>JAMPIT010000630.1:0-17500 GCA_026261815.1 Monarcha castaneiventris obscurior | reverse complement strand
GTCTCCCCTCATGGAGCACTCTGTGTGTGTGTGTCTGTCCCCTCATGGAGCACTGTGTGTGTGTGTGAGTGTGTGTGTGTGTGTGTCCCCGCATGGAGCAGTGTGTGTGTGTGTGTGTGTGTGTGTGAGTGTGTGTGTGTGTCCATCCCCTCATGGAGCACTCTCTGTGTGTGTGTGTGTGTGTCCCCTCAAGGAGCACTGTATGTGTGTCTGAGTGTGTGTGTGTGTGTGTTTCTTTGTGTGTGTGTGTCTCTGTGTGTGTGTGTGTCCCCTCATGGAGCATTCTGTGTGTGTGTGTGACTGTGTGTGTTTGTCTGTCCCCTCATGGAGCACTCTGTGTGTGTGTGTGTGTGTGTCTCCCCTCATGGAGCACTATGTGTGTGTGTGAGTGTGTGTGTGCGTGTCTGTCCCCTCATGGAGCACTGTGTGTGTGTGTGTGTGTGTGTCCCGCCATGGAGCAATGTGTGTGTGGTGTGTGTGTGTGTGTTTCTCTGTGTGTGTGTGTGTGTGTCAGTGTGTGTGTCTGTCCCCTCATGAAGCACTCTGTGTGTGTGTTTGTGTGTGTGTGGGTGTGTGTGCCCTCATGGAGCACTGTGTGTGTGTGTGTGTGTCTGTCTCCTCATGGAGCATTTTGTGTGTGTCTGTGTCTGTGTCTGTGTCTGTCTGTCCCCTCATGGAGCACTATGTGTGTGTGTATGACTGTGTGTGTGTCCCCTCATGGAGCACTCTGTGTGTGTGAGTGTGTGTGTGTGTGTGTGTGTGTTTGTGTGTATCTCTCCCCTCATGGAGCACTGTGTGTGTCTGTGTGCATGAGTCCCTCATGGAGCATTGTGTGTGTGTGTGTGTGCGCGCGCCTGTGTGTTTGTGTGTGTGTCCCGGCATGGAGCACTGTGTGTGTGGTGTGTGTGTGTGTGTGTTTGTCTGTGTGTTTCTGTGTGTGTGTGTGTGTGCCTGTGTGTGTGTCTGTCCCCTCATGGAGCACTCTGTGTTTGTGTGTCAGTGTGTGTGTGTGTCTGTCCCCTCATGGAGCACTGTGTGTGTGTGTGTGTGTTTGTGTGTGTGTCCCCTCATGGAGCACTCTGTGTGTGTGTGTGTGTGTGTTTGCGTCCCCTCAAGGAGAACTGTGTGTTTGTGTGAGTGTGTATGTGTCTCTGTCCCCTCATGGAACACTCTGTGTGTGTGTGTGTGTGTGTGTGTCCCCCCTCATGGAGCACTCTGTGTGTGTGTGTGTGTGTGTGTGTGTGTGTCTCTGTTCCCTCATGGAGCACTGTGCGTGTGTGTGTCCCCTCATGGAGCACTGTGTGTGTGTGTGAGTATGTGTGTGTCTCTGTCCCCTCATGGAGCACTCTGTGGGTGTGTGTGTGTGTGTGTGTGTGTGTGTGTGTGTGTGAGAGTGTGTGTCAGTGTCCCCTCATGGAGCACTCTGTGTGTGTGTGTGTGTGTGTGTGTCTGTCCCCTCATGGAGCACTCTGTGTGTGTGTGTGTGTGTGTGTCTGTCCCCTCATGGAGCACTGTGTGTGTGGTGTGTGTGTGTGTGTGTGTTTCTCTGTGTGTCTGTGTGTCTCTGCGTGTGTGTCTGTCCCCTCATGGAGCACTGTGTCTGTGTGTGTGAGTGTGTGTGTGTGTCCCCTCAAATAGCACTGTGTGTTTGAATGAGTGTGTGTGTGTGTGTCCCCCCTCATGGAGCACCATGTGTGTGTGTGCGTGTGTGTGTGTGTCTGTCCCCTCATGGAGCACTCTGTGTCTGTGTGTGTGAGTGTGTGTGTGTCTCTCCCTGCATGGACCACTGTGTGTGTGTGTGAGTGTGTGTGTGTCTGTCCCCTCATGGTGCACTCTGTGTGTGTATGTGTGTGTGTGTGTGTGTGTGTCCCCTCATGGAGCACTGTGTGTGTGTGGGTGTCTGTCCCCTCATGGAGCACTATGTTTGTGTGTGTGTGTGTGTGTGTCCCGGCATGGAGCACTGTGTGTGTGGGGTGTGTGTGTGTGTGTGTTTCTCTGTGTGTGTCTGTGTGTCTCTGTGTGTGTGTCTGTCCCCTCATGGAGCACTGTGTGTGTGTGTGTCTGTGTCTGTCCCCTCATGGAGCACTGTGTGTGTGTGGTGTCTGTCCCCTCATGGAGCACTGTGTGTGTGTGTGTGTGTCTGTCCCCTTATGGAGCACTCTGTGTGTGTGTGTGTGTGTGAGTGTGTGTGTGTGTGTCCCCTCATGGAGCACTCTGTGTGTGTGTGTGAGTGTGTGTGTCTATCCCCTCATGGAGCACTCTGTGTCTGTGTGTGTAAGTGTGTGTCTGTCCCTGCATGGAGCACTGTGTGTGTGTGTGTGTGAGTGTGTGTGTGTGTCTGTCCCCTCATGGAGCACTGTGTGTGTGTGTGTGTGTGTGTGTGTCCCGGCATGGAGCACTGAGTGTGTGGTGTGTGTGTGTGTGTGTGTGTGTGTGTGTTTCTCTGTGTGTGTGTGTGTCTCTGTGTGTGTGTCTGTCCCCTCATGAAGCACTCTGTGTGTGTGTGTGTGTGTGTCCCCTCATGGAGCACTGTGTGTGTGAGTGTGTCTGTCTCCTCATGCAGCACTCTGTGTGTGTCTGTGTCTGTCTGTGTCTGTCCCCTCATGGAGCACTATGTGTGCGTGTGCGACTGTGTGTTTGTGTCCCCTCATGGAGCACTCTGTGTGTGTGAGTGTGTATGTGTGTGTGTGTTTGAGTGTATCTCTCCCCTCATGGAGCACTGTGTGTGTGTGCTTGTGTGTGTGTCTGTCCCCTTATGGAGCACTGTGTGTGTGTGTGTGTGTGTGTGTGTGCGCATGTGTGTGTGTGTGTGTGTCCCGGCATGGAGCACTTTGTGTGTGTGTGTCAGTGTGTGTGTGTGTGTGGTGTGTGTGTGTGTGTGTTTCTGTGTGTGTGTCTGTCCCCTCATGGAGCACTCTGTGTGTGTGTGTGAGTGTGTGTGTGTGTCTGTCCCCTCATGGAGCACTGTGTCTGTGTGTGTGAGTGTGTGTGTGTGTCCCCTCAAATAGCACTGTGTGTTTGAATGAGTGTGTGTGTGTGTGTCCCCCCTCATGGAGCACCATGTGTGTGTGTGCGTGTGTGTGTGTGTCTGTCCCCTCATGGAGCACTCTGTGTCTGTGTGTGTGAGTGTGTGTGTGTCTCTCCCTGCATGGACCACTGTGTGTGTGTGTGAGTGTGTGTGTGTCTGTCCCCTCATGGTGCACTCTGTGTGTGTATGTGTGTGTGTGTGTGTGTGTGTCCCCTCATGGAGCACTGTGTGTGTGGGTGTCTGTCCCCTCATGGAGCACTATGTGTGTGTGTGTGTGTGTGTGTGTCCCGGCATGGAGCACTGTGTGTGTGGGGTGTGTGTGTGTGTGTGTTTCTCTGTGTGTGTCTGTGTGTCTCTGTGTGTGTGTCTGTCCCCTCATGGAGCACTGTGTGTGTGTGTGTCTGTGTCTGTCCCCTCATGGAGCACTGTGTGTGTGTGTGTCTGTCCCCTCATGGAGCACTGTGTGTGTGTGTGTGTGTCTGTCCCCTTATGGAGCACTCCGTGTGTGTGTGTGTGTGTGAGTGTGTGTGTGTGTGTCCCCTCATGGAGCACTCTGTGTGTGTGTGTGAGTGTGTGTGTCTATCCCCTCATGGAGCACTCTGTGTCTGTGTGTGTAAGTGTGTGTCTGTCCCTGCATGGAGCACTGTGTGTGTGTGTGTGTGAGTGTGTGTGTGTGTCTGTCCCCTCATGGAGCACTGTGTGTGTGTGTGTGTGTGTGTGTGTCCCGGCATGGAGCACTGAGTGTGTGGTGTGTGTGTGTGTGTGTGTGTGTGTGTGTTTCTCTGTGTGTGTCTCTGTGTGTGTGTCTGTCCCCTCATGAAGCACTCTGTGTGTGTGTTTGAGTGTGTGTGTGTGTGTGTGTGTCCCCTCATGGAGCACTGTGTGTGTGTGTGTTTCTGTCTCCTCATGCAGCACTCTGTGTGTGTCTGTGTCTGTCTGTGTCCCCTCATGGAGCACTATGTGTGTGTGTGTGACTGTGTGTGTGTGTCCCCTCATGGAGCACTCTGTGTGTGTGAGTGTGTGTGTATGTGTGTGTTTGAGTGTATCTCTCCCCTCATGGAGCACTGTGTGTGTGTGCTTGTGTGTGTGTCTGTCCCCTTATGGAGCACTGTGTGTGTGTGTGTGTGCGCGTGTGTGTGCGCGCGCATGTGTGTGTGTGTGTGTGTCCCGGCATGGAGCACTGTGTGTGTGTGTGTCAGTGTGTGTGTGTGTGTGGTGTGTGTGTGTGTGTGTTTCTGTGTGTGTGTCTGTCTCCTCATGGAGCACTCTGTGTGTGTGTGTCAGTGTGTGTGTGTGTCTGTCCCCTCATGGAGCACTGTGTGTGTCTGTGAGAGTGTGTGTGTGTGTGTCCCCGCATGGAGCACTCTGTGTGTGTGTGTGTGTGTGTCCCCTCAAGGAGCACTGTATGTGTGTGTGAGTGTGTGTGTTTCTTTGTGTGTGTTTGTGTGTCTCTGTGTGTCCCTTCATGGAGCATTCTGTGTGTGTGTGTGTGTGTGTGTCTGTCCCCTCATGGAGCACTGTGTGTGTGGGTGAGTGTGTGTGTGTGTCCCCTCATGGAGCACTCTGTGTGTGTGTGTGTGTGTGTGAGTGTGTCTGTCCCCTCATGGAGTACTGTGTGGGGGTGTGTGTGTGTGTGAATGTGTCTGTCCCCTCATGGAGCAGTGTGTGTGTGTGTGTGTGTGTATCCCGGCATGGAGCAATGTGTGTGTGGTGTGTGTGTGTGTGTGTGTGTTTCTCGGTGTGTGTGTGTGTGTCTCTGTGTGTGTGCCTGTCCCCTCATGAAGCACTCTGTGTGTGTGTTTGTGTGTGTGTGTGTGTGTGTCCCCTCATGGAGCACTCTGTGTGTGTGTGTGTGTGAGTGTGTGTGTGTGTCCCCTCAAGGAGCAATGTGTGTGTGGGTGAGAGTGTGTGTGTGTCCCCTCATGGAGCACTGTGTGTGTGTCTGTGTCTGTGTGTGTGTGTCCCCTCATGGAGCACTATATGTGTGTGAGTGTGTGTGTGTGTGTGTGTTTCTGTGTATCTCACCCCTCATGGAGCACTGTGTGTGTCTGTGTGCGTGAGTCCATCATGTAGCACTGTGTGTGTGTGTGTGTGTGTGCGCATGTGTGTGTGTGTGTGTCCCGGCATGGAGCACTGTGTGTATGGGGTGTGTGTGTGTGTGTGTGTGTGTGTGTGTGTGTTTCTGTGTGTGTGTGTGTCAGTGTGTTTGTGTGTCTGTCCCCTCATGGAGCACTCTGTGTCTGTGTGTGTAAGTGTGTGTCTATCCCTGCATGGAGCACTGTGTGTGTGTGTGTGAGTGTGTGTGTGTCTGTCCCCTCATGGAGCACTGTGTGTGTGTGTGTGTGAGTGTGTGTGTGTCCCGGCATGGAGCACTGTGTGTGTGGTGGGGGGGTGTGTGTGTGTGTGTGTGTTTCTCTGTGTGTGTCTCTGTGTGTGTGTCTGTCCCCTAATGAAGCACTCTGTGTGTGTGTTTCTCTGTGTGTGTCTCTGTGTGTGTGTGTCCCCTCAAGGAGCACTCTGTGTGTGGGTGTGTGTGTGTGTCCCCTCATGGAGCACTGTGTGTGTGTGTGTGTCTGTCTCCTCATGCAGCATTCTGTGTGTGTCTGTGTCTGTGTGTGTCTGTCCCCTCATGGAGCACTATGTGTGTGTGTGTGACAGTGTGTGTGTGTCCCCTCATGGAGCACTCTGTGTTTGTGAGTGTGTGTGTGTGTCTGTGTTTGAGTGTATCTCTCCCCTCATGGAGCACTGTGTGTGTGTGCTTGTGTGTGTGTCTGTCCCCTTATGGAGCACTGTGTGTGTGGTGTGTGTGTGTGTGTGTGTGTGTGCGCATGTGTGTGTGTGTGTGTCCCGGCATGGAGCACTTTGTGTGTGGTGTGTGTGTGTGTGTGTCAGTGTGTGTGTGTGTCTGTCCCCTCATGGAGCACTGTGTGTGTGTGTGAGAGTGTGTGTGTGTGTCCCTGCATGGAGCAGTGTGTGTGTGTGTGTGTGAGTGTGTGTGTGTCTGTCCCCTCATGGAGCACTCTGTGTGTGTGTGTGTGTGTGTGTGTGTGTTCCCTCAAGGAGCACTGTATGTGTGTGTGAGTGTGTGTGTGTGTGTGTCCCCTCATGGAGCACTCTGTGTGTGTGTGTGTGTGTGAGTGTGTGTGCGTCTATCCCCTCATGGAGCATTCTGTGTCTGTGTGTGACTGTGTTTTTGTGTCTGTCCCCTCATGGAGCACTCTGTGTGCGTGTGTGTGTGTCCTCTCATGGAGCACTATGTGTGTGTGTGTGAGTGTGTCTGCGTGTGTCCACTCATGGAGCACTGTGTGTGTGAGTGTGTGTCTCTGTGTGTGTCCCCGCATGGAGCACTCTGTGTGTGTGTGTGTGTGTGTGTGTGTCTGTGTCCCCTCATGGAGCACTCTGTGGGGGTGTGTGTGTGTGTGTGTGTGTGTGAGAGTGTGTGTCAGTGTCCCCTCATGGAGCACTCTGTGTGTGTGTGTGTGTGTGTGTGTCTGTCCCCTCATGGAGCACTCTGTGTGTGTGTGTGTGTGTGTGTGTCTGTCCCCTCATGGAGCACTGTGTGTGTGGTGTGTGTGTGTGTGTGTTTCTCTGTGTGTCTGTGTGTCTCTGCGTGTGTGTCTGTCCCCTCATGGAGCACTGTGTGTGTGTGTGAGTGTGTGTGTGTGTGTCCCCTCATGGAGCACTCTGTGTGTGTGTGTGAGTGTGTGTGTGTGTCTGTCCCCTCATGGAGCACTCTGTGTTTGTGTGTCAGTGTGTGTGTGTGTCTGTCCCCTCATGGAGCACTGTGTGTGTGTGTGTGTGTTTGTGTGTGTGTCCCCTCATGGAGCACTCTGTGTGTGTGTGTGTGTGTGTTTGCGTCCCCTCAAGGAGAACTGTGTGTTTGTGTGAGTGTGTATGTGTCTCTGTCCCCTCATGGAACACTCTGTGTGTGTGTGTGTGTGTGTGTGTCCCCCCTCATGGAGCACTCTGTGTGTGTGTGTGTGTGTGTGTGTATGTGTCTCTGTTCCCTCATGGAGCACTGTGCGTGTGTGTGTCCCCTCATGGAGCACTGTGTGTGTGTGTGTCCCCGCACGGAGCACTGGGGAGGAGGGGGTTCCGGCATGGAGCACTGTGTCTGTGTGTGTCCCCGCATGGAGCACTCTGTGTGTGTGTGTGTGTGTGTGTGTGTGTCTGTGTCCCCTCATGGAGCACTGTGTGTGTGTGTGAGTGTGTGTGTGTCTCTGTCCCCTCATGGAGCACTCTGTGGGGGGGGGTGTGTGTGTGTGTGTGTGTGTGTGTGAGAGTGTGTGTCAGTGTCCCCTCATGGAGCACTCTGTGTGTGTGTGTGTGTGTGTGTGTCCCCCTCATGGAGCACTCGTGTGTGTGTGTGTGTGTGTGTCTGTCCCCTCATGGAGCACTGTGTGTGTGGTGTGTGTGTGTGTGTGTTTCTCTGTGTGTCTGTGTGTCTCTGCGTGTGTGTCTGTCCCCTCATGGAGCACTGTGTGTGTGTGTGAGTGTGTGTGTGTGTGTCCCCTCATGGAGCACTCTGTGTGTGTGTGTGAGTGTGTGTGTGTGTCTGTCCCCTCATGGAGCACTGTGTCTGTGTGTGTGAGTGTGTGTGTGTGTCCCCTCAAATAGCACTGTGTGTTTGAATGAGTGTGTGTGTGTGTGTCCCCCCTCATGGAGCACCATGTGTGTGTGTGCGTGTGTGTGTGTGTCTGTCCCCTCATGGAGCACTCTGTGTCTGTGTGTGTGAGTGTGTGTGTGTCTCTCCCTGCATGGACCACTGTGTGTGTGTGTGAGTGTGTGTGTGTCTGTCCCCTCATGGTGCACTCTGTGTGTGTATGTGTGTGTGTGTGTGTGTGTGTCCCCTCATGGAGCACTGTGTGTGTGTGGGTGTCTGTCCCCTCATGGAGCACTATGTGTGTGTGTGTGTGTGTGTGTGTGTCCCGGCATGGAGCACTGTGTGTGTGGGGTGTGTGTGTGTGTGTGTTTCTCTGTGTGTGTCTGTGTGTCTCTGTGTGTGTGTCTGTCCCCTCATGGAGCACTGTGTGTGTGTGTGAGTGTGTGTGTGTGTCTGTCCCCTCGTGGAGCACTGTGTGTGTGGTGTGTGTGTGTGTGTGTCTGTGTCTGTCCCCTCATGGAGCACTGTGTGTGTGTGTGTGTCTGTCCCCTCATGGAGCACTGTGTGTGTGTGTGTGTGTGTCTGTCCCCTTATGGAGCACTCCGTGTGTGTGTGTGTGTGTGAGTGTGTGTGTGTGTGTCCCCTCATGGAGCACTCTGTGTGTGTGTGTGAGTGTGTGTGTCTATCCCCTCATGGAGCACTCTGTGTCTGTGTGTGTAAGTGTGTGTCTGTCCCTGCATGGAGCACTGTGTGTGTGTGTGTGTGAGTGTGTGTGTGTGTCTGTCCCCTCATGGAGCACTGTGTGTGTGTGTGTGTGTGTGTGTGTCCCGGCATGGAGCACTGAGTGTGTGGTGTGTGTGTGTGTGTGTGTGTGTGTGTGTTTCTCTGTGTGTGTGTGTGTGTCTCTGTGTGTGTGTCTGTCCCCTCATGAAGCACTCTGTGTGTGTGTGTGTGTGTGTGTGTCCCCTCATGGAGCACTGTGTGTGTGTGTGTGTCTGTCTCCTCATGCAGCACTCTGTGTGTGTCTGTGTCTGTCTGTGTCTGTCCCCTCATGGAGCACTATGTGTGCGTGTGCGACTGTGTGTTTGTGTCCCCTCATGGAGCACTCTGTGTGTGTGAGTGTGTATGTGTGTGTGTGTTTGAGTGTATCTCTCCCCTCATGGAGCACTGTGTGTGTGTGCTTGTGTGTGTGTCTGTCCCCTTATGGAGCACTGTGTGTGTGTGTGTGTGTGTGTGTGTGCGCATGTGTGTGTGTGTGTGTGTCCCGGCATGGAGCACTTTGTGTGTGTGTGTCAGTGTGTGTGTGTGTGTGGTGTGTGTGTGTGTGTGTTTCTGTGTGTGTGTCTGTCCCCTCATGGAGCACTCTGTGTGTGTGTGTCAGTGTGTGTGTGTGTCTGTCCCCTCATGGAGCACTGTGTGTGTGTGTGAGTGTGTGTGTGTGTGTTCCCCGCATGGAGCACTCTGTGTGTGTGTGTGTGTGTGTCCCCTCAAGGAGCACTGTATGTGTGTGTGAGTGTGTGTGTGTGTGTGTGTTTCTTTGTGTGTGTTTGTGTGTGTGAGTGTGTGTGTGTGTCCCTTCATGGAGCATTCTGTGTGTGTGTGTGTGTGTGTGTCTGTCCCCTCATGGAGCACTGTGTGTGTGTGTGAGTGTGTGTGTGTGTCCCCTCATGGAGCACTCTCTGTGTGTGTGTGTGTGTGTGAATGTGTCTGTCCGCTCATGGAGCAGTGTGTGTGTGTGTGTTTATCCCGGCATGGAGCAATTTGTGTGTGGTGTGTGTGTGTGTGTGTGTTTCTCTGTGTGTGTGTGTGTGTCTCTGTGTGTGTGCCTGTCCCCTCATGGAGCACTCTGTGTGTGTGTTGTGTCCCCTCATGGAGCACTGTGTTGTGTGTGTGTGTGTGTCTGTCCCCTCATGGAGCACTCTGTGTGTGTGTGTGTGTGAGTGTGTGTGTGTGTCCCCTCATGGAGCACTCTGTGTGTGTGTGTGAGTGTGTGTGTGTGTCCCCTCATGGAGCACTGTGTCTGTCCCCATGGACACTGTTGTGTGTGTGTGTGTGTGTCTGTGTGTGTCTGTCCCCTCATGGAGCACTGTGTGTGTGTGTGTGTGTGTGTGTGTGTCCCGGCATGGAGCACTGAGTGTGTGGTGGGGGGTTGTGTGTGTGTGTGTGTGTGTTTCTCTGTGTGTGTCTCTGTGTGTGTGTCTGTCCCCTAATGAAGCACTCTGTGTGTGTGTTTGAGTGTGTGTGTGTGTGTGTGTGTCCCCTAAAGGAGCACTCTGTGTGTGTGTGTGTGTGTGTCCCCCCTCATGGAGCACTGTGTGTGTGTGTGTGTCTGTCTCCTCATCCAGCACTCTGTGTGTGTCTGTGTCTGTCTGTGTCCCCTCATGGAGCACTATGTGTGTGTGTGTGACTGTGTGTGTGTGTCCCCTCATGGAGCACTCTGTGTGTGTGAGTGTGTGTGTATGTGTGTGTTTGAGTGTATCTCTCCCCTCATGGAGCACTGTGTGTGTGTGCTTGTGTGTGTGTCTGTCCCCTTATGGAGCACTGTGTGTGTGTGTGTGTGTGTGTGCGCGTGTGTGTGCGTGCGCATGTGTGTGTGTGTGTGTGTCCCGGCATGGAGCACTGTGTGTGTGTGTGTCAGTGTGTGTGTGTGTGTGGTGTGTGTGTGTGTGTGTTTCTGTGTGTGTGTCTGTCCCCTCATGGAGCACTCTGTGTGTGTGTGTCAGTGTGTGTGTGTGTCTGTCCCCTCATGGAGCACTGTGTGTGTGTGTGAGAGTGTGTGTGTGTGTGTCCCCGCATGGAGCACTCTGTGTGTGTGTGTGTGTGTGTCCCCTCAAGGAGCACTGTATGTGTGTGTGAGTGTGTGTGTTTCTTTGTGTGTGTTTGTGTGTCTCTGTGTGTCCCTTCATGGAGCATTCTGTGTGTGTGTGTGTGTGTGTGTCTGTCCCCTCATGGAGCACTGTGTGTGTGGGTGAGTGTGTGTGTGTGTCCCCTCATGGAGCACTCTGTGTGTGTGTGTGTGTGTGTGAGTGTGTCTGTCCCCTCATGGAGTACTGTGTGGGGGTGTGTGTGTGTGTGAATGTGTCTGTCCCCTCATGGAGCAGTGTGTGTGTGTGTGTGTGTGTATCCCGGCATGGAGCAATGTGTGTGTGGTGTGTGTGTGTGTGTGTGTGTGTTTCTCGGTGTGTGTGTGTGTGTCTCTGTGTGTGTGCCTGTCCCCTCATGAAGCACTCTGTGTGTGTGTTTGTGTGTGTGTGTGTGTGTGTCCCCTCATGGAGCACTCTGTGTGTGTGTGTGTGTGAGTGTGTGTGTGTGTCCCCTCAAGGAGCAATGTGTGTGTGGGTGAGAGTGTGTGTGTGTCCCCTCATGGAGCACTGTGTGTGTGTCTGTGTCTGTGTGTGTGTGTCCCCTCATGGAGCACTATATGTGTGTGAGTGTGTGTGTGTGTGTGTGTTTGAGTGTATCTCTCCCCTCATGGAGCACTGTGTGTGTCTGTGTGCGTGAGTCCATCATGTAGCACTGTGTGTGTGTGTGTGTGTGTGCGCATGTGTGTGTGTGTGTGTCCCGGCATGGAGCACTGTGTGTATGGGGTGTGTGTGTGTGTGTGTGTGTGTGTGTGTGTGTTTCTGTGTGTGTGTGTGTCAGTGTGTTTGTGTGTCTGTCCCCTCATGGAGCACTCTGTGTATGTGTGTGTAAGTGTGTGTCTATCCCTGCATGGAGCACTGTGTGTGTGTGTGTGAGTGTGTGTGTGTCTGTCCCCTCATGGAGCAATGTGTGTGTGTGTGTGTGAGTGTGTGTGTGTCCCGGCATGGAGCACTGTGTGTGTGGTGGGGGGGTGTGTGTGTGTGTGTGTGTTTCTCTGTGTGTGTCTCTGTGTGTGTGTCTGTCCCCTAATGAAGCACTCTGTGTGTGTGTTTCTCTGTGTGTGTCTCTGTGTGTGTGTGTCCCCTCAAGGAGCACTCTGTGTGTGGGTGTGTGTGTGTGTCCCCTCATGGAGCACTGTGTGTGTGTGTGTGTCTGTCTCCTCATGCAGCATTCTGTGTGTGTCTGTGTCTGTGTGTGTCTGTCCCCTCATGGAGCACTATGTGTGTGTGTGTGACAGTGTGTGTGTGTCCCCTCATGGAGCACTCTGTGTTTGTGAGTGTGTGTGTGTGTCTGTGTTTGAGTGTATCTCTCCCCTCATGGAGCACTGTGTGTGTGTGCTTGTGTGTGTGTCTGTCCCCTTATGGAGCACTGTGTGTGTGTGTGTGTGTGTGTGTGTGTGTGTGTGCGCATGTGTGTGTGTGTGTGTCCCGGCATGGAGCACTTTGTGTGTGGTGTGTGTGTGTGTGTGTCAGTGTGTGTGTGTGTCTGTCCCCTCATGGAGCACTGTGTGTGTGTGTGAGAGTGTGTGTGTGTGTCCCTGCATGGAGCAGTGTGTGTGTGTGTGTGTGAGTGTGTGTGTGTCTGTCCCCTCATGGAGCACTCTGTGTGTGTGTGTGTGTGTGTGTGTGTGTTCCCTCAAGGAGCACTGTATGTGTGTGTGAGTGTGTGTGTGTGTGTGTCCCCTCATGGAGCACTCTGTGTGTGTGTGTGTGTGTGAGTGTGTGTGCGTCTATCCCCTCATGGAGCATTCTGTGTCTGTGTGTGACTGTGTTTTTGTGTCTGTCCCCTCATGGAGCACTCTGTGTGCGTGTGTGTGTGTCCCCTCATGGAGCACTATGTGTGTGTGTGTGAGTGTGTCTGCGTGTGTCCACTCATGGAGCACTGTGTGTGTGAGTGTGTGTCTCTGTGTGTGTCCCCGCATGGAGCACTCTGTGTGTGTGTGTGTGTGTGTGTGTGTCTGTGTCCCCTCATGGAGCACTCTGTGGGGGTGTGTGTGTGTGTGTGTGTGTGTGAGAGTGTGTGTCAGTGTCCCCTCATGGAGCACTCTGTGTGTGTGTGTGTGTGTGTGTGTCTGTCCCCTCATGGAGCACTCTGTGTGTGTGTGTGTGTGTGTGTGTCTGTCCCCTCATGGAGCACTGTGTGTGTGGTGTGTGTGTGTGTGTGTTTCTCTGTGTGTCTGTGTGTCTCTGCGTGTGTGTCTGTCCCCTCATGGAGCACTGTGTGTGTGTGTGAGTGTGTGTGTGTGTGTCCCCTCATGGAGCACTCTGTGTGTGTGTGTGAGTGTGTGTGTGTGTCTGTCCCCTCATGGAGCACTCTGTGTTTGTGTGTCAGTGTGTGTGTGTGTCTGTCCCCTCATGGAGCACTGTGTGTGTGTGTGTGTGTTTGTGTGTGTGTCCCCTCATGGAGCACTCTGTGTGTGTGTGTGTGTGTGTTTGCGTCCCCTCAAGGAGAACTGTGTGTTTGTGTGAGTGTGTATGTGTCTCTGTCCCCTCATGGAACACTCTGTGTGTGTGTGTGTGTGTGTGTGTCCCCCCTCATGGAGCACTCTGTGTGTGTGTGTGTGTGTGTGTGTGTGTGTCTCTGTTCCCTCATGGAGCACTGTGCGTGTGTGTGTCCCCTCATGGAGCACTGTGTGTGTGTGTGTCCCCGCACGGAGCACTGGGGAGGAGGGGGTTCCGGCATGGAGCACTGTGTCTGTGTGTGTCCCCGCATGGAGCACTCTTGTGTGTGTGTGTGTGTGTGTGTGTGTCTGTGTCCCCTCATGGAGCACTGTGTGTGTGTGTGAGTGTGTGTGTGTCTCTGTCCCCTCATGGAGCACTCTGTGGGGGGGTGTGTGTGTGTGTGTGTGTGTGTGTGTGAGAGTGTGTGTCAGTGTCCCCTCATGGAGCACTCTGTGTGTGTGTGTGTGTGTGTGTGTCTGTCCCCTCATGGAGCACTCGTGTGTGTGTGTGTGTGTGTGTCTGTCCCCTCATGGAGCACTGTGTGTGTGGTGTGTGTGTGTGTGTGTTCTCTGTGTGTCTGTGTGTCTCTGCGTGTGTGTCTGTCCCCTCATGGAGCACTGTGTGTGTGTGTGAGTGTGTGTGTGTGTGTCCCCTCATGGAGCACTCTGTGTGTGTGTGTGAGTGTGTGTGTGTGTCTGTCCCCTCATGGAGCACTGTGTCTGTGTGTGTGAGTGTGTGTGTGTGTCCCCACAAATAGCACTGTGTGTTTGAATGAGTGTGTGTGTGTGTGTCCCCCCTCATGGAGCACCATGTGTGTGTGTGCGTGTGTGTGTATGTGTCTGTCCCCTCATGGAGCACCAAGTGTGTGTGTGCGTGTGTGTGTGTGTCTGTCCCCTCATGGAGCACTCTGTGTCTGTGTGTGTGAGTGTGTGTGTGTCTCTCCCTGCATGGACCTCTGTGTGTGTGTGTGAGTGTGTGTGTGTCTGTCCCCTCATGGTGCACTCTGTGTGTGTATGTGTGTGTGTGTGTGTGTGTGTGTCCCCTCATGGAGCACTGTGTGTGTGGGTGTCTGTCCCCTCATGGAGCACTATGTGTGTGTGTGTGTGTGTGTGTGTCCCGGCATGGAGCACTGTGTGTGTGGGGTGTGTGTGTGTGTGTGTTTCTCTGTGTGTGTCTGTGTGTCTCTGTGTGTGTGTCTGTCCCCTCATGGAGCACTGTGTGTGTGTGTGAGTGTGTGTGTGTGTCTGTCCCCTCGTGGAGCACTGTGTGTGTGGTGTGTGTGTGTGTGTGTCTGTGTCTGTCCCCTCATGGAGCACTGTGTGTGTGTGTGTGTCTGTCCCCTCATGGAGCACTGTGTGTGTGTGTGTGTGTGTCTGTCCCCTTATGGAGCACTCCGTGTGTGTGTGTGTGTGTGAGTGTGTGTGTGTGTGTCCCCTCATGGAGCACTCTGTGTGTGTGTGTGAGTGTGTGTGTCTATCCCCTCATGGAGCACTCTGTGTCTGTGTGTGTAAGTGTGTGTCTGTCCCTGCATGGAGCACTGTGTGTGTGTGTGTGTGAGTGTGTGTGTGTGTCTGTCCCCTCATGGAGCACTGTGTGTGTGTGTGTGTGTGTGTGTGTGTCCCGGCATGGAGCACTGAGTGTGTGGTGTGTGTGTGTGTGTGTGTGTGTGTGTGTTTCTCTGTGTGTGTCTCTGTGTGTGTGTCTGTCCCCTCATGAAGCACTCTGTGTGTGTGTGTGTGTGTGTGTGTCCCCTCATGGAGCACTGTGTGTGTGTGTGTGTCTGTCTCCTCATGCAGCACTCTGTGTGTGTCTGTGTCTGTCTGTGTCTGTCCCCTCATGGAGCACTATGTGTGCGTGTGCGACTGTGTGTTTGTGTCCCCTCATGGAGCACTCTGTGTGTGTGAGTGTGTATGTGTGTGTGTGAGTGTATCTCTCCCCTCATGGAGCACTGTGTGTGTGTGCTTGTGTGTGTGTCTGTCCCCTTATGGAGCACTGTGTGTGTGTGTGTGTGTGTGTGTGCGCGCATGTGTGTGTGTGTGTGTGTCCCGGCATGGAGCACTTTGTGTGTGTGTGTCAGTGTGTGTGTGTGTGTGGTGTGTGTGTGTGTGTGTTTCTGTGTGTGTGTCTGTCCCCTCATGGAGCACTCTGTGTGTGTGTGTCAGTGTGTGTGTGTGTCTGTCCCCTCATGGAGCACTGTGTGTGTGTGTGAGAGTGTGTGTGTGTGTGTCCCCGCATGGAGCACTCTGTGTGTGTGTGTGTGTGTGTCCCCTCAAGGAGCACTGTATGTGTGTGTGAGTGTGTGTGTGTGTGTGTGTTTCTTTGTGTGTGTTTGTGTGTGTGAGTGTGTGTGTGTGTCCCTTCATGGAGCATTCTGTGTGTGTGTGTGTGTGTGTGTCTGTCCCCTCATGGAGCACTGTGTGTGTGTGTGAGTGTGTGTGTGTGTCCCCTCATGGAGCACTCTCTGTGTGTGTGTGTGTGTGTGAATGTGTCTGTCCGCTCATGGAGCAGTGTGTGTGTGTGTGTTTATCCCGGCATGGAGCAATTTGTGTGGTGTGTGTGTGTGTGTGTGTGTTTCTCTGTGTGTGTGTGTGTGTCTCTGTGTGTGTGCCTGTCCCCTCATGAAGCACTCTGTGTGTGTGTTTGCGTGTGTGTGTCTGTGTGTCCCCTCATGGAGCACTCTGTGTGTGTGTGTGTGTGAGTGTGTGTGTGTGTCCCCTCAAGGAGCAATGTGTGTGTGGGTGAGTGTGTGTGTGTGTCCCCTCATGGAGCACTGTGTGTGTGTCTGTGTCTGTGTGTGTCTGTCCCCTCATGGAGCACTGTGTGTGTGTGTGTGTGTGTGTGTGTGTCCCGGCATGGAGCACTGAGTGTGTGGTGGGGGGTTGTGTGTGTGTGTGTGTGTGTTTCTCTGTGTGTGTCTCTGTGTGTGTGTCTGTCCCCTAATGAAGCACTCTGTGTGTGTGTTTGAGTGTGTGTGTGTGTGTGTGTGTCCCCTAAAGGAGCACTCTGTGTGTGTGTGTGTGTGTGTCCCCCCTCATGGAGCACTGTGTGTGTGTGTGTGTCTGTCTCCTCATCCAGCACTCTGTGTGTGTCTGTGTCTGTCTGTGTCCCCTCATGGAGCACTATGTGTGTGTGTGTGACTGTGTGTGTGTGTCCCCTCATGGAGCACTCTGTGTGTGTGAGTGTGTGTGTATGTGTGTGTTTGAGTGTATCTCTCCCCTCATGGAGCACTGTGTGTGTGTGCTGTGTGTGTGTCTGTCCCCTTATGGAGCACTGTGTGTGTGTGTGTGTGTGTGTGCGCGTGTGTGTGCGTGCGCATGTGTGTGTGTGTGTGTGTCCCGGCATGGAGCACTGTGTGTGTGTGTGTCAGTGTGTGTGTGTGTGTGGTGTGTGTGTGTGTGTGTTTCTGTGTGTGTGTCTGTCCCCTCATGGAGCACTCTGTGTGTGTGTGTCAGTGTGTGTGTGTGTCTGTCCCCTCATGGAGCACTGTGTGTGTGTGTGAGAGTGTGTGTGTGTGTGTCCCCGCATGGAGCACTCTGTGTGTGTGTGTGTGTGTGTCCCCTCAAGGAGCACTGTATGTGTGTGTGAGTGTGTGTGTTTCTTTGTGTGTGTTTGTGTGTCTCTGTGTGTCCCTTCATGGAGCATTCTGTGTGTGTGTGTGTGTGTGTGTCTGTCCCCTCATGGAGCACTGTGTGTGTGTGTGAGTGTGTGTGTGTGTCCCCTCATGGAGCACTCTGTGTGTGTGTGTGTGTGTGTGAGTGTGTCTGTCCCCTCATGGAGTACTGTGTGGGGGTGTGTGTGTGTGTGAATGTGTCTGTCCCCTCATGGAGCAGTGTGTGTGTGTGTGTGTGTGTATCCCGGCATGGAGCAATGTGTGTGTGGTGTGTGTGTGTGTGTGTGTGTGTTTCTCTGTGTGTGTGTGTGTGTCTCTGTGTGTGTGCCTGTCCCCTCATGAAGCACTCTGTGTGTGTGTTTGCGTGTGTGTGTCTGTGTGTCCCCTCATGGAGCACTCTGTGTGTGTGTGTGTGTGAGTGTGTGTGTGTGTCCCCTCAAGGAGCAATGTGTGTGTGGGTGAGTGTGTGTGTGTGTCCCCTCATGGAGCACTGTGTGTGTGTCTGTGTCTGTGTGTGTCTGTCCCCTCATGGAGCACTGTGTGTGTGTGTGTGTGTGTGTGTGTGTGTTTGAGTGTATCTCTCCCCCCAAGGAGCAATGTGTGTCTGTGTGCGTGAGTCTCATGTAGCACTGTGTGTGTGTGTGTGTGTGCCATCTGTCTGTCTGTCTGTCCCCTCATGCAGCACTCTGTAGTGTGTCTGTGTCTGTCTGTGTCTGTATGCCACTATGTGTGTGTGTGTCACTGTGTGTGTGCTGTCCCCTCATGGAGCACTCTGTGTATGTGTGTGTAAGTGTGTGTCTATCCCTCATGGAGCACTGTGTGTCTCTAGCGTGTGTGTGTGTCTGTCCCCTCATGGAGCAATGTGTGTGTGTATAGTGTGTGTGTGCCCGCATGCGCACTGTGTGTGTGTGGTGTGTGTGTGTGTGTGTCTCTGTGTGTGTCTCTGTGTGTGTGTC
>JAMPIT010000629.1:0-73679 GCA_026261815.1 Monarcha castaneiventris obscurior | reverse complement strand
CTGTGAGTGCGGCACAACTTCTGCAGCCAAGCAGGACAAATGTTTGAAGAACTTTACAACTTGTCCTTTCTTTTCCTTGGGAGCTGGGGAGTGGAGCCATTGGTGAGGTTTTCATTGTGGCTGTTCTAACCTAAGAAACCAGGAGGTGGTGATGCCTCAGCAAGGAGATAAAGCTTGAGCGATGCCAAAAGCTGTAGCTGTGCAGAAAGAAGCAGTTGCTGTGTGCCAGGGTATGTGAATGAAGCACCTTTTAGAACAGCAGATTTAGCAGAACAAGCTAAGTGCAAAAGCTGACCAGTGGCTATTTGAGCAGCCAGTCTTATAAAGCATAGGCAGAGAACAGAGGTGAAAAGTTCAAGGCTGAGGAAGACTCCTGAGCCTTCATCCAAAACGAGCACCAGGAGGCTGACGACCACCCCGTGCAGGAACCACACAGGCGCCACAAGGGCTGGCACCATCATGTGATTAGAAAATGTGTTGCAATGTGAAGGTTAGGAAAGTCTAATGTGCACATGAAGTACAAAAAGCACAAAAGGCAGTGCTGTGCGAAGAAGGGCCGAGTGAGTTTGTGCTGGAGCTGTCCCCCTCGCTGCCGGCGTCGAATAAACCCACAGCTGCTCTCCAGGCCTGGCCCTGTGGCGTCCTGTTCTCCTGCCCAGGGCTCGGGCATCACAGCCCCGGGCCCCGCAAGGGGAAGCCAATGGAGACCTCCCCGTGGCCTTTCCCCTGGGCCAGGAGGATGGAGACCGCCCAGTGTCCCCCAAAGGCAAGGAGGGCAGAGACACCCCGGCCCCCAAATGGGAGGAGGACGGAGAAAATCCTGGCCCCCCTAAAAAGGAGGAGGATGGAGCCCCCCGGCCTCCTCATACGGGAGGAGGTTGGAGATGACCCCGGCCCTCTTCCATGGGAGAGGAGGATGGGGACCACCTTGGCCCCCCCATTAGGGGAGGAGGATGAAGGCTCCCCCAGACCTCCCATAGCAGAGGCGGACAGGGACCCCTATGGTCCCCCCAAAGGTAAGGAGGATGGAGACCCCCTGGGTCCCCTAAAGAGGAAGAGGATGGAGACATCACTGGGGTGAGGAGGGCTGAGACCAGCCCTGGGCCCCCTAAAATGAGAGGGTGACAGAGACCTCCCAGGCACCCCAAAGGGGAGGAGGATGCAGACATCCCCCATCTGCCCCAAAGGGGATGGGGACAACCTCTGGCCCCCTTAAAGGCAAGGAGGCTGGAGACCTCCCTGGCCCCTCCAAACAGGAGGAGGACAGAGACCACCCTGGCCCCCTCTGTGATAGGAGGACGGCAATTCCCCCTGATCCATCCCATGGGAGAGGAGGACGGATGAGCCGAGGTTGTCTCTGTCCCTCTCCTCCCTGGGGAGTCCCAGGGGGGTCTCCAACCCTCTCTGGTCTGGGAATGATCGGGGCTGGGGATGGTCTCTGTCCCTCTCACCCCACTCGGTGCCCAGTGAGGGTCTCTGTCCTTCTCCCCTCGGGATTCTTGGGAGATGCTTGTGGGGCTTTGGAGGTGTCTCTGTCCCTCTCACCCCGATGATGCTTGGGCGGGGTCACACCAGGGCTGAGAGGGACAGAGACCCCCCCGGCCTCCCCAGGTGTGAGAAGGTCGGAGAGCCCCCACCCCCCGAGCACAGTCAGCGGTGAGAGGGACACAGAGCCCCTGGTCCCCAGCCCTGCACAAGCATTCTCTGAGGTGAGAGGGATGGAGACCCCCGAGCATCCCCTGGATTGAGAAGGATGGAGACTCCCCCAAGCATCCCCCTGGCACAGGGGTGGAAGGGAGGGAGATCCCCCCAGGCATTCCCTGGGGTGAGAACGATGGAGAGCCCTGAGCATCCCCTGGGGTGAGAGGGACAGGGACACCCCCTTGGGAATGCCCTGGGGTGAGAGGGACAGGGACACCCCCTCGGGAATGCCCTGGGGTGAGAGGGACAGGGACACCCCCTCGGGAATGCCCTGGGCTGAGAGGGACAGGGACAATCCCCCCCAAGCCCCTCCCAAGCATCCCCCGGGCACCAGACAAAATAAACTTGGCAGAAATCAAACTTAACTCTACATAAAATGCTTTGAGCAATGTTTGCTCTTCCCACAAGTCACTTGTGCTGAAAACACAAACAAACCCCAAACACGAATAAACCGACAGTACAAGCAATTGTGGTGGCAATTCAAAGTTCCAGTGGTTCCTGCACAGCTCCAGCTCAGCTGCTGGCAGGTTCCTGTAAAAGAAAAGTGACAATTCGGCCCAATACAGATGATTAAAAGGAAGGAAAAACTCTGTGTTGCTGTCACAAAGGTGGCAGGGACTAAGAGAAAAATGATTCTCACGTTTGGCAAAGCCCCCCAGGCTGTGAGAGAGAAAAGGGGGGAGAGCAAGGGAGGGACAGGGACAGAGACCTCCCCTGGGGAGGGGCAAGTGTGACACTGTCCCCTGTGTGCGTGGCCTTCCCGGGGTGGGGGTTTCACACTGAGCCAGGCTGGGGAAGGGGGGTGGTGTTCACTGCCCCTGAGCAGGGGTTACCCCACAGCCCCAAATCTCTCCTCCTGCCCCCTTGGGTGGGGGATGGGGGTGCAAATGTGGCCTCAGCAAATGGGTCTGGGGGCTGTGGCCTCCCCCAGCCCGACCCCAGCCAGGAATGATTTTCAGGACAGCTCTGGGCTTGGCTTTCTGGTGGATTCATTCCTCTCCCTCAGCCTTGTTTACTTCTTATAGTAAAGAACATTTACTCCTTTTCCTGCATTTTTGCTTGGGAGCCCTGTAGTTGTGGGATTTGATCCCAGGGGACCATGGGGGCACTGCTGGGCCCCATGGAACCAAGGGAACATGGAACAGCTCTGGCTGCCTTGGGCTCCTGGGGCTGCCTGACAGCTCCAGCTGAGCTTGGCATGTCCAGGGCTGACTCTCACCTTCCCCTGGAGCGCTGGGGCTCCGTGCTTTCCTTGCTGTGGAAAAGAACTGTCCTTCTCCAGGCACATGGCCAAAACTGGGATTCTGCCTCCAAAATTCTGTCTATCAAAGGATTGCTCAGTGACAAAGCTGCCAGGACAGATGGGTCTGGCTGGCCCTGGCCTCCAGTGGCCCCTCTCATCTCCCCCAAACACTGGGGCTCCGTGCTTTCCCTCCTATGGAAAAGAACCATCCTTCTTCTTCAGACTCCCATGGCTAAAATTGGGATTTGGCCTCCCAAATTCTATCCAAGGGTTGCTCCCATACAAAAGTTCCCAGGACAGACAGGTCTGGCTGCCCTTGGCCTCTTGGGGAGCACCTCTCATCTGCCTTCAAAACATTGGGGCTCCACCCTTTCCCTACAATGGAAAAGAACCATCATTCCTGTACAGGCGCCCATGGCCAAAATTTGAATTCCACTTCCAAATCTCCATATATCCAAGGATTGTTCCCAGAGGAAACCTTCCAGTACATACAGCTCTGCCTGGCTTGGCCTCCCAGGGACCACCTCTCATCTGCCTTTGGAACACGGGGGCTTTGTGCTTTTCTTCCTAAGGGATTAAACATCTTTCATGTCCTGGTGTCCATGGCCAATACTGAGAATCCACCTCCAAAATTCCGTATATCCAAGGGTTGTTCCAAGACAAAAGCTGCCACGAGGGACAGGTCTGGCTGCCCTCGCCCATGGTGGCCACCTCTCATCTTCTTCCAAAACACCTGGACTTTGTGCTTCTCTTTCATATGGAAAAAACCCATCCTTCTCAACAAGGTGCCCATGGCCAAAACTGGGATTCCACCTCCCAAATTCACAGTATCCAAGGGTTGCTCCCAGACAAGAGCTGCCATTACCATCAAGTCTGGCTGGCTTGGCCTCCTGAGGGCCAGATCTCACCTGCCTTCCAAACTCTGGGGCTCTGTGCTTTCCTTTTTATAGAAAAGACTCATCCTGCTTGTCCAGGCACAAATGGCCGAAATTGGGATTCCACCTCCCAAATTCCCTCTATCCAAGGGCTACTTCCAGACAAACCTGCCAGGACAGACAGATCTGGCTGGCCTTGGCCTCTGGTGGCTGTGTCTCATCTGCCCCTGAAACCCTGGCGCTCGGAGCTTCCCTTCCTCTGGAGACCACTGTGAGCCTGCGTGGCCTCGTGGAGCCCAGGGGCCATTGTGGCACTGCAGGGCTGCTGGCACCAAGGGCACCATGGTGACCCTGTGGCCTTCCATGGAACCAAGGGGCCACGGTGGCACTGCTGGGCCCCAAAGAACCCAGGGGCCTTTGTGACCCTGCAGGGCCCCACGGAACCAAGGGAACATGGAACAGCTCTGGCTGCCTTGGGCTCCTGGGGCCGCCTGACAGCTCCGGCTGAGCTTGGCATGGCCAGAGCTGCTTCTCACCTGCCCCTGCAGCGCTGGGGCTCCGTGCTTTCCTTCCTATGTGTGTTGGTTTTGCACAGCCTGGGTTTTGGTAGTGGGGGGGCCACAGAGGTGGCTCCTGTGAGAAGCTGCTGGAAGCTTCCACCGTGTCCGGCAGAGCCAATCCCCGATGGCTCTGAAGATGGACATGCTGCTGGGAGGACTGCTGCTCGTGAGATTGGAGCCACGTCAGAGACACTCACGGAGAACTGTCTCCTGTGGGAAGGGACCCCACGGTCTCACAGGGGAACAACTCCTCTCCCTGAGCAGCGGGAGAAGCCACAGGAGATGAACTGACCATAATCCCCATTCCCTGTCTCCTGTGCCATTGGTGGGAAGGATGGAGGTGTGGGGGAAGGTGTTTTCAAAGCTCTTATTTCACTTCTTATTATCCTGCTCTGATTTTGTTATTAATAAATGCACTTTGTATCTGTAAGTTAAACCTGTTCTGCCCAGGACAGTGTTGGATGAGGGATCTCTCCTGGTCCTTATCTCAACCCATGAACCCTTTGTTGTATTTTCTCTCTCCTGTCCAGCTGTGGACAGGAGGGAGAGAGCAGCTTTGGTGGCTGCCTGGAGTCCAGCCAGCATCAACCCACTACAGAGCTGAACAAAACAATCCCTGGGCAATGATTCCCCTGTGATCTAAAGCCCCCACCCCTCCCACGACAGCCCCGTCCCACAGAAATGTCAGTGACTGAGCCTCTGCTCTCCACGGCTTCACTGCTTTGGTACCCAGGGGTTGCCACGGGGTCCCCATCGCCCCTCTGAGCTGGGTTTGGGTGGGGTTTTGGTGGCTCTGCAGTCCCTGTTGTAATGTGGTTGTTCCAGGTCACAGACCACGATCTCTGGGCTGCCCACTCTGGGTATTTATTTTTGAGTCGCATTTAAGCTGCAGCTTTGTCCATTCTATTATTCATGTTCAGATTCTCAGCTCCAGGATTCGCTGTGATCCACCTGTGACCCACATCCCAGGGCCATAAAATTCTGAAAAACTTCACTGATCAGCCCAGCAATCCCAGCCACTGCTGTCTACTTTTAAATAACACAAAACTGCCAACCCCCGCTGTGGTCAGAGGACAGCCAGAGAGCAGGACAGCACCGCAGCAGCCAGAGCTGAGGACTCACACAGGGACAGAAGGACAGTGTGGAAGGATAAACAGAGCAGCTCTGAAAGCACCGAGTGCTGCTGCTCCCTGGCACTGCTGCTGTGCTGGGACTCAGTTTCTCTCCCCCTCTGCACACAGGCACTGCCCTACCAGATTCAGATGAGCATTCAAATTAAGGATTTTGGACAAACAAGTTACTGCAGGATGCATTTATTTTGCTAAAGTGAACAGAGAAGATGGTTCTTCATTTACATTGTCTCCGGATAAAATTTGAGGTGTAAGTCATAAATGATAAATAGGATGAATAATTCCAGTAATGGGATGAAAATGAAATAAATAAAATTTCATTGTGAACATTATCACAAAATGAAAAAGGAAACCCTGCACACACACAACCACTATGAAAAACTTGAGAAGACAGGCTGTGCCTGCAATGAGTTACACTGCAGGGTATGGAGAACAAAACCAGGACTTTATTGCTTCTGAAAAGCATCCAGTCATCATTTTCCTCAGGGCATCCTTGAGCTCCTGGTTCCTTAGGCTGTAGATGAGGGGGTTCAGGGCTGGAGGCACCACTGAGTACAGAACTGACAGTGCCAGATCCAGGGATGGGGACGAGATGGAGGGGGGCTTCAGGTAGGAAAAAAAGCCAGTGCTGTCAAACAGGGAGACCACGACCAGGTGAGGGAGGCACATGGAAAAGGCTTTGTGCCGTCCCTGCTCAGAGGGGATCCTCAGCACAACCCTGAAGATCTGCACATAGGAGAAAAAAATAAAAACAAAACAGCCAAATGATAAACAGGTGGAAAACACAAGGAGCCCAAGTTCCCTGAGGTAGGAGTGTGAGCAGGAGAGCTTGAGGATGTGTGGGATTTCACAGAAGAACTGGCCCAGGGCATTGCCCTGGCACAGGGGCAGGGAAAATGTATTGGCCGTGTGCATGAGAGCGTAGAGAAACCCAGTGGCCCAGGCAGCTGCTGCCATGTGGGCACAAGCTCTGCTGCCCAGGAGGGTCCCGTAGTGCAGGGGTCTGCAGATGGACACGTAGCGGTCGTAGCACATGATGGTCAGGAGGAAATACTCTGCTGACATGAAGAACAGAAAGAAAAACACCTGAGCAGCACATCCTGAGTAGGAGATGTGCCTGGTGCCCCAGAGGGAATTGTGCATGGCCTTGGGGACAGTGGTGCAGATGCAGCCCAGGTCAGTGAGGGCCAGGTTGAGCAGGAAGAAGAACATGGGGGTGTGCAGGTGCTGGCCGCAGGCTACGGCGCTGATGATGAGGCCGTTGCCCAGGAGGGCAGCCAGGGAGATGCCCAGCAAGAGGCAGAAGTGCAGGAGCTGCAGCTGCCGCGTGTCTGCCAATGCCAGCAGGAGGAGGTGGCTGATGGAGCTGCTGTTGGACATTTGCTGGCTCTGGCCACGGGCACCTGGTCATGGAGAAAGGACAGGGACAAGTCAGCACAGGCTGCTTGGAGCCAAACCTGGGCCATTCCCTGCAGACTGTCCCGCTGGCACTCACCCACCCTTGCTCCTGCTCTGGGAAAACCTTCACCCAGCTCCCTGCCTGAGCTCCAGCTCTGCTGTCTGAGGGTGCCAGGAGCAGCCAGGCCTGTGCATGGGGGCTCTCGAGGAGCCATCCCTGCCCCACTGCCCTGGGTTTGTGGCTGTGTGGCAGAGGGACAAGGCTGGACAGTCAGGATTTGTCAGTGGAATCACTCCTCATGCACACAGGCTTGGTACCATCTGCACTCCCAGCTCTACAGGACAGGGATGGCAGGGAGAAGATGTAGGGAAATGTTTTCCTACCCACACATCATTCCTGGCTCTCTGAGGTCAGAGATCCCCAGCATTTCTGCTGCACTCCCAGTTTGCCACTGAGACAGGTGAGAGGCAACGAATTCCCTGTGGCTCAGGGCAAGGTGAGGGGCTGCATGGGCTCGTTCCCAACTGCCCTGGGCTTGCCCCTTTGGCTGCAATCAGAGCACAATCCCACTCCCGGGTCACCCTGGGATAAACCAGAGCCTGCCCAGAGCAGAGGGATCCCTGAATGTCTCACCCTCTCTAAAGGGCTCTGGGCAAGGTCTCAGCACCCCCCTTCTGCCAGGGACACTCACGGGGCCCTTGGCAAAGCCAGCAGCATTTCCTCAGCTGTGGCATCTCTGCACTTCCCCGGGGGACACTCAGGGCACTCCGAGAGGCTCTGGCACAGATTTGCACCCAGGAGGGCAGCTCAGAGCTTGGGAGGACACAGCGAGGAGAGCCCCGGCTGTGCCCATGATGGAATCTCAGGGAGGGAGGCTCAGCTCATTCCCCTTTGCCATGGACTGCTTTGCCCACAGCCCCACAGGGAACAGGGAAGTTTGGACACCCCATTCCCATGGACAGCCCTGCCTGGCAGGAATCCCAAGGGCAGTGCCTGACTCAGCTGCTGCAGAGCCCAGAGCCTCCCTGAGAGCACCAGATAACAGTGACAATATCAGAGGAGTGCAGAAACAAGAGAAGATGTTGTGGTGCTGTGCCTGGGAGGGCAGGGCAGAGACTCAGAATGTTCTGGGATTCTGAGATTACAATTCCTGTTCTGCTTCTCTCATCCCCCAACCTTCCCACCCTGCTCCAAGCAGGAAATTGAAACAGTCCCAGAAAAGCTCCAGATCTTTACAGCAATCCCAGGCTCACCTTCTTTGGGAAGTGTCCTCCGGAGCTGTGGCCAGGCTGGTGTGGAGCTGGGAGCAGCCCTGCCCCAGGCAGCAGCTCTCAGCAGCAGCAGCTGCCCTGCTCAGGGTGGCTCCTTCCCCCCACAGCTTCTCCCCCAGCGCTGGCAGCAGCTCCCCGGGCCGGCTGAGAGCTGCCCCGGGCAGGCAGCAGAGTCCCTGGGCCAGCACAGCGCCCTGGGCTGCAGGACCCTGCTCTGCAGGACAGCCCTGGGCACCCCTGGCTGCAGCCCCGGCTGCTCAGCCCTGCAGCAGAGCCTGGCAACAGGGAGCTGCCTTGTGCTGGGCCTGGGCTGCTGCAGCAGGGAAACGCAGCCCTGCCCTAGGGCCACATCCCCCACACTGCAGCAGCCCTGAGAGTCCTCCGGAAAGCTCCTGAGAGCTGTGCCATGGGCCAGCTTCAGGAGATGCCTCCAGGAGCTGCAGCTTCTCTTCCCACAGCCAGACAAGGACTGTTTGCAACGCTGGGAGGATTTCTCCTGTGCTGAGCCCGGAGTGAGCTCTGCTCTGTGCTCCCAGCCCAGGCTGAGCTGAAGGCCTGGGTGCCTCTGTGCTGTGCCCGGGCTGGCTGCAGGCAGTGCCCCAGCCCTGCTGGGCTGTGCACAGGAGCTGCTCCTGGCCAGAGCTGTCTCTCTGCAGCGCTGCCGCTTGCCAGGAGCTGCCTCTGTGCCAGGAGCCCGGCCCAGCTCAGCAGCACAGACACAGCACAAGGACTTTCCTGACCCTCTTGGGCCTTGCTGCTGAGGCCCTCAACATCAGGCCCTCACAGGGACTTGCAGAAACCTCTCAAGAATTCAAGTCAGAATGGAACTCCAAAGTTTCTTGAAGTTTTAATGGGTCCCAGGGAGGGACAGGAGTGAGAAAGTGTCCCCAGGCTGCAGTCAGAGCAGAGAACTGGAGGCAGGGATGCCAGGTGGGGACAAAGAGAAGCCAAGTCTTGGTGCCCTGGGGCACAGCAGCGTCTGTGCCAGCAAGGGCTGTGAGGAGACCCCTTGTCCTGAGGCCCTGGGGCCTCCTGGCACAGCCCCAGCAAGGCTGGGCACTGTCACCCCCTTGTGCTGCCCTCAGCATCCCCCCCACATCCCAGTGGCCTCCGGGATCTGCTGCAAGGAGTCCCTGGGGAGCCTTGCTCAGGAATGGCCCTGGGGGGCTCCTCAATGCTCCCAGGGACTGCAGCTTTTTCCAAGCACTTTGGCTTTGGCTTTTCCCTGGGACTCTCTGAGAGCTTCCTGCAATCCTGGCCTCCAATTATCTGCCCTAATGAGTCCCTGGAGATTCTTTGTCAGTAACAACACTCACTGGGGCTCATTAATGCTTCAGGGTACTGCAGTTTTTTAAGGTACTTTCCACACTGACTGTGAGAAGTCTGTGCAATCCTGGCCTCCAATTATCTCCTTTAACCAGTCCCTTGAGAGCTTTGCATTGACACTCAGTGGGGCTCATTAATGCTCTGAGATACTCAAGGTTTTGAAGGTACTTTGGATTTTCCTTCCCACACTGAGTCTCTGAGAGATTTTTGTGCAATGACTGATGCCTGAAGTTGCCCCCTAAAAGACAGAGATTAGACAAGAATAAGGGATTAAAGGTAGGTATTTATTTGAAGGGCCTTCTAAGGTTCCCTAGGGAGTCCAGAGGCTACTGCCAAAATGGACCCCAAGATGGACTGTGGGTCACAAGTTCTTCACACATTAAAATTTTGGTTCGTTTCCATATCAGGGTTAATTCTCCAATTAAAGCTTCAGTTAATGATGTAATTTCCCCAAGCTTGCCCCCCCTTTTGAGGCTTTTGGTTTATACTTTTTGGGCCTAGGATGATTTGAGTGTTCATGGAGAGCAGGCCTGGAGAGGCTTTGTTATGTCTGCCTAGCACGGGAGAGCAGAAGTTAACAGGCTACAAGAAACTTCAGAGTTACACACCAGGCAGTACAGGATTTGAAAAATATAGAAGTTAAAACCTAAGGCATCATTCCCCCTCTTTAGAGGCTTGACAAGGCCTCTACCTTGTCAAGAATCTATTCTAAATATCCTAAGTATCTACTAATAATATGTGTGTAACGGCATATAGTATATATAAACAAGAATTATAATTACAATTGTTATGAATAATTCTTCAATCCAGGGCCAGTTTGATAACAACGAAATCAGGATGTGGAAGATATAATCAGAGCTCCGTGTGTTATCTTTGAGTGCTACCTAATAATGTAAATCTGATATAGTTCTCAAATTGTAAACAAATTTTGCTGATCTTTCCACTTTGATTTTCATGTCAATTGTTAGTTCTGTATCCAAATGAATGTCTTTGGATGCACTTTGGATGAGAATCCCATGCAAATTTGTGTTCCAGACCTGACCTATTTTTACCAACTGTGTAGATAATAAGCACAGGGAAAGAATCATTTAAACGACATCATCTTCATTTGTATCAGGCTCTGTTTTCTCAGTTGTTTCAGGAGCAGAAGCCTTCTTAACTCTGGAGTAGTGAATCCAGGGTCCTTTTGCCAGCCACTTTGACTGCGGTGAGGGTGGTCAGCAAAATCTGGAATGGTCCTCTCCCCTTGGCCTGTAGAGGGTCACTGTCCCAGCACTTAACCCAGAGCCAGTGTCCAGGCTGGAAGGGATGTGCAGGGGTGTCCAGTCCTATGGGTGTGGATAACACGATGGAATTCTGGAGCTTCTGCACAGTGGAACCCAAAGCCATTAGATATCTCTGGACATCAAGTTTCCCCCTCATGTGAATCTCCCCTGGAACATGTGGAATTTGCTATGGCTGCCATACAGTATTTCATAGGGACTGATGTTATCCCTGTGCCTCGGTTGTGTGCGGATCCTCAGTAAAGCTACAGGCAAGGCCTGAACCCATGGCATGGATGTCTCTAAAACCTAAGGCATCACCATCACCTCCCAAGGCTCTCCTGGGTTCCATGAGGCCCCTGTGTGACACACTGGAGCTGCAGTTCAGTGAGGTTCCATAACCTCACCAGGGTCTCTGGGGTTCAATGGGGCGCGCCCTTCTCGCATCTGAGCCTTGGTTCCATGAGTTCCATGCACTGACAGTGGTGTCTGTGTTCCGTGAGGCCCAGCTGTATCACATCAGAGCCTTGCTTTCACCAGGTTCCAATACCTCACCACGGTCTCCTGAGCTCCATGAGGCCCCGCTGTGTCACACTGGAGCCTTGGTTCCATGAGGTTCCATAGCCTCACTGTGGTATCTTTGGTTCCATGAGGCTTCTCTGAGTCACATTAGAGTCCTGGTTCCATGAATTTCCTTACCTTCACTATGGTTTTGGGTTCCATAATTTCCTGATGTGCCACTTCAGCATTTTGGTTCCATGAGATTCCATAGCATCCATGTGGTCTCCTGTCTTCCATGAGGCCTCACTGTGTCACACTGCAGACTCGATTCCATGAGTTTCCATAACCTGACAGCATCTCCTGGCTTCCAGGAGGCCCTTCTGTGACACATTGCATCCTTGGTTCCATGGAGTTCCAAAACCTCACTTTGGTCTCTTGGTTCCCTGAGGCTCCTCTGTGTCCCATTGGAGCCTTGGTTCCATTGGGTTCCATAAGCTCACAATAGTCTCCTGCATTTAATGAGGAGCTGCTGTTTCACATTTCAGCCTCGCATTCATGAGGTTCCATATCCTCCTTGTGGTCACCTGTGCCCCATGAGGCCCCTCTGTGTCACATTAGAGCCTTGGGTCCAAGATTCTCCATGGCCTCAAAATTCAGTGAGGCCCTGCTGTGTCAGACTGGAGCCTTGGTTCCATGAGATTCCAGAACCTCACTTTGGTCTCCTGGGTTCCATGAGGCCCCACTGTGTCACAAGGGCCCCTTGCTCCCATGAGCCATGGAAACATCCCAGTGGCACCTGGATTCCATGAGGCCCCACTGCATCACAGCTGACACTCGGTTCCATGAGGTTGCTTGTGACACAATGGTCTCCTGGGATCCATGAGGCTGCGCTTTGGAACAATGGACACTGGAATCCAGGAACAGGGGCAGTGTCCATGTGGCACCTGGGTTCCATGGGGCCCCGCTGTGTTTACAATTGACTCTTGCTTCCATGAGATTCCATTGCTTCACAAGCGTCTCCTGGGTTCCATGAGGCCTTGCTTTGTCACAAGTGACACTTGGTGTCCTGGGGTGACTCTATGGTGTGTATCCCCCTATCACAGCTCTATGCCAAAAAATTACTTTTTGTGCCTCTTTCTGTGCCTTTCAACTGAGCTTGAGAGGGGAGGAAACAAAAAACCCAAATGAACTTTTCAAAGCAGTTCCCAAGGACACACCGATAGAGACTCCTCTGCGTTCTCCAGCTGCAGGAGCACAGAGGATTCACCCTTTGTTTTGCTTTTTCAGCCAGCTCTTTGGTTTTTATCCCTTTTGTTTCCTCCAGCATGGCTCCTGGGCCTTTGGATTTTTGTTTTTCTCTCTCTTCTGTACTGTTTGAACAACATCAGAACAGATCGGGAGAATTTTCCTTCAGTCCCAGAGGTTGCCTATGGCCTATGGCCTCACCGACCCAGCTCTGAGGAGGAGAGAGACCACATCTACAGAAGGACTCTGAAATCTTCCCAGGTTTATCTCCACCCCGAGAGATTTTATTATTTAGCATTATTATCTTTTTCCTGTGTGTTGGTTAAAATAAATGGTTTTTATCTCTTTCACTTTCCTTTGAGGAAAATCTTTTTTTTCCCGAACCTCGTGGGGGGAGGGGAGGTTGTAACCTGTTGTTCTCTAAGAGGATATATTGCTAGATTTTGGCCAAACTGGCACACTTGGTTCAATGAGATTCCATGGCATCACAATGGTCTCCTGTGTTCCATGAGGCCCTGCTTTGTCACACTGGAGCCTTGGTTCCATGAGATTCCATAGAGTCACAATGGACTCCTGTGTGGAATCAGTCCCCGCTCTGTCACACTGAAGCCTTGGTTCCATTAGGTTCAAATTCCTCACTGTGGTCTCTTAGGTTCTATGAGATCACGCTGTGCCATATCGGAGCCTTGGTTCCATCAGGTTCCATAGCCTCACTCTGGGATCTTGGGTTCCATGAGGCTTCTCTGAGTCACATTAGAGCCCTGGTTCCACTGGGTTCCAGAACATCACAATGATCTCCTGGGTTCCAAGCAGCCGTGCTGTGTCACATTAGAGCCTCTGTTCCAAGAGATTTCATGGCCTCACTGTGGTCTCCTGGGTTACATGAGCCCCCTCTGTGTCCATTTAGAGCCTTGGTTCCATGCAGTTCCATACCCTCACTATGGTTTTGGGTTCCGTAAGGCCCCCCGATGTGTCACTTTAGCATTTTGGTTCCTTGAGATTCCATAGCGTCAATGTGGTCTCCTGTGTTCCATGGGGCCCCACTGTGTCACACTGGAGCCTTGGTTCCATGAGGTTCCCAAACCTCACTTTGGTCTCTTGGTCTCTTGGTTCCCTGAGGCTCCTCTGTGTCCCATTTGAGCCTTGGTTCCATTGGGTTCCATAACCTCACAATAGTCTCCAGCATTCCATGAGTAGCCACTGTTTCAAATTCAGGCTCAGCTTCATGAGGTTCCATAACCTCCTTGTGGTCACCTGTGCCCCATGAGGCCCTGCTGTGACACTGGAGCCTTGCTTCCATGAGTTTCCCTAACCTAACTGTGGTCTCCTGGGTTCCGTGAGGCCCTGCTTTGTCACATTAGACCCTTGGAGTCTAAAGGCTTTGTCTAAAGGCTTTAATTCATAATTGGTTCCATAGTTTCACAATGGTCTCCTATGTTCCACGAGGACCTGCTGTGTCACACTGGAGTTTTGGTTCCATGAGGATCCATCACCTCATTGTGGTCTCTCTGATTCCATGAGCCCCCTCTGTTTCACATCAGAGACTCGGTTCCATGATGTTCCATAACCTCACAATGGTCTGCTGGGCCCAATGAGGCCCCACTGTGTCAAATTAGAGCCTTTGTTCCAAGAGATTCCATGGCCTCAAAATGGTCTCCTGGATTTGGTGAGGCCCCACTGTGACACATTTGAGCCTTGGTACCATAAATTTCTGACACCTAATTATAGTCTCTTGTTTCCATGAGGCCCTGCTGTGTCAGACTGGAGCCTTGGTTCCATGAGGTTCCAGAACCTCACTTTGGTCTCCTGGGTTCCATGAGGCCCCTCTGCCTCACAAGGGACACTTGGTTCCATGGGATTCCATTGTGTCACAATGGTCTCCTGGGTTCCATGAGGTCCCAGTGTGTAACAATGGATTTTTGGTTCCATGAGGCCCCACTGTGTCACAATGGCCCCTTGCTCCCACCAGCCGTGGAAATGTCACGGTGGCCCCTGGGTTTCATGAGACTCCACTCACAATTGACACTTGGTGCTGCCGAATCCAAACGGGACGGGGAGCCAGGACAGATGCTCCATGAGCTTTTATTCCTTTATCAGTCTCATATACAGAGTTGAGACATTAGAGAAGATGCAAGCTCGCGCTGTGCAGGCAACCGAGGACTTCCTGGTTCCAGAGCATTCTTAGAAGTTTTTCAACCAAGAGCAGATATTCTAAAAGTTACAGACAGCTCTTTTAACTAATCTTCTATACCGTACATACATTCGTTATAAACAATACTTGCTTGTTTTATACCTTATATGACAATGCGTAACATTCCATTATTAACCTTAACCTTATCTATATTGCTAAGCATATTTTTTGCAACTCTAAAAGCTATCTCAGCTAGGCCTAGAAACTTGAACCATTGTTTTAATGTCCTTGCTCTGTTGTATAATTCTATCTTCTTTAATATTTTGGCAGCCAAAGACAGTCCCTAAAATCTTCTGCTTTATTCTTAAAACTTGCTTTTATTTCTCACGCTTTAGAAGACCTTCTACCCTTTTTTGTGTTTCCCACAACTTGGTTCCATGAGATGCCATTGCAACACAGTGGTCTCCTAGGATCCATCAGGCCCCACTTTGACACAACTGAAACTTGGTTCCACAGAATTTCATTGAGTCACAATGGCCTCCTGGGATCCATGAGGCTGCGCTTTGGAACAATGGACACTGGAATCCAGGAACAGGGGCAATGTCCAAGTGGCACCTGGGTTCCATGGGGCCTCGCTGTGTTTACAATTGACACTTGCTGCCATGGCAGTCCATGGCATCACAAGAGTCTCCTGGGTTCCATGAGGCCCTGCTGTGTCACACTGGACACTGGGTTCCAGGAGCCCTGGCAAGGTTCCAGTGGCAGCTGGGTTCAGTGAGGCCCAGCTGTCTCATGAGTGACACTTGGTTCCACGAGATTCCATAGAGTCACAATGGTCTCCATTGTTCAATTAGGCCCTGCTGTGTCACTTTAGAGCCTTGGTTCCAGGAGGTTCCATAACCTCCCTCTGGTCTCCTGAGCTCCATTAGGCCCCACTGTGTCACATCAGAGCCTTGGTTCCATGGTGTTCCATAACCTCACTATAATGCCTTGGGTTCCATGATGGACCAATGTGTCACACTGGAGCCTGGGTTCCATGAGGTTCCATTGTTTCACAGTGGTCTCCTGTGTTCAGTTAGGCCCCGCTGTGTCACACTGGACTCTTGGTTCCATGAGGTTATGTAGCCTCACCATGGTCTCCTGCATTCCATGAGGCCCCTCTGGGAGACATTTGAGCCTTGGTTTCATGAAGTTCCAGTACATCACTATTGCATCTTTCATTCCATGAGACCACACTGTGTCACTTTAGAGCCTTGCTTCCACAAATTTCCATCACCTCACCCTTGTCTATTGGGTCCCATGAGGACTGGCTATGTCACACTGGGGGCTTGGTTCCGTGAGGTTCCAGTACCTCACTATGGTCACTTGGGTTCCACAAGACCTCACTGTGTCACTTTAGAGCTACGATTCCAGAAGTTCCCATAACCTCACTATGGACTATTGGATTCTATGAGGCCCCACCCTTTCACACTGGAGCCTTGGTTCCATGAGCTTTCATTCCCTCACGACTCTTGGGTTCTATGAGGCTCTGCTGAGTCACAACAGAGCCCTGGATCCATTGGGTTCAAGAACCAAACTGTGCTCACTTCAATTCCATGAGGCCTCGCTGTGTTACACTGGAGCCTTGGTTCCATGAGATTCCAGAGTCACAATAGACTCTTAAAGAATTAGGCCCCACTTCGTCATATGAGAGGCTTGGTACCACGAGGTTCCAAAACCTCACTATGGTCTCCTGAACTGCATTAGGCCCTGCTGTGTCACACTGGAGCCTTGGTTCCATGGGATTCCATAATCTCACTATGGTCTCCTGCATTCCTTGAGGCCTCACAGTGAGACATTTGAGCTGCAGTTCCATGAGATTCTACAACCTCACTATGGACCCTGTATTCAGCTGCATTTGGCCACACTCTGTCCCACTTTGGATCCTTGGTTCCATGAGGTTCCATACCCTGACAATGGTATCTTGCATTCCATGAGGCTCTGCTGAGACACAATAAAGCCCTGGCTCCATTGCATCCCAGAACCTAACTGTGGTCCCTTTTATTCCATGAGGCCCCACTGTGTCACACTCTAGGCTTGGTTCCATGAGATTCCATAGCCTCAGAATGGTGTCCTGTCTTCCATGAGGCCCTGCTATTTAACACTGAAGCCTTGGTTCCATGAGGTTCCATAAGCTCACTCTGGTCCCTTGGGTTACATGATGCACTGCTGTGTCACATGGATGTGGAGACAAACAATGGACTCTACAGGATTCAGTGTGAATCAGGCAGAAGCCATTTTATTGATGAACTACTGTCCCTAATACGCAATTCTTGCTTTCCCTACACATGATCATGCATAACTATTACTGGTTACAGCCTGTTTTCACACTCTACTTTATCCTTTATGACTGGCTCCTGTCTGTGTGTCACATCGGCCGTCGTGTATGTCACCACTGTCCTTCAGTTTGCAATTTCTTAACCTTTTCTTCCTTTGCTTGTTCCTCATTCACATCCTCCCCAATGCTGCTTGTCCCTTTCTCACAACCTCCCCACGGACTCTTCCCTTGTGTACATGCTTAAGTCCTTCTGTCTTACCTGCTCTGGTTCTTCTATTTTATGGCTGGTTCACGATATGTCCATTTCCTAGTAAAAACATGGTTTCCACACCCATCCTTCTCAACAAGGCGCCAATGGCCAAAACTGGGATTCCACTCCCAAATTCCCTCTATCCAAGGGCTGCTCCCAGACAAACCTGCCAGGACAGACAGATCTGACTGGCCTTGGCCTCTGGTGGCTGTGTCTCATCTGCCCCTGAAACCCTGGGGCTCGGAGCTTCCCTTCCTCTGGAGACCACTGTGAGCCTGCGTGGCCTCGTGGAGCCCAGGGGCCATTGTGACACTGCAGGGCTGCTGGCACCAAGGGCACCATGGTGACCCTGTGGCCTTCCATGGAACCAAGGGGCCACAGTGGCACTGCTGGGCCCCAAAGAACCCAGGGGCCTTTGTGACCCTGCAGGGCCCCACGGAACCAAGGGAACATGGAACAGCTCTGGCTGCCTTGGGCTCCTGGGGCCGCCTGACAGCTCCGGCTGAGCTTGGCATGGCCAGAGCTGCTTCTCATCTGCCCCTGCAGCGCTGGGGCTCCGTGCTTTCCTTCGTGTGTTGGTTTTGCACAGCCTGGGTTTTGGTAGGGGGGGGGCCACAGAGGTGGCTCCTGTGAGAAGCTGCTGGAAGCTCCCACCATGTCCGGCAGAGCCAATCCCCGATGGCTCTGAAGATGGACATGCTGCTGGGAGGACTGCTGCTCGTGAGATTGGAGCCACGTCAGAGACGTTCACAGAGAACTGTCTCCTGTGGGAAGGGACCCCACGGTCTCACAGGGGAACAACTCCTCTCCCTGAGCAGCGGGAGAAGCCACAGGAGATGAACTGACCATAATCCCCATTCCCTGTCTCCTGTGCCATCGGTGGGAAGGATGGAGGGGTGGGGGAAGGTGTTTTCCAAGCTCTTATTTCACTTCTCATTATCCTGCTCTGATTTAGTTATTAATAAATTCACTTTGTATCTGTAAGTTGAGCCTGTTCTGCCCAGGACAGTGTTGGATGAGGGATCTCTCCTGGTCCTTATCTCAACCCATGAATCCTTTGTTGTATTTTCTCTCTCCTGTCCAGCTGTGGACAGGAGAGAGAGAGCAGCTTTGGTGGCTACCTGGAGTCCAGCCAGCATCAACCCACTACACACCTGATGAAGAAAATCCCTGGGCAATGATTCCCTGTGATCTAAAGACCCCACCCCTCCCACGGCAGCCCCGTCCCACAGAAATGTCAGTGAATGAGCCTCTGCTCTCCACGGCTTCACTGCTTTGGTACCCAGGGGTTGCCACGGGGTCCCCATGGCCCCTCTGAGCTGGGTTTGGGTGGGGATTTGGTGGCTCTGCAGTCCCTGTTGTAATGTGGTTGTTCCAGGTCCCAGACCACGATCTCTGGGCTGCCCACTCTGGGTATTTATTTTTGAGTCACATTTAAGCTGCAGCTTTGTCCATTCTATTATTCATGTTCAGATTCTCAGCTCCAGGACTCGCTGTGATCCACCTGTGACTCACATCCCAGGGCCATAAAATTCTGAAAACTTCACTGATCAGCCCAGCAATCCCAGCCACTGTTGTCTACTTTTAAATAACACAAAACTGTCGACCCCCCCTGTGGTCACAGGACAGCCAGAGAGCAGGACAGCACTGCAGCAGCCAGAGCTGAGGACTCACACAGGGACAGAAGGACAGTGTGGAAGGATAAACAGAGCAGCTCTGAAAGCACCGAGTGCTGCTGCTCCCTGGCACTGCTGCTGTGCTGGGACTCAGTTTCTCTCCCTCTCTGCACACAGGCACTGCCCTGCCAGATTCAGATGAGCTTTGAAAGGAAGGATTTTTTACAAAGAAGTTGCTGCAGGATCCTTTATTTTGCTTAACTGCACAGAGGAGGTGATTCCTCATTTAGATTTCCTCTGGGTAAAATGTGAGGTGTAAGCAGTGAATTATAAATAGGATGGATGATCCCAGTAATGGGATGATGATGGGATAAAAAAGTTTTATTGTGCACAACATTATCACAAAATGAAAAAAGAAACCCTGCACACACACAACCACTATGAAAAACTTGACAAGACAGGCTGGGCCCGCAATGAGTTACACTGCAGGCTATGGAGAACAAAACCGGCACTTTATTGCTTCTGAAAAACATCCAGTCATCATTTTCCTCAGGGCATCCCTGAGCTCCTGGTTCCTCAGGCTGTAGATGAGGGGGTTCAGGGCTGGAGGCACCACCGAATACAGAACTGACAGTGCCAGATCCAGGGATGGGGACGAGATGGAGGGGGGCTTCAGATAGGCAAATGCTGCAGTGCTGAGGAACAGGGAGACCACAGCCAGGTGAGGGAGGCACGTGGAAAAGGCTTTGTGCCGTCCCTGCTCAGAGGGGATCCTCAGCACAACCCTGAAGATCTGCACATAGGAGAAAACAATGAACACAAAACAGCCGAGCCCTAAACTGGCACTAAAAGCAAGAACCCCAAGTTCCCTGAGGTGGGAGTGTGAGCAGGAGATCTTGAGGATCTGTGGAATTTCACAGAAGAACTGGCCCAGGGCATTGCCCCGGCACAGGGGCAGGGAAAATGTATTGGCCGTGTGCATGAGAGCGTAGAGAAACCCAGTGGCCCAGGCAGCTGCTGCCATGTGGGCACAAGCTCTGCTGCCCAGGAGGGTCCCGTAGTGCAGGGGTTTGCAGATGGACACGTAGCGGTCGTAGCACATGACGGTGAGGAGGGAAAATTCTGCTGAAGTGAAGAACATAAAGAAAAACACCTGTGCAGCACATGCTGAGTAGGAGATGTGCGTGGTGCCCCAGAGGGAATTGTGCATGGCTTTGGGCACAGTGGTGCAGATGCAGCCCAGGTCGGTGAGGGCCAGGTTGAGCAGGAAGAAGAACATGGGGGTGTGCAGGTGCTGGCCGCAGGCTACGGCGCTGATGATGAGGCCGGTGCCCAGGAGGGCAGCCAGGGAGATGCCCAGCAAGAGGCAGAAGTGCAGGAGCTGCAGCTGCCGCGTGTCTGCCAATGCCAGCAGGAGGAAGTGGCTGATGGAGCTGCTGTTGGACATTTGCTGCCTCTGGCCACGGGCACCTGTTCATGGAGAAAGGACAGGGACAAGTCAGCACAGGCTGCTTGGAGCCAAACCTGGGCCATTCCCTGCAGACTGTCCCGCTGGCACTCACCCCCCCTTGCTCCTGCTCTGGGAAAACCTTCACCCAGCTCCCTGCCTGAGCTCCAGCTCTGCTGTCTGAGGGTGCCAGGAGCAGCCAGGCCTGGGCGTGGGGGCTCTCGAGGAGCCATCCCTGCCCTGCTGCCCTGGGTTTGTGGCCGTGTGGCAGAGGGACAAGGCTGGATAGTCAGGATTTGTCAGTGGAATCCCTCCTCATGCACACAGGCTTGGTACCATCTGCACTCCCAGCTCTACAGGACAGGGATGGCAGAGAGAAGATGTAGGGAAATTATTTTCCCACCCACACATGTTTTATGGCTCTCTGAGGTCACAAATCCCCAGCATTTCTGCTGCACTCCCACTTTGCCACTGAGAGAGGTGAGAGGCAAAGGATTCCCTGTGGCTCAGGGCAAGGTAAGGGGCTGGATGGGCTCGTTCCCAACTGCCCTGGGCTTGCCCCTTTGGCTGCAATCAGAGCACAATCCCACTCCCGGGTCACCCTGGAATAAACCAGAGCCTGCCCAGAGCAGAGGGATCCCTGAATGTCTCACCCTCTCTAAAGGTCTCTGGGCAAGGTCTCAGCACCCCCCTTCTGCCAGGGACACTCACGGTGCCCTTGGCAAACCCAGCAGCATTTCCACAGCTGTGGCATCTCTGCACTTCCCCGGGGGACACTCAGGGCACTCCGAGAGGCTCTGGCACAGATTTGCACCCAGGAGGGCAGCTCAGAGCTTGGGAGGACACAGCGAGGAGAGCCCCGGCTGTGCCCGTGATGGGATCTCAGGGAGGAAGGCTCAGCTCATTCCCCTTTGCCATGGACTGCTTTGCCCACAGCCCCACAGGGCACAGGGAAGCTTGGACACCCCATTCCCATGGACAGCCCTGCCTGGCAGGAATCCCAAGGGCAGTGCCTGACTGAGCTGCTGCAGAGCCCAGAGCCTCCCTGAGAGCACCAGGTAACAGTGACAATATCAGAGGAGTGCAGAAACAAGAGATGATGTGGTGCTGTGCCTGCAAGGGCAGGGCAGAGATTCAGAATGTTCTGGGATTCTGGGATTACAATTCCTGTTCTGCTTCTCTCATTCCCCCAACCTTCCCACCCTGATCCAAGCAGGAAACTGAAACAGTCTCAGGGTAGCTCCTGATTTTTACAGCAATCCCGGGCTCACCTTCTTTGGGAAGTGTCCTCCGGAGCTGTGGCCAGGCTGGTGTGGAGCTGGGAGCAGCCCTGCCCCAGGCAGCAGCTCTCAGCAGCAGCAGCTGCCCTGCTCAGGGTGGCTCCTTCCCCCCACAGCTTCTCCCCCAGCGCTGGCAGCAGCTCCCCGGGCCGGCTGAGAGCTGCCCCTGGCAGGCAGCAGAGTCCCTGGGCCAGCACAGCGCCCTGGGCTGCAGGACCCTGCTCTGCTGGACAGCCCTGGGCACCCCTGGCTGCAGCCCCGGCTGCTCAGCCCTGCAGCAGAGCCTGGCAACAGGGAGCTGCCTTGTGCTGGGCCTGGGCTGCTGCCGCAGGGAAACCCAGCCCTGCCCTAGGGCCACATCCCCCACACTGCAGCAGCCCTGAGAGTCCTCCGGAAAGCTCCTGAGAGCTGTGCCATGGGCCAGCTTCAGGAGATGCCTCCAGGAGCTGCAGCTTCTCTTCCCACAGCCAGACAAGGACTGTTTGCAACGCTGGGAGGATTTCTCCTGTGCTGAGCCCGGAGTGAGCTGTGCTCTGTGCTCCCAGCCCAGGCTGAGCTGAAGGCCTGGGTGCCTCTGTGCTGTGCCCGGGCTGGCTGCAGGCAGTGCCCCAGCCCTGCTGGGCTGTGCACAAGAGCTGCTCCTGGCCAGAGCTGTCTCTCTGCAGCGCTGCCGCTTGCCAGGAGCTGCCTCTGTGCCAGGAGCCCGGCCCAGCTCAGCAGCACAGACACAGCACAAGCACTTTCATGACCCTCTCGGGCCTTGCTGCTGAGGCCCTCAACATCAGGGCCTCACAGGGACTTGCAGAAACCTCTCAAGAATTCAAGTCAGAAAGGAACTGCAAAGTTTCTTGAAGTTTTAATGGGTCCCAGTGAGGGACAGGAGTGAGAAAGTGTCCCCAGGCTGCAGTCAGAGCAGAGAACTGGAGGCAGGGATGCCAGGTGGGGACAAAGAGAAGCCAAATCTTGGTGCCCTGGGGCACAGCAGCGTCTGTGCCAGCAAGGGCTGGGAGGAGACACCTTGTGCTGAGGCCCTGGGGCCTCCTGGCACAGCCCCAGCAAGGCTGGGCACTGTCACCCCCTTGTGCTGCCCTCAGCATCCCCCCCACATCCCAGTGGCCTCAGGGATCTGCTGCAAGGAGTCCCTGGGGAGCCTTGCTCAGGAATGGCCCTGGGGGGCTCCTCAATGCTCCCAGGGACTGCAGCTTTTTCCAAGCACTTTGGCTTTGCCTTTTGCCTGGGAGTCTCTGAGAGCTTCCTGCAATCCTGGCCTCCAATTATCTGCCCTAATGAGTCCCTGGAGATTCTTTCTCAGTAACAACACTCAGTGGGACTAATTCATACTTGAGGGTACTAAATTTTTTTAAGGTACTTTCCACACTGACTCTGTGAGAAGTTTGTGCAATCATGGCCTCCAATTATCGGCTTTTAATGAGTCCCTTGAGAGCTTTGCATTGACACTCAGTGGGGCTCATTAATGCTCTGAGATACTCAAGGTTTTGAAGGTACTTTGGATTTTCCTTCCCACACTGAGTCTCTGAGAGGTTTTTGTGCAAACATTGATGCCTGAAGTGGCCCCCTAAAAAGCAGAGATTAGACAAGAATAAGGGAATAAAGGTGGGTATTTATTTGAAGGGCCAAAATGGACCCCAAGATGGACTGCGGGTCACAAGTTCTTCACACTTTTAGAAGTTTGGTTCCTTTCCATATCAGGGTTAATTCTCCAATTAAAGCTTCAGTTAATGATGTAATTTCCCCAAGCTTGCCCCCCCTTTAGAGGCTTTTGGTTTATACCTTTTGGGCCTAGGATGGTCTGAGTGTCCTTGGAGAGCAGGCCTGGAGAGGCTTTGTTATGTCTGCCTAGCATGAGAGAGCAGAAGTTAACAGGCTACAAGAAACTTCAGAGTTACACACCAGGCAGTACAGGATTTGAAAAATATTCAAGTTAAAACCTAAGGCATCATTCCTCCTCTTTAGAGGCTTGACAAGGCCTCTACCTTGTTGAGACTCTATTCAAAATATCTACTAATAATATTTGTCTAACAGCAGTATACATCTAACAATTGTATATATAAACAAGAATTATAATTACAACTTTTATGAATAATTCCTTAATCCACGGCCAGTTTGGTAAGCACAAAATCAGAATGTGGAAGATATAATCAGAGCTCAGTGTGTTATCTTTGAGTGGTATCTAAAGTAAGATCTGAGTAAGTTCTCAAATCGTAAACAAATTTTGCTGATCTTTCCACTTTGATTTCCATGTCAATTGTTAGTTCTGTATCCAAATTAATGTCTTTGGATACACTTTGGATGAGAATCATATGCAGATTTTGGTTCCAAACCTGAGTCAGGGTTACCAGCTGTGTAGATAATAAGCCCAGGAAAAGAATCATTTAAATGACATCATCTTTGTTTGTATCAGGCTCTGTTTTCTCAGTTGTTTCAGGAGCAGAAGCCTTCTTAACTCTGCAGTAGCGAATCCAGGGTCCTTTGCCAGCCACTTTGACTGCAGTGAGGGTGGTCAGCAAAATCTGGAAGGGTCCTCTCCCCTTGGCCTGTAGAGGGTCACTGTCCCAGCACTTAACACAGAGCCAGTGTCCAGGCTGGAAGGGATGTGCAGGGGTGTCCAGTCCTATGGGTGTGGATAACACGATGTAATTCTGGAGCTTCTGCACAGTGGAACCCAAAGCCATTAGATATCTGTGTACATCAAGTTTCCCCCTCATGTGAATCTCCCCTGGAACATGTGGAATTTGCTCTGGCTGCCATACAGTATTTCACAGGGACTGATGTTATCCCTGCGCCTCGGTTGTGTGCGGATCCTCAGGAAAGCTCCAGGCAAGGCCTGAACCCATGGCATGGATGTCTCTAAAACCTAAGGCATCACCATCACCTCCCAAGGCTCTCCTGGGTTCCATGAGGCCCCTGTGTGACACACTGGAGCTGCAGTTCAGTGAGGTTCCATAACCTCACCAGGGTCTCTGGGGTTCAATGGGGCGCGCCCTTCTCGCATCTGAGCCTTGGTTCCATGAGTTCCATGCACTGACAGTGGTGTCTGTGTTCCGTGAGGCCCAGCTGTATCACATCAGAGCCTTGCTTTCACCAGGTTCCAATACCTCACCATGGTCTCCTGAGCTCCATGAGGCCCCGCTGTGTCACACTGGACCCTTGGTTCCATGAGGTTCCATAGCCTCACTGTGGTATCTGTGGTTCAATGAGGCTTCTCTGAGTCACATTAGAGCCCTGGTTCCATGAATTTCCTGACCTTCACTATGGTTTTGGGTTCCATAATTTCCTGATGTGCCACTTTAGCATTTTGGTTCCATGAGATTCCATAGCATCCATGTGGTCTCCTGTCTTCCATGAGGCCCCACTGTGTCACACTGCAGACTCGATTCCATGAGTTTCCATAACCTGACAGCATCTCCTGGCTTCCATGAGGCCCTTCTGTGACACATTGCATCCTTGGTTCCATGAAGTTCCAAAACCTCTCTATGGTCTCTTGGCTCCCTGAGGCTCCTCTGTGTCCCATTGGAGCCTTGGTTCCATTGGGTTCTATAAGCTCACAATAGTCTCCTGCATTTAATGAGGAGCTGCTGTTTCACATTTCAGCCTTGGATTTGATGCCTTAGGTTTTAACTTTTATATTTTTCAGATTGTGTACTGCTTAGAGTGCAACTCTGAAGTTCCTTGTAGCCTGTAATTTCTGCTCTCTTGTGCAAGGTAGACATAACAAAGCCTCTCTAGGCTTTGCTTTCAAGGACAGCCAGGCTGTTCTGGGCCCAAAATCTGTAAACCAAAGACTAAGGGGGGAGCAAGCTGAGGGGAATTACATCATTAAACTCTGGATTTAATTGGAGAATTAACCCTGATATACAAATGGATGAAACCTATAACAGTGTGAATAAATCGTGACTCGTGGTCCGTCTTGGGGTCCACTTTTTGGGAAGCAGCCTCTGGCTTCCCCAGGAGGCCCTTCAAATAAGTACCGACCTTTATTCCCTTACTCTTGTCTGGTCTGTGCTTCTAGGTGGCTGGAGAAGGCACCACCGCGACTGCCCTGAGCCTCAGGGTCGGGCCAGGGAGTGACCGCACGGGTGGGGAGGGACCCCCCTGGCCAGGGCAGAGACCGAGCCCATGGCAGGAACCCCCCTGGGCAGGGCAGGGACTGAGCCCATGGCAGGGACCCCCCTGGGCAGGGCAGGGACTGAGCCCATGGCAGGGACCCCCCTGGGCAGGGCAGGGACCGAGCCCATGGCAGGGACCCCCCTGGGCAGGGCAGGGACCGAGCCCATGGCAGGGACCCCCCTGGGCAGGGCAGGGACTGAGCCCATGGCAGGGACCCCGCGCCGGAGCAGGGAAGGATTCCTGGCCCCGAGGGGGAAGCAGCGGCACGAACTGACCGGGACTCCCACCCCTTCTCCCTGCCCCGCTGGGCAGAGCAGGGACGGAGCCGGGGATAAAGCGAAGTCCAGGAAGGACAAAGAGGTCGGGGGAAGGTTCTTTTCCGGGGTTTATTTTACTCCTCACTCTCCTGTTCTGATTCGCTCGGTCCCAAATCCAGTTCATTTCCCCACGTCGGGGCTGCTGTGCCCGCCAGGGCGATCCCTGAGTGGCCTCTCCCTGCCCTTATCCCGACCCACGAGGACTCGGATCCGTCCCAGTTCCGTGGAATTCACGGGGATTTGGGGCAGCTGGAGCGAAGCAGCTGCAAACCACAGCGGGCTCGAGAGGGACTAAAGCCGGGCAGGAGCCGGGGCTGCCCCGAGGGAGCTCTCCCAACACGAACCTTCCCGGGGTCTTTCTACGGGAATTTGGGTGAATGTTTACATTCATCGCTACAAAGCAGAGTCACGAGTGGAGCTGAGCTTTCAGCTTGAAATGAGGGAATCGAACGTGCGCGGGGACTGCTGCAAACTCAAGGTGTTACTTTAATCTTGGAAATATTCAGCCCCTCAGCAGCGATGTCGCTCAGCCCTCGGGCACCGGGGTGGTTCCGGGGGTTGTTCCCGAGCAGCCGCTCGGAGGAGGAGGGGCAGGAGGAGCAGCGGGCAGGAGAGGAGGAGGAGGGACAGAGGAGGGGGAAGAGCGAGGGGGGAGGAGGGACAGAGGAGGAACAGAAAGGGAAGCAGGAGGAGGTTCTGCCGCGTGCGTCCATCGCTCTCTGTGTCCGCAGCTCTCGGCCCCGGGAGCATCGCTCCCCCCATCCCGCAGGTGACCGGGGAGGGGAGCTCGCCCCAAATATCCTGGGCGGTCCCTGGGGTTGTTTTTGGGAGGGGGGGATTTTTGGAGCTTGGAGGACTCCAGCACCGAGCCCTAAATATCTTTGTTGGTTCCCGGGAGGTTTTTTTAGGGGGGTGGGGGGAGGCGGATGTTTGGATCTTGCAGGACTCCAAATGTGAGTCGCAAATGCCCCTTGGGGGATATTGGGGAGTCCCCGGCACGCGGGGTTTTGGGGGGTCCCGGTGGCGGCTGCCGGGAGCAATGGGATGGGGCGGGATGGGGCCCGGGAAGGGTGGGATGTGGATTGGGGTGTGGGATGAAGTGTGGGGGAGGGGGATGGGTGGGCTGGGGCCTGGGATGAGGCAGCCGAAGGCTGGGGATGCTGAGGCCGGGGGGACCCCAGTCCTTCGGGGCTTGCGGGGTATCGGGCAGCTGTGAGGGAGTTTTGGGGCAGCCCTAATGCTGAGGGGGGCGGTGCTGGCAGCGGGGGGACGCGTGGCTCCGGCAGCTCTGGGCCCCAGCTGCGCCCCCCGTTTGGGAGCGGAATTTGGGGAGGGGGAGGTGGGGGCGGCCAGGCCGGGCCCCCATGGCCGCGCTGTCCCGGCGGGGCCGAGTGCGGGCGGGAGCCCCGCGGGGCCCGGCCCTGCCCGGGCACGGCTGATGCCGCCCGCCCGCGCTCCGCACTGCTCCGGCCTGGGGCTGCCAGGGCCTTGCGGGCCGGGGCCGCTTTGGGGACCCCCCCAGGGCACAGCGCGGCTGCTTTGGGGCTGTCGGCACCGCCCGGCGCTGGGCATGGGGCGTGTGGGGGCAGCTGGGGCCGTACTGGTGGCACTGGTGCTGCTGGGAGCCCCCCCGGCCGCGGGCCAGGAGCTCTGGGCTGAGGGCAGGGCTGGGAAAGGGGGGAGCCGTCGGAAAGAGGGGAAGTGCAGTGAAAAGGGGGTCGGACTCCCCAGACGGAGTGGGAGAGGGGACTGAGAGCCCCAAACCAAGCGCTTGGGGCACTGAGGCTTTGGGGGAAGATGAGAAAGGAGGGGGATGGGGGGCAGAGGGAGGGAAAAGGGAGTGGGATCCTTCAGCTTAGTGGGGTCGGCTGGGGGATGAGGATTGGGGGATGATGGGAAAAGGGTGGAGGAGGGACAAAAATGGGGGGTGGAACCTCCAGATGAAGTGGGAGGGCTGTGGGGAACCCCAGAGTTGCCATCATGGCAAGGGACTGATCTCCTGTGGGAAGAGCTTTGGCCGGAGCATGGAGCTGATCTCCCAGCGCAGGATCCAAGTCGGGGAGAAGTGCTGTGTCTGCCCAAGCTTTGCCCAGAGGTCCCATGTCAGAGGAGAGAGACCCTACCTGGGCCAGGAGTGCAGGAAAAGCTTTGGTGGGAGCCCCAACCTCAGCAGGCACCAGGGGATCCACACTGGGGAGCCCCTATGGATGCCCAGACTCTGGGAAGGGCTTCACCCTGATCCCCCAGCCCCTGGAACACCCGTAGGAGCCACCTGGAGGAGGGTCCCTGCAAGTTCTGGGCTGCAGGAAGAGCCCCAAGGAGCCGAGGTTCCCCCAGAACCAGCCCCTGAAGCAGAAGGTGATGACAACTCTGCATCCTGGGGCCCTGGGAACCACATGGGGTCTCCAGCCTGACCTACCCCAACAAGGGGGGGTCAGCCCTCGTCCTGCCCCTGAAATCCCTTGGGATGCCCTGTCAGTCTCTGCATTCCCCACTCCAAAATCTCCAGGCTCTTGAGATGAGACCAGAGGGGTGGAAGTCCCCTCCCAGGGTGACCACAACCCCCAAATTTTTATCTCCACCCTCCAGTTTTCCCACTTTTCCCCTATCTGTGTTCCCCCCAGTGGGTGGGTGCAGCCAAGAGCCCCACCCCATGTCCATCCTGACCTGTTCCAGCTCCATTCCTATCCTCCCATGGGATGCGAGAGGTTTGGGGGGAAAGGGGGCCAAAGGTGTTGCTGGTCCTGGGGGGAGGAGGAGAAGGGATGGAGGAGGAGGGATGAAGAAGGAGCACGAGGAAGGGAGGAAGCAGGAGGAGAAGGAGGGGGGATTATGCAGGAGGAGGAGGAAGAGCAGGGAGAGGAGGCAGCACGAGGTTCCAGCACTCTCTGTATCTGCAGCCCCCCTGGCCCCGGGTGCATCGACCCCACCACATCCCACAGGGGCCAGGGGAGGGGGAGCTCATCCCAAACATCCTGGGGGGTCCCTGGGAGGGTTTTTTTTGAGGGGGGTTGTTTGGATCTTGCAGGATTTCAAAGCTGAGCCATAAATGCCCCTTGGGGGTCACTGGGGCATCCCTGAGGGGGGTTTGGGGAGGTCCCGGTGGCTCAGGCTCCAGAGCCACGTGGCAGTTTCCAGGTACCAGCATAGGGGGGGACACCAGTTTTAGGAATCCCCAGGAGAGCCAGGGATGGGGGAGCCCAGGAGCCCCAGAGTGTGGAGAGCAGAGAGGGGCGACACCAGAGCTGGGGGACCCCCGGCAGCCTGGAGAGAGGGGGGAGAACGGCGGGCGGGGAACCAGGGACCTGTTGGACACCGAAGTGGGGAGCGCATAAAGCAGGAACCCCTGGGATTCCCAGGAGCGCCGGCAGCCCGGAGAAAGCGGGAAACCCAGATAGGGGGGAACCCCAATGCACACGGGATCCCCAGGAGCCCAGAGAGGGGGGACGCCCAAAAGCCCAAAGTGGAGTAAAGAGAGAGGGGGAAATCTTGGGAGGTTTTTTGGCTTACTCCTCAAATCTTTTGGGATGAATCTTGATATTTTAGGAGTTTTGGGGTTATGTCTTGGTGTTTGAGGTTTTTTTGGGCTGAATCTTGGTGTCCAAGAGGCTTTTATGGACACCAAATGCCCAGTGACTTCTAGGGATGGACTTGGGCAGGAGGAATTCCCAACCCAACACACTCACAACATTGCTTTTCTCCCCAAACCAGGATTTCCCATTCCCAACCCTAGGCTGGATGGAGGAGGAGCCTGAGAGGAAGAGGAAGATGCCCCGGGACAGCCAGGCAGGTGAGGAGGAAGTCAGTGCCCCTTTCCCCCTCTCTCCTGCTCCATCTCCCAGCCCAGCATCGCCCCCGGCTGCAGGACAACCCCGCTGCCGACGCCGTCCTGCCGGGGACGGACTGGGGGGATCTCCTTCCCCTTCCCTGTGGCACGGAGGCAAATCCCATCCTCTCCTTGTCCTTCCTGCCCCAGACAAGGAGCTGAGGACGGAGCCCAGGGAGGACAAATCCCCGCAGCAGAACCTGGTGGAAGAGGCCGTTTTGAGCGGCTCCTTGGTGCAGGAATCCAACGAGGGGGAAAAGCCCCAGAGATCCCACAGGAGGAGGGGCTGCAAACCCAGCCCAGGGTGCTCTGAGGAGGTAAGACCCAGCCTGTGCCGGGAAGGCGGCCGGAGGTCCAGCCAGAGCTCGGACCTGGTGGTTCATGAGCAGCTTCACATTGGGGAGAAGCCCCACACGTGTGGGGAATGTGGAAAGAGCTTCAGCTGCAGCTCCAACCTGATCATCCACCAGAGGATCCACACTGGGGAGAGGCCCTACGAGTGTGGGGAATGTGGGAAGAGCTTCAGCCAGAGCTGCAACCTGATCCATCACCAGAAGATCCACACAGGGGAGAGGCCCTACGAGTGTCCCGAGTGTGGGAAGAGGTTTCAGACCAGCTCCCATCTCCTCCTGCACCAGCGGATTCACACAGAGGAGAGGCCCTTCCGCTGCCCCGACTGCAGGAAGGGATTCAGGCGCAACTCCCACCTCGTCACCCACCAGCGCATCCACACTGGGGAGAGGCCCTACGAGTGTGGGGAGTGTGGGAAGAGCTTCTCAGATCGCTCTAACTTGACCCAACACCAACGGAGGCACCAGTAAGGGCAGCCCTGAGAGTGCCCTGACTGCAGGAAGAGCTTCATCCTCTGCTCCAACTTCATCCCCCATCAGAGGACCCACATTGGGAAGAGCCCTGCTGACCCACATTTCCCGTGATGGCGGTGATGGGCTCATTAACAGAAAAGAGTCCAGAGGGAGGAGGCAAGGAAACCCTACCCCACCTGGTTTCAGCAGCTCATGAGGATGGTGATAGAATACACTGCAGCCCAGGACACTGAGCTCTCTGCTGTTGTAGTTCCATGGACAGAGGTTGTTGTCTCTTACCCCTTCCCATGGGCAGGCCGGTGTTCAGCCATCTCCAGGACAGCAGGGCCCCACCCCACGTCCCTGGGACCTGGGAAGACAAAATCCATCCCTCCAAATGTCCCCCCTTGCTCCTTCTTCCCAGGCATTTGGCCCTGGCAGTGGGGTTTGTGCTGGTTGCTGCAGGAAAAAGGAGACCCCTGTGACACTGTGGGGCCACTGGAACCAAGGGGCCTTTGTGACACAGCAGGGCCCCGTGGAACCTTGGAGCCCAAAGGTGTGAAACATTCCTTGCAGGGTTCTGCCTTGGGGAAGGGGAACCTCCTTGGTGGCAGCTTGGGCTTGGCACACACTTGAGGAGGGTGTCAGTTTTCCTTGGGGAAACTCAGGAGTTTTAGATTGCGTCAAAGAAAAAAGAAAGGGGCAGGGAAAAATCCCTCTTCGGCTGAGTGCAGTGAGTTCTCCAAGCACAGCAGGTCCCAGGTGAGTGAGGAGAGACAGGATGGGGTTGGGAATGTGGAGCAAGGTTGTCCACACTGGGTCAGACCTCAAGGCACAGCTTCTGTGACCAGGCCAGACCTCCTGAGGAGAGACCCTGGATCAATATCAGTCACAGAATGCTGCACTCACCTCTTCTCTAAAGAGAACAGCAATAAAATACACCCCATAAAATAGGAATGCATGTTTTGTTAGAAGCTCTTTGAAATATTTCTCCATAACTATAGAAAAAAACTTCCTAATGAACTGCACCAGAGCAGAGGGAAATCAAGGCAGAGCCAGGCTTCGTCAGGACTTGCTTGAATCCTAATGAGCCCCATGGTGCATTTGATGCTGAGCCCTTGAAGCTCAGGGCCTGAGAGGAGATTGCACAAACCTTTCCAGGAGTCAAAGGCAGAGGAAACACCCAAAGTGTCTCGAGGCATTGATGGGTCCCACTGAGGTCCATGCCCAACACAGGCTCCTCATGGACTCCTTGGAGGAGAGAATTGGAGGCCAGGATTGCACAAAAACCTCTCAGAGACTCAGTGTGGGAAGGAAAATCCAAAATACCTTCAAAACCTTGAGTATCTCAGAGCGTTAATGAGCCCCACTGAGTGTCAATGCAAAGCTCTCAAGGGACTCGTTAAAGGAGATAATTGGAGGCCATGATTGCACAAACTTCTCAGAGAGTCAGTGTGGAAAGTACCTTAAAAAACTGCAGTACCCTGAAGCATTACTGAGCCCCAGTGAGTGTTGTTACTGACAAAGAATCTCCAGGGACTCATTAGGGCAGATAATTGGAGGCCAGGATTGCAGGAAGCTCTCAGAGAGTCCCAGGCAAAAGGCAAAGCCAAAGTGCTTGGAAAAAGCTGCAGTCCCTGGGAGCATTGAGGAGCCCCCCAGGGCCATTCCTGAGCAAGGCTCCCCAGGGACTCCTTGCAGCAGATCCACTGAGGCCACTGGGATGTGGGGGGGGGATGCTGAGGGCAGCACAAGGGGGTGACAGTGCCCAGCCTTGCTGGGGCTGTGCCAGGAGGCCCCAGGGCCTCAGCACAAGGTGTGTCCTCACAGCCCTTGCTGGCACAGACGCTGCTGTGCCCCAGGGCACCAAGACTTGGCTTCTCTTTGTCCCCACCTGGCATCCCTGCCTCCAGTTCTCTGCTCTGACTGCAGCCTGGGGACACTTTCTCACTCCTGTCCCTCACTGGGACCCATTAAAACTCCAGGAAACTTTGCACATCGATTCTGACTTGAATTCTTGAGAGGTTTCTGCAAGTCCCTGTGAGGGCCTGATGTTGAGGGCCTCAGCAGCAAGGCCCGAGAGGGTCATGAAAGTCCTTGTGCTGTGTCTGTGCTGCTGAGCTGGGCCGGGCTCCTGGCACAGAGGCAGCTCCTGGCAAGCGGCAGTGCTGCAGAGAGACAGCTCTGGCCAGGAGCAGCTCCTGTGCACAGCCCAGCAGGGCTGGGGCACTGCCTGCAGCCAGCCCGGGCACAGCACAGAGGCACCCAGGCCTTCAGCTCAGCCTGGGCTGCCAAGGGGCTGACAAGTGACTGCGGGAGAATCACTGCCAGCCCCTGGCACAGGAAGCCTCTGGCTGCAGGACAAGGCAGCTGCAGCTCCTGCAGGGATCTCCTGAAGCTGCAACATCCCAGTGTCTAGGGATTCGGTGAGTACAACTCAGAGCATCTCCAGTGTAGGGGAGGAGAAATGCTGATGAAGCTCTGACATGCTGAGGGTTTCTGATCACTCTTAAATTATTTCCAATACAAGGATATTTATAGAAATGAGGAAATTTCCTGAGACTTTGATTTTAGTTTCCTGCTGTTGGAGAATGGTGGGGAGGGAGGATAAATATTAAAGGTATTATGAATGTTGTCAGGTCCCTGGGACATGTGAACTGTTACTTTTAGTGATCAGCAGGTGCACAGGAGATCCCTCATGTGCTTTCAGCCACTCCTGTGCCCATGGACAGCACCAGCATCCCCTTGGCTGCAGCCATCAGGCTCAGTCTGAGCTGTCCTTTCTCCAAGCTGCAAACAGAACCTGCCCCCAGCCAGTGCCCTGCACACAGGCAGCTTTCTGTAGGGCCGAGGAGAGTGCACAGAGATTTGGGGTCTGTGAGTGCTGGCAGGGAGAGATCAGGCACAGGGAAACAGCTCCAGGGGGAAAATCTGCAGGAAGCAGAGATGAGGTCAGGGAATGAGAGAAAACAAACCCAGAAATGTGGCAGGGAGAGTTTAGAGATCTCCAGAGGATCCCGTCCAGTGCAGCCCCTCCCTCTGAACAAGCCCCCTCCCTGCTGTCCCCCCCAGCCAAGCCTCTGCCCTCAGGGCCGGGGCTCCAAGGCGTGAAGCCCCTCCTGGGCAGGCAGAGCTGCAGCAGAGCCTTGGGGCAGCTCTGCAGCCCCGGGCCCAGTTCCCTCTGCAGAGCACAGGGCTGGGAGCAGCTGCCCGGCACTGGGGGGCTCTGGCAGGGGGCACGGCTGGCTCAGGGTGACGCTGTCCCCAGTGCCCGGCTGTGGGCAGTGCTGGCAGTGCAGCCGGGCCAGGAGCTCCATCTCCCTTCATCCACTGCCATCCCTGGCACTCTTGGCTCTCTCCCCGAGGTTTCCTTCCAAGCTGGGAGCTTCCTCCAGGAACCAAATCTGTCCTGTAGCATCTTTGTGTTATCTGAAAGCCCCAGGGAGAAAAGCAGAGATGCTACAAGTGTGAAAATGCTGTTGGGGTGGTGAAATGAGCCAGGGGTGTCCTCGGCTACAAATGTGGTGCTGAGACCTTGAGAGAGGGACAGACATTTGGGGCTCTGTGGTGGATCCATCTGCTCCCAGCAGCACCTGGTGATCTTTAAGGGAAACATGGGAGGGTGGTCATTCTGCATTTGAGAAAAGTGAAACAGAGAAACTCTGAACATGTCAGAATGACAGAGCATCTCCCCTCACTCTCAACTCATCTCTTTACCTCACAGGACTTGCTCTGCTCTCCCTGAGGGCAGCAGAAATGCTGAGGGTTTCTGGTATCCAAGGATTCCATGGAGAGATGGGGGGAGCTTGAAAACCAAAATCCCAGAGCTCTTAGTAACAAAAAGGGTGTCTGTGTGTTCCAGGGGAGGGTGGATGGTAAATGGTTTTGATTGTGGTCACAGACATCTGCTCTAACTCTTCGCTGTATTTTTCTTCATGGCAGAACCCAATGCCCAGAGGCAGCAAATGTCCAACAGCAGCTCCATCAGCCACTTCCTCCTGCTGGCATTGGCAGACACGTGGCAGCTGCAGCTCCTGCACTTCTGCCTCTTGCTGGGCATCTCCCTGGCTGCCCTCCTGGGCAACGGTCTCATCATCAGCGCCGTAGCCTGCGGCCAGCACCTGCACACCCCCATGTTCTTCTTCCTGCTCAACCTGGCCCTCAGCGACCTGGGCTGCATCTGCACCACTGTGCCCAAAGCCATGCACAATTCCCTCTGGGGCACCACGCACATCTCCTACTCAGCATGTGCTGCTCAGCTCTTTTTCTTTGTGTTCTTCCTCTCAGCAGAGTATTTCCTCCTGACCATCATGTGCTACGACCGCTACGTGTCCATCTGCAAACCCCTGCACTACGGGACCCTCCTGGGCAGCAGAGCTTGTGCCCACATGGCAGCAGCTGCCTGGGCCTGTGCCTTTCTCTACGCTCTCATGCACACAGCCAATACATTTTCCCTGCCCTTGTGCCAGGGCAATGTCCTGGGCCAGTTCTTCTGTGAAGTGCCCCAGATCCTCAAGCTCTCCTGCTCCAAATCCTACCTCAGGGAGTTTGGGCTCATTGTGTTTTCCATGTCTTTATCATTTGGTTGTTTTGTGTTCATTGTTTTCTCCTATGTGCAGATCTTCAGGGTTGTGCTGAGGATCCCCTCTGAGCAGGGCCGGCACAAAGCCTTTTCCACGTGCCTCCCTCACCTGGCCGTGGTCTCCCTGTTCCTCAGCACTGCCATGTTTGCCTATCTGAAGCCTCCCTCGATCTCGTCTCCATCCCTGGATCTGGCACTGTCAGTTCTGTACTCGGTGCTGCCTCCAGCCCTGAACCCCCTCATCTACAGCCTGAGGAACCAGGAGCTCAAGGATGCCTTGAGGAAAATGATCACAGGTGCTTTTCAGAAGCAATAAACTGTCATTCTCCTGCAGAGCTGCTCTGATGTGACTCATTAATGCCCACTCTGTGTCCTGTGTTTGTTGCTGCTGACACAGGTGTTACGCTGCTGTGAATTAATCACACAAAAATCTTTGACTGTTCCAGTCAAATACTTCAGTATTTGCCTTTCTAGTGTGACCCAGAGACTGTATAAACAGGGAGCTGGACTGCAATATGTGTGTGCTGGAAGAAAATAAAGAGGCCTGTGTTGTCTTGTTTCCCTGACATCTTTCCTCCCTGACTTCTCTGGAGATGCAGGGTCGGTGCCTCTGGGCAGAGCTGGGGGAGAAAAGAGTCCCAGCAGGACAGCACTGCCAGGGAGCCCCAGGGCTTCTCCTCCGTCAGCTCCTCTTCCTTCCCTTCCACACTCCCCTGCAGAGCCCCTGCGTTGGTTTCAGGCCTCAGGGCTCTGTCAGCTGGGTCCCAGTCCTGCTGTGGCACTGCCCAGGGACTGCAGGCAGGGACAGGCTGTGGGCACTGCGGGGACAGAGCTGGGCTCTGCAGCAGCATTTCCATCATGCAAGGGCATCTCCCCAGTGCAGGGCCTGAAAGCTTCCATCTCCTTCCCCATTTTCTCTCAAGGATGTGCCCAGCACAGCGCCCTGGAGAGGAAAGCAGCACTGAGCAGCAAAGGGTGGCAGTGTTCAGGGTGGGGGCAGCCAGCAGTGCCCTGGCAAAGGCAGCGCCGCTGCCAGCAGTGGCCTCTCTCCCCAGGTCACAGAGGTTGTTCTTCCCTCCATGGAGGGACATCCAGTGAGCGGGTCAGGAGTCCGTGTTTGCAGGGCACGGACAAGACACAGCCCTGAACATCCTCTGTGTGTGTGAGGGGACATAAACCCAGTGAGCACAAACACCTTCAGCTGTTGCAGGAGTTTGCAGAGAGTGCCGTGCCCTGGGAACCCCCTGGATGCAGGGCTGGGATGAGCTCCTGTGCACAGAGCTCCCCGTGCCCATCCCTGTGGCCGTGGGGCACCTCGGGCAGGGGCAGGGCAGGGTGACACCCGCAGGGCTGAGGTCCCTGCCAGGCTCTGGCAGTGGCAGCAGAGCCCAGGGAGCCCCTGCCCGTGCTGCAAGGAACTGTCTGTGAGTGTGCCAGGGAAGGACTCGTGTCCCTGAGCAGCCCTGGGGCTGTGAGCAGGGCATGAGCCCAGCTCAGGGCTGGGCACCCGACAGAGCCCTGACATTTCTGGCTGTGCCCAGAAGAGAAGGGTTGGGCAAGGTGACTGTGGGGAAACCTCTGTGTCCATCAGGTGACAACCAAGTGTCTCTGGCACTGTCCCTCCCCAGTCAGGCATCAGGAGAAAAGAAGCTGAGAAAACTGTGGGTCACCAGAAAGAGAGATTAATGCTTGGGACAGGGAAATAAAGAGCAAAGGCCAAATGCAGAAGCAAAGAAACCACAGGGAGGCAAGAATTCAGTACATGGAGTGGCTGCTTTGGAAGACAAATGTATCAATACAGAAAATCCAGACCCCCTCTCGCTCCCTTCCTTTCCCTCAGTTCATTGCTGACCATGAGGTCCCATGGAATGGGAGATCCCTTGGGTCAGTCCAGCCCAGCTGTCCCCTCCCTGTGCCCTCGGGAACACTTGCCCACCCCCAGCCCATGGTTTGGGGGGGCTGCAGAGACGCCTCATGCGGGGCCAGCCCTGCTCAGGGACAGCCAAAGCCTTGGGCTGGGACCAACCCCACTGCAGCCACGAGTGCCAAGCACAGCAGCACAGGGGCTGCTCTGGGCAAAGGGAGCTCAATCCCAGCCACAGCCAGGCCAAGGGGGCTCAGGGGGCTCTTCCCACCTCTGGCATTCCACCATTCAATGAATCTTTTCCCTGCAGAGCTCTGTGGAGACACAAGTGACAGAGAGGCAGAAGCAGAGCTCTAAAATGCACCAAGATAAACACAGCAGCTGCTGGGAGGAATGAACCCTCCCAGGGCAGTGCTGGGGCAGGAGAAGCACCCAGAGGGAGGATGAGCTCAGGCCATGTGTGTGTGTCCCAGGGCACAGAGGCTGAGGCTGGGCAGAGCTCAGGGCAGGGCTGGCACTGGCAGGGCAGAGCCGGGGGCAGCGAGATTGTCCATTGGGACACAGCGCAGCCTCATGGAACTCAGCAGAGCCTTGGGACAACATGGAATCTCCTGGAACCACGGCTCCACTTGGACCAAGTGGGGCCTCAGGGGACACAGGTGCCACTGGGCCACTGCCAGCTCTTGTGGAATCCAGTGTCCATTGGACACAGCGCAGCCTCATGGAAACCTGGAGATCACTGTGGGGCAATGGAATCTCATGGAACCAAGGGTCACTTGTGACAGAGAGGGGCCACATGGAACACAAGGGCCACAAAAACATTGCCAGGCCTAGCAGAAACAAGGTGCCATTGTGGCAGAGCAAGGCCTCATGGCACCTAGGAGAGCACAGGGTCACAATGGATTCTCATGGAACCAAGGCCCCGTTGTGACAAAGCGCGGCCTCATGGAAACCCGGTGCCACTGGGACATCTCCAGCCCTCGAGGCAGCAAGTGTCCATTGTGACACAGCACAGCCTCATGGATCACAGGAGACCACTGTGACACAATGGAATCTCATGGAACCAAGGCTCCATTGTGGTGTAGCTGGGCCTCGTGGAACCCAGGAGACCACTGTGATGCAATGGAATCTCAAGGAGCCAAGGATCAATTGTCAGCACATCAGGCTCCCATGAAACTAAGGAGGACACTGTGACGCTGTGGAAACTCACTGAAGCAAGGCTGTATTTTGAGCAAGTGGGGCCTCATGGCTTTGTCGAGGTGGACATAAAAGCACACACTTGTCGCAATCCAAAGTCAAGAGAGATAGAAAAATTTTTTTCTACTGCTATTCTTATACCTCTTCACAGTTGCTGTGGCTTATTAAGATTGGCTGCTTAGCAAACAATGGCAAGGCTGTTTAACAAACAAAGACCATTCTTGTAATAAAACAATTAGCTATACAAGCAAAAGTATAGCTGCTACATATTATCCACAACTTCTTCCTTGTACACTCTCAATGTCCCATGACAAGAACATCCTCTCCTGGTGTCCAGAACATCTTCTCTCATTGATTATCTTCTTGGCCTTCTCTGTGGGGTTCACTGAAGCTGCAAAACTTCCACTGTAACATTCTCAAGGGTAAATTCTGATCAAATTCAGGTCTGACTCTGTGAGGCCCCCAGACCAGCTGTCAGCCCCATCAGGCACCCCCTTTTGTTTTTGTATTGATTTTTGCAGTGCCCTTTACAAAAAAGACAATAAACATGGCAGAATGAGCAAGATGCAAAAAATGACCAGTAAGATCAGGCATCCAATTTCAAGTAGATTTTTGATCCAATCCTGCAATTTGCCAATTGCCAAACAAACTAGTCAGCCAATCACATTCTGATTCTTCACACAATTTTGACACGCTTGTTTGTAATTCCTTAATGTGGGCATGAATAGATTTTGAATGATCAGACAGATTCATACAACACCTTCCATCGAAATCTTCGCACCCATGTCCATGTGCTAACAACAAAAATTCAATGGCAGCTCTATTTTGCAGTGTAGCATGCCTTACTGACCCAACATCTGTTAATAGTCTGGATAAAGCAAGGGAAGTAGCTTCAGTCTGCCGAGCTAACCAACATCCCAACTTCTTTAACAGCCCCAGTGCTTTAGCAGATGCTACTTGTGGAGAAAGGAAGGAAACAGCCCATTGGGTACCTGGTGGCCAAAATTTGGTGTTGTCATCACAATCAGGGGCAAACACATGGGTGCTGCCCTTTCTCCTCCATGGTTTATCCTGTAAAATCATAGATGTGTTGGGTGTTAACAGTGAGAGTCATCCTAAGCTGCAAGGATCTCCCTTGATGTGTGATGGAATCGCAGCCCATGCTGGGTCTCCCCAAATGAAAACCACCCCTGGTGGCAAAGCTGGAGGAACAGCAGTAGAGTGTGAGATGTGTGGTGAGCTGTAATTGCACCAGGCACTGCCATTTGCAAATAGGGGTTGGTTAGGAGAAACATCCCATACTTTGGACTGATTAGATCCAGAGTAATTAAACTTAACACAAAGGTCCATTTTCACAGATCCTAAAAGCTCTGTTTCTTGCAGCTCAAGAGTTGCACAGGGAAGGTATGAAACCCACTGATCCCAAGCATCAGCGTGATTGTGTGGTTGTAAAAGCTTGCTAACTGTCCTAGGCTTTGGCCAGTCATCCATCGGCAAGCCAACAAGGCAGGTAGGAAAAGGATTGTCAGGAGTAGCAGTGGCTAAGCACAGAGTGTCTTGTCCCATCACATCGGCCAGGGTAACCCACACACTGGCTCTCGGCTGACTGACAGGCCAAGCAGAAATAGCAGGCACTGAGCTCAGCAAAACTGACAAGTACCACACTGGCACCTGCATTTTTCTGTCACTCGTTGCCATTTGCACTCCAGTACATCCCAGTGCAGGCCAGCACCCCTTGATCACAGGGATAATGCAGTGTAACACAGCCCTCCTTGGTCACCGGTGCTCGATGCTCTCTCTGGTGGGAGGGAGCTGGAACTACGCTGCCAAGGCCATCAGCCTGTGCTGCTGTTATCCTCAGGATCTGGCCGAGCAGGCGCTGGGATATTCTGCCCAAATCAGGGTGCACACACCTTGCTGGCACCCACCGAGGTCCAGTGTCTGTGGGAACACAAGCGTATCCACGCCCCAGTGCCAAGGTCCCAGGGGCCTTCCCACTGGCTGGGAAGCAAATTCCTTACCCATATTTAGCTTGAGGCAAATGTGTTTCACTGGTGGAGTGCGAGGAATAAAAATGATTTAAAATTGAGGGATTGTTTGAATGAGCCAGTATGGTCAAGTGACTTATGGTATATACAGCTTTCAAAAGTCTGGACTGTGGGGTTTCCCCTTGCATTTTTTCCTTTTGTTTTTCCAAAGCAGTTCTAAGTGTGTGATGAGCACGTTCAACAACAGCCTGACCAGTGGGAGAATGAGGAATACCAAATTTGTGAGAGATACCCCACAGACGTAAAAAATTCCTGACTTTCTGAGAGGCGTAGGCTGGGCCATTGTCAGTTTTCACACAGGCAGGTGTGCCTAAAGCAGCAAAGGCTTGCTGCCAGTGCAAAATTACATCACGGGCCTTTTCTCCAGCATGGGCAGAAGCCCATGTAACAGAGGAAAAGGTGTCAATAGACACATGTACATATTTAAAAGGACCAAATTCTGAAATGTGTGTAACATCAGCCTGCCAAAGCTGTAGGGCCAAAAGACCACAGGGATTTGCTCCTAAGGGAAAAGGTCCATTAAAGTTCTGACAGTCTGGGCAAGCACTAACAATAGCACGAGCTTCTGTGGGTGTTAGTGAAAACTGTTTGCACAATGTGTGTGCATTTTGATGAAAAAGGTATGAGATATTTCAGCCTGGGCTGGTTTATCTGGCTGAGGAACTGCCCAAACAGGGTTAGCGAATGCATCAGCACGGGCATTACCTTCTGCAAGAAATCCTGGTAGGTTTGTATGGCTTCTGATGTGCAAAACATAAAAAGGACAAGTACGTTGCAAAACAGCTGTCCATAAAGCCTTGAGCAAAAGAAACAAATCAGCATTATTAACTTCTTTCCAAAGGGAACAATCTCCTCGTTGTACAACATCTACAACAGAAGCTGAGTCAACAATTAGGTTAAAAGGTTCATTAAAATGATGAAAGGCCACAGTAACTGCTTTTAATTCGACCAATTGTGCAGATCCAGTACCCTGACCCTGCCAAGTCTGCCATCCATCCTCATTTTTCCAGGTGACAATTGCTTTCCCCATTTTTCCTGACCCATCTGTAAATACTGTAGGCCCATCTACAGGAGTATGACTTAATTTAGGTTTTGCTGATAGTGGGGTCTATTCAGTGATTGTGATAATTTATGTCTGGGAAAATGGTGATCAATTTGTCCTGTGTAGCTCTGCAGTGCAGAACTATTGGCCAAGGACCATTCAAAATAATCTTGCTGAATAGGAACAGTAAATTTAGCAGGATCTTTGGCAGCAATTTGTAGGCATCAGTGTAGACACTTAACAATTAACTGAGCAATCAATAAAAAAATTGTAGTGACTGGTTTTTTTAGGTTTGTGAGGTAAAAACATCCATTCTAGAATATGCAATGGGTCAGGGGAGCAGTGATCAGACCATTGTGCAATAATACCTGTTGGATGAAATTCTGGAATTACAACAGAAACAACTACATCAATGTCAGGGTCCACACGGTGCACATTGGGATTGGAAATAGTTTGTTGCACCTTATCTAAGCCTTGCTGAGCCTCAGGGGTCATCTGTCTTGGTGAATTTAAATCTGAGTCTCTTGCTAATCTATTGAATACAGGAGAAAGTTGTGCAGTGGTGAGTCCTAAATAGGGACACAGCCAATTAATGGTTCCTAACAATTTCTGTGCATCATTTAGAGTATGCACTGTAGTGTCAAACTGAACAGATTGAGGGCATATGGTACATTCAAATATTTTCAATCCCAAATATTTCCAGGGTTCTTCTGTTTGGATTTTTTCAGGTGCAGTCTGTAATCCATATTTGTGCAGAGCCTTTAAAAGCTCTGGCTGTATGTTTTGCAAATCCTGTGTGCAAGGAGATGCTATCAGTGCATCATCCATATAGTGATAGCAATAACTGTTAGGGAATTGTTCTCTGATAGGTGATAGAGCTTGGGCCACATACATTTGACAAATAGTTGTGAAACATAGGGGTTTCTTTTGAACACTTAGATATAGAGATTTTAAAGAAAAGCGAGTTTTGCTGAAGTTAACGAAGATAAAGAGAAGACGCAAAACTTCCCTAGAGTTGATTAAGTAAATTACTGATTAGTCAGGAAGTTAAGTACAGGATAGGATTTGATTATCTGATATTTGTTTAGCTGTGTTTATAATAGGTAATTAATAATCTTAGAAGGAGAAATTCAAAAGAAGGCCCAGACAGTTACAAATTCTTCCACCTGCAACTTATTCAAAAGCAATAGAGGAGGGAACTGGGGATCTTCCAAGTTCTGCACTGCCCATCCTGACCTGTCCTAGCTCCATTCCCATTCCTCCCATGGGGTGTGAGGGGTTTGGGGGAACAGGGGAGGAGGAGGAGGGATGGAAGAGGAGGAGGGGGGAAGAAGGAGTGGGAGAAAGGATGAAGAGAGGAGGAGCAGGAGGTGAGATTAGGGCGGACAAGGAGGAGGATGGATGGAGGAAGATGAGAAGGAGGAGGAGGAAGAGGAGGAAGCTCCTGGGTCCAGTGCTCCCAGAATTTTCAGGCCCCTCACCCCAAGGAGCATCGACCTCCTCATCCCACAGGTGATGGGGGAGGGGGAGCTTGGCCCGAATATCCTGGGGAGTTCCTGGGCTGGTGCTTTTTGGGGGGATTTTTGGATCTTGCAGAACTCCAAAGCCGAGAATGGGGAGAGCAGAGAGGGGCAATACCAGGACCAGGGGAGCCCTGGCAGTCTGGAGGAGCGAACCCCTGTGACCCCCAGGAGCCCAAAGTGGGGAGCCCAGAGAGGGGGGAGCGCTGCCATTCGTGGGACCCTCAACAGCCTGGAGAGAGTGAGGGGGGAACTCCTTGGACCCCCTGCACCCCAAAGCAGAGAATAAGGGGAGAAGGACCCTGGGACCATAAGTGGGGTTCCCTGGCATCCCTAAGTGGGGAGACAGAAGAGAGGGAACTTTTCAGATTCCTGGGACTCCCAGCAGCCTGGGGAGGGCAGGGACCAAGTAGATGGGGGACCCCCAATACAAGTGTGACCCCAGCAGCTGGGACAGGGGGGAACCCCTGAACACCAAAGGGGAGAGACCAGAGATGGGGAACTTCTGGGAGGCTTTTTCAGGGCTGAATCTTGGTGTTTGGGAGGTTTTTATAGACCCCAGATGCCCAGAGACTTCTAGAGGTGGACTTGGGCCAGGGGGACCTTTGAAGCCAAAGCACTCATCCCTTGTTTCCCCCCAAACCAGGATTTCCCATTCCCAACCCTTGGCTGGATGGAGGAGGAGGCTGTGAGGAAGAGGAAGATGCCCCAGGAGCCCCAGGCAGGTGAGGAGGAAGTCAGTGCCCCTTTCCCCCTCTCCCCTGTTCCATCTCCCAGCCCAGCATCGCCCCCGGCTGCAGGACAACCCCGCTGCCGACGCCGTCCTGCCGGGGACGCACTGGGGGGATCTCCTTCCCCTTCCCTGTGGCACGGAGGCAAATCCCATCCTCTCCTTGTCCTTCCTGCCCCAGACAAGGAGCTGAGGACGGAGCCCAGGGAGGACAAATCCCCGCAGCAGAACCTAGTGGAAGAGGCCGTTTTGAGCGGCTCCATGGCGCAGGAATCCAACAGGGAGGAAAAGCCCCAGAGATCCCTCAGGAGGAGGGGCTGCAAACCCAGCCCAGGGAGCTCTGAGGAGGAAAGACCCACCCTGTGCCGGGAAGGCGGCCGGAGATCCAGCCAGAGCTTGGACCTGGTGGTTCATGAGCAGCTTCACGATGGGGAGAAGCCCCACAAGTGTGGGGAATGTGGGAAGAGCTTCAGGTACAGCTCCTGCCTGATCCGCCACCAGAGGATCCACACTGGGAAGAGGCCCTATGAGTGTGGGGAATGTGGGAAGAGCTTCAGCCGCAGCTCCAACCTGATCATCCACCAGAGGATCCACACTGGGGAGAGGCCCTACGAGTGTCCCGAGTGTGGGAAGAGGTTTCAGACCAGCTCCCATCTCCTCAAGCACGAGCGGATTCACACAGAGGAGAGGCCCTTCCGCTGCCCCGACTGCAGGAAGGGATTCAGGCGCAACTTCCACCTCGTCTCCCACCGGCGCATCCACACTGGGGAGAGGCCCTACGAGTGTCCCCAGTGTGGGAAGAGCTTCTCCTGCAGCTCTCACTTGACTAGACACCAACGGAGTCACCAGTAAGGGCAGCCCTGAGAGTGCCCTGACTGCAGGAAGAGCTTCATCCTCTGCTCCAACTTCATCCCCCATCAGAGGACCCACTTTTGGCAGAGCCCTGGTGACTCACATTCCCCATGATCCAGGTTGGGCAGAACCCAGACTGGTGCTCTCCACGTCCTCCTGGATCCCTGTAGGCACTTGGGTGAAGGCAGGGGCAGGAACATCCATTGGGACTCAGATCAACATTGGGAATCCATTGGGAAGAGCCGATTTTTTAACTTTACACTCTAAAAAGCTTCGTCTGCTCTGTCCAATTCTTTCTTCTGGTGGCATCTAGCACTGCTAGATGATCTTGGAGGTCTTTTCAAACCTAAGTAATTTTTGTGTTAATGCTGTTGAAACAGCCAAAATTTGAGTAAAAATAAAGAAATTCAACAAAGTTAACTATAGCTGCACCATTTTCTTGGAATTTGGGGGTGAATTTGGGCTTCAGAGGAATATTTTGGAGGATTCAGGTGTGTGTGGGGCCAGGAAGCCAGGCAGATTGGGGCCACAGTATCACAATCGTGGTGGTAGAATGTGTCCACCTGAGCCTGTGTGTTCTCCAGGAATTCCGGTTGTCTGTCCCAGTCCAGGGCCTGGGTCTGCCCATCCGGGGTGTCCCCTGCAAAGTGCCCAAATCGCTGCTGAAGTGCCCAAGCTGTTCTGGGCTGTGGATGTTGCTGTCCACCAACCTGTCCTGGTCAGTGCCACGTGGGGTGGGAGAGGATATGGGGGATTCTGGGGGCACTGGGTGGGGCTTTTGTGGCTCTTGGGGGCATTTGTTGTGCTGGGAGGGGCTCTTGGGGCAGTGTATGAAGGAGTTTTGGTGTGCTGGCAGGGCTTTGTGCCTTGCAGAGATTTTGGGTGGGTCTTGGGGGAGATGGGAAAGGGTTTTGGTGGCTCTTGGGGCCATTTGTATTGCAGGGAGTGGTTGGGGGAGTCCTGGCCAGGAGCTGTGGGGTGGTTTGAGGGGTCTGGGAGTGGCTGTGGGGCTGGGAGGGGGTTTTAGGGCAGCTGTTACCCCCCCAGACCCCCAAAGCTGCCACCAGACCCCACCCCCAAGATGCTGCCGGGGGTTTGGGGGCTCCATGTTGGGGTTCATCCTCCTGACGCTGCAGGAGAAGGTGAGGGGGGGTCCCCAGGGGCCGTGTGTGTCCCCCCCAGAGCGTGTGTGACCCCCCCCTGCCGGTGTCACCCCCTTTTCCCTGCCCACAGGGCTCCTGCCCCAGCCCCTGCTGCCCCCGGGAGGGAATTTGGGGAGGGGGCAGAGGGGGTGCGCAGCCCCCGCCGGGGGATGACCCCGGCCCAGCGCCCTTGGTTCAGCACCGAGCTGGGCTTGGGGCCGCAGCAGGAAGAGGCCGATGGGAAGCAGATCCTGCAGGGGCCACAGGGCTTGGGCTCAGGGCAAGGTCCTGCCCTGCACCCCTGGCTCAGGTGTGAGCCTGCCCCGGGAAGGGAGCGGGACATTCCCATGCCCACGGATCAGGGCTGGGAGCAGCGCTGGGAGCAGGGACATGGAAATACTGGGAGTGACTGGGGCCGCACTGAGGGCTACTGGGAGCAACTGGGAATGAATTAGATCATGCTGGGGGCAACTGGGGTGACTGGGAATGAGCATGCTGGGGCAACTGGGATATACTGGGAGTGTGTGTAACAATACTGGAGGGGACAACACTGGGAACAACTGCGACCATGCTGGGGGAATTGGGAGCAACTGGGAGTGACTGTTTACAATGGGGGCAACTGAGATCATGCTGGCAGTGACTGGGACTGTACTAGGGGCATTGGGGTGGAACTGGGATCATACTGGGAGGAACTGGGAGCAACTGGAACCATGCTGGAGGCAACTGGGACCACACTGTGGGGGGACTGGGGTCACACTGGGAGTGTCTAGGGGCATGCTGGAGGCAGTTTGGACCATATTGGGGGCAACTGGGATATACTGGGAGCAATGTGAACCACACTGAGGGTGACTGGGAGTGGCTGTGGGCAACTGGAATCATGCTGGAAGTAACTGGGAGGTAGTGGCAGTGACTGGGTGCACGCTGCGGGCAACTGGGATACGCTGAGAGAGACTGGGAGTCACTGGGATCATGCTGGGAGTGACTGGGAGCATGGCAATGGCCCGGGCTGGCTGATGTGGGGCCTCAGGGTGCGCAGGGAGCGCTGTGACACTGCGGGGCCGCATGGAACCAAGGGCACATTGTGACCCTCTGGGCCCCGCCCTGCCCGTGGGCTGTTTCAGGAGCCCCGCGGTGCCCAGGGCAGCAGAGCAGAGCCCCTGGCTCAGGAGGCAGCAGCTCCCCGGGACACCCTGGGCGGGCGGGCGGCAGGGGATGCCCATGGAGAAGAGGAAGCCCAAGGCCCAGCGCCCCAAGGGCGGCACCAGCTGAGGGCCGGGCCAGGAGGGAGAGGCCGCTGCTGGGACGGCGCCGGGGCTCCCCAGCACTGGGCCAAGGCAGCGCCTCCATCCCACGCCGCCTCCTCCTCCTGCTTGCTGCTGCTGCTGCTGCTCCTGGTGCGGGCGCAGCTGCAGCAGCGGCAGCCTCAGGGCAGCCAGGGCCGGGCCTCGTCCCTCCATGGGCACAGGGCCAGGCCGGCATGGCCCCGCAGCCCCCGCAGCTCCAGCAGCAGCGCAGCCATGGCGGCCTGGCCCGGGGGCCCTGGCAGGGACAAGGCCGCAGTGGGGCAGCTGCTGTCCTGGCCGGCCCTTGCAGCCGGGCAGCCCGGCCAGCGCCACAGCCCCAGCCAGCCCTGCCCGGCGCTCGGCAGCACCAGGGGCACTGCCCGGCCCTGCGCCCGCCCCACAGCAGGAGGCCGAGGCGGCCTCTGTGTCCAGCAGCAGCCACACACAGAGCCTGCGGCCAGAGGCACATTCAGCCGCTCCTCAGCGTGCCCAGCGGGGCACACAGACGCAGCCCCGGCACAAGAGGAGCCACATTCAGCTGCTCCTGAGGCAGCACAGCGCGCCTGCCCCTGGCCTCCTCCAGGCCTGCACAGCTCCCTCTTTGCCGGCACAAAATCCCCTCGGGCAGCTTCCCTGGGGCCCTCTGGGGCTGCTGGACATTTTTGTCATCCTGAAATTGGAGGTTGAGACTCTGGCAGATTCCTTGGAACAAGGTCAGGTAGATCACTGAAGCTCCAATATCCACCAAAAGAGAAAAATCACCTCAGGTACCTCAGGTACCTGCCTTGGATCAGACTGGGGCTGCTACCTGGGATCACAAGTGCCTAAACATGAGAGGAAAAGGCTGTGACATGCCTGGAAGAGTCTCCAGGTGACCCTGGCAGAGAGAAATGCTTCCAAATGAGCAAAAACATCCTGGGATTCTTCCCTGAAGAAATCTGGGGCTGCTGCCTGGGATCTCACCTTCCTCGAGGAGGTGTGAAGGCTCTGGGAGGAGTCTCAGGTGGATTCCAGAGCAAAAATGTATCTGCAAAGAAGAAAAAACATATTGGAAACCTTCCTTGGAAGATTGTGGGCCCGTGGTTATCAACTCAGGAGCCAAAATGAGAGAACAAAATACTCCAGGAGAATCCTGGGAGGAATCTCAGCTGAATCGTGGAGGCCACAGTTCCTTGCAAGAGGGTAAAAATCATCTGAGGCAGCTCCCCTGGAGGAATCGGTGGCTGCTCCCTGGGATCTCAGCTCCCTTGAGGAGCTGTGAAAAGGCTCCAGGAGATGCCTGGAGGAGTCTCGGGTGCAGCCAGGAGCTGTCGTGGTTTTAAGCCCAGCTGGAGATTCAAACACGGTGCAGCCGCTCACTCAACCCCCCCTCTCTTCCCCCACCCCCCACCCCAGCAGGATGGGGAGGAGAATCAAACTTTTGTTGAGATAACAACAGTTTAAGAATTGAATATAAAGTAAAATTCAGTAAAAAATGTAAAGGTAATGCTGATAACAACCCCAATAACGATAATAATAAAAAGGGGGAACCCCCAAGTGATGCCCAGTGCAGTTGCTCAGCACCCTCTGACCGATGGCAGCCCCCCCTTCCCCAGCCCAGATCGGCCCTTCTGGGTAACTCCCCCCAGCTTGGAGCTGGGAGGGACATTCTGTGCTGTGGAAAAGCTCTTTGGCCACTTGGGTCCCCTGGCCCAGCTGTGCTCCTTCCCAGTTTCCTTTGGGAACCTCCCAGTGGCAGAGCAGGAGACAAGGAAAAAAGTCCTTGAGTCAGGAGAAACCTGACTTAGCAAAACCCAAACCATTGCTGTGTTACCAACACCGTTCTCATTCCAAATCCAAACCGCAGCACTGGAACAGTTCCTGAGGAGAAATTAACTCCATCCCAGCTGGAACCAGGCCAGGCTGGAAAATCCCTGCGAGACCATCGAGTCCAACCTGTGCCTGATCCCAACTTGTCAGACCTGGAGTGCCACGTCCAGGTGTTCCCTGGACCCCTCCAGGGCTGGGGACCCAACCCCATTCCCTGCTCCATCCTGACGTTTAACATCCCATTTCTATGGAAAAATTCCTCCTGATGCCCCACATGACCCACCCCCGGCACCCTCAGGAGATCTCCAGCCCCTCCTCCAGCTCCATTCCCAGCTCTGGACACGCTCCAGCCCCTCCATGTCCTTGTGCAGGGCCCAGCACTGGCCCCAGGATTCCAGGTGGGGCCTCACCTGTGCCAGGTACAGGGAGACAATCCCTGGCCTGATCCTGCTGGACACACGATTCCTGATCCAAGCCAGGTGCCACTGACCAGCTGGACACACCTGGACACATGGAGACACCCATGGACACACCCGGGCACACCTGGGCTGGCATCCAGCCACTGTCCCCAGCACCTCCAGGTCCTTTCCCAACTTCCCAGCTGCTCTTCCTGCAGCCTGGAATGTTCCATGGGGTTGTTGTGACCCTGACACTTGGCCCTGTTGACCCTGACACCCTCCTGGGCCCATCCCACGCCATCAGTCCCATGGATCCCATGGCTCCAGCCTGTCCCGATCCCTCTGCAGAGCTTCCTGCCCTCCAGCACATCCACATCCCACCCAACTTGGGCTCATCCCTCCATTTACTGAGGGGCCCTCAGTCCCCTCGTCCAGATCATCAAGAGAGGCGTGGAACAGGATCATCCCAGGGGATTCCAGACATCCCATGGAGCCAAATCTCAGGCTCGTGGCTGTTCCATCTCTGGGTGCCCTGGAGACTGCGCATGTCCCAATGGATCTGATTTTCTCCCTGACCCCAAACTTTCCTGTTCTGGATTCTGTTCCCTGGTAAATGGGCACCTCTGCAGATTCCCATGGCTGTGTGGGGTGTGGTGATCCCAGCTGGATTCCCAGTGCCCCCCAAATCTGTTCCATCCCTCCCCTTCACACCTGGATGGGGATAAAATACAAGGAAAGGCTCCTAAGTTGGGATAAGGGCAGGGAGAGATCCCTCATGGATTCTGGGCAAAAGGGACTCGACTGGGGGATCCTAATTGGATTTATCCCCAGTCAGAATCAGAGTGGGAAAATGAGAAGGAAAATAAATCCTAAAGCACCTTTTCCCAACCCCTCCCTCCTTCCCAAGTCCCACTTTATTCCCAATTCTCTCCCTCTTCCCTCCCAGCAGCACACGGAGACAGGAATGGGGGTCAGGGTCCTCCTCAGGAAGAGGAGTCGGATCCTTCCCTCCTCCAGGGTGGGTCCCAGGCACGGGGTCAGTCCTTCAGGAATTGCTCCAGTGTGGGACCCCATGTGATCATAAATGCTGCCAGGAACCTGCTCCAGGTGGGCTCCTCTCTCCAGGGTTCCCCAGGTCCTGCCAGGAGCCTGCTCCAGCACAGGCTTCCCACGGGGTCACGGCTTCCTTTGGGAACCCATCTGCTCCAGTGTGGGATCGTGCAGGGCTTGCAGGTGGATCTCTGCCCCATCACGGCCCCACCCAGGGGAACCACTTGGACATTGCCAGGGCGGGTGGAACCCAGTGTCCACTGGGACACAGCGCAGCCCAAAGAACCCAAAAGGACCTGGGGAGCCAATGGAACCTCATGGAACCAAGGCTCCATTGTGACACATCGGGGCCTCGTGGAACCCAGGAGACCCTTGTGACACAAAGGAAACTCCTGGAACCAGAAGTCCATTGTTCCACAGCAGGTCCTCATGGAGCCCAATAGTCCCCAGTGAGGTATTGAAAGGCAATGGAACAGAGGCTGCAATGGGAAACAGCGGAGCCTCATGGGATAAAGAGCACGTAGGGAGCTCACAGAACCTCATGGAACCCAGGCTCTAAAGTGACACAGTGGGGGTTCATGGAACCCAAGTGTTATAAATTAAATGGGTAATTCGTGCTCAAATATACAATATCAAAATACGTACCAAAGTTAAGATGTAACCAATATTAAAAGCGAACAGAACTAGCCCTGGGAGAATTGTAACCTTTACAGGAAAACTGATTTGCATCCTAAAAACTGAGCTACGAGAATAACGACTCATCAGGAAAGGAGTTAAGTTGGCTCCTAATATTTACATTTTCAAGGAGGACTTCTTGGAAGAACTGATTAAAGATCTATGAAAAATCCCCTCCCAAGCTCAAGGTGCTAACGACTGGATCTGGAACCAAGAGATGGAGCATCATGAGCCATCAAATAACATCCTCTGGTGATGGGACATTCATCAAGGACAGGATACGTTTTGTCCTCCCCAGTTTCATGAATGGTGTACTTCATGCATATGCTGATTGGCAAAAATAACATCCACGATCCGGACTTTATGGGAAAAACTGTATAAAAATAAGCCGTTGGAACTGTATAAAAATAAGCCGTTGGTTGTGAACAGAGGGAGGTCTGATGCGACAGAGGTCACACCTGTGTTCACCCAGTTCCAATCCCAGGCTTAGCACTGTCTCTTTTTTCAATCGTGGCTTTGCGTTTTTGAACTCTCGGACACGAAATAAATTTTATATAAATCGGGCGTAATTTATTTATATCAATATCAAAGCGGGCTGTGTGACATCACAGATGGCTGTGTGACATCACAGAATGAGCTGTGACATCACAGAGTGGGCTGTGACATCACAGATGGCTGTGTGACATCAGAGTGGGCTGTGACATCACAGGGCGCTGTGTGACATCACAGAGTGGGCTGTGACATCACAGGGGACTTTGTGACATTACGGAGTGGGCTGTGACATCACAGGGGGCTTTGTGACATCACAGATGGCTGTGTCACATCACAGAGTGGGCTCTGACATCACTGATGGCTATGTGACATCACATAGTGGGCTGTGACATCACAGGGGGCTGTGTGAGGTCACTCTGTCCCACTCCCCCATCAGAGTCCCCCCCAGAGGAGTCCAAGGCTGCTCGTGCACTGCGGGGTCCCCCCGGGTCCCCCCCGCCCCCGGCGCCGCAGCCTCCCCCAGAGGATGTTCCATGAGATCGACCCCCAGAGCCTGACACGGGGCTGGGGGCTGGGGCCGGGGGGGTGGCACAGGGGGACAGGGACCCCCCGGCAGCGTCCCCGTGTCCCCCAGGGCGAGAGCCTGGGCCAGGGCTCCTCCGCCCTGTTACGAACGAGGGGCTGAGAGCGCTTCAAAAATCCCCAGCAGGGGAGCAGCAAAAATCAGATTTAATATTAAGCGACAGCACCACGAAGTTCCTTGGCAGGAGTCTCTCTACTCCTGCCTGCACAGTTCAGGCACACCAAGGAAACAAAGCAACAACAAAACCAAACAAAATCCAGGCAATCAAACCAGAACTGAGCCGAGAACTATCCCTGTGTGTGTGTGTGCTTAGGTGTGTGTGACAAAAGGACAGTGAGGGCAAGGATCAAAGGAATGCAGCCTAAAAACTTCACAGAGCTCAAACGGAACAGGACTTAACTTCCTGTCGCGGCGAGGGAAGACTCGGATCACTCAATATGAGTTATCAGCAAGCTTCGATTTATTGATCAATGAGTTACAGTTTTATACAGTTCTTAATAAGCTCATGCATATTCTGTAATCCACTACTGTCATAGGCTAAAGCACTAACTGTTAGCCACACCTTATTTTCTCATGCTAGCTGCCAATATTCTAGTCTTACTCTGTTCTTTTCCCATGCTTTGCTAACTGCAAGAATCCGCTATTGTTTAACTACCCCCACAAAGTGTCCTTGCTTGCTTGCTTGCTTCAGCAATCATACAAGCTAAACGCGATAGCTGGAAAAATCCCTTTGTGCCATCTCCAGCATGTCTACATGACCCTTCTCAGCTAACCAATTCTCAATAATTCCCCCGTTCTTGTTTTGTGCAAGCAATACTTCATCGGTTAACTGCTTGGTCTTTTTCATAACACATCCAAAAGCAATGCGAGCAACTACAATCATTAACAGTATTATTCCGAACCATCGTAGTCCCTCCTTGATACAGCTCACTAACCAACTTCCTAAACCCAGTGATTTAAGCCATTCATCTAACCCAAATCCTTCTTGTTCTTTAAGGCTGTGAAGACTTGCCTTAATATCAGCAATGCTCTTGTGAATAGATTGAGAGTGATCAGAAAGGTTCATACAACACATTCCTTCAAATTCCTCACATCCATGACCTTGTGCTAACAGTAAATAATCAATTGCAGCTCTATTTTCCAATACTGCATGCCTAACAGTGATAACGTCTTGTGACAGCATATCCATTACGTCTGATGTGCGATTTATTTCATCCTTTGCCCAACAACCTAGTTGCTTGACCAAATTGAGAGCTTTATTGGCTGATGCCCCTGGCAGCAGTGTGGATGTTATGACTCCTCGTAATTTTGACCAAAAGGTAGGTGGTCCTATGTTGTCACAATTTAAGTCATGCATGCTACGTTTTTGTCTGGATGATGACCACCTCATCAATTGACTTATGTTAGGATGGAACAGTGCCAATTGACCCAAATAGCATGGTCCTCCTTGTGGATTACGAGGGATTCCATTCCAAGCTCTATCTCCGCAGATAAGGAAAATGCCCTGAGGTAAAGCCTTAGGCTAAGTAATGCTAGAAGCATTGCAATTGCTAAATAAACTCATAAACACATCTCGGGCTTGCAACGAAGAGCTTAGAGTAGTCTGACTTGAGAACTGCTGATTAATGCTTTTGCTACTTTTGGGCGAGAATGATAACCAACCTCCTTTTGTAACATTAGTTGAATTCATGCTGCCAAAAAGATCTAACTCTTCAGGGTCATTTTTAAGTGTAACTTTGAGAGCTGTTATAATACGACACTGCCAACCTCTGTCTAATTTTGCTCGAGTAAAGCCTGTTTTGTTAACCTTCCGATACATCACAGTACTATTAAGCACTGTATCATTTTGTATCCATCCCTTGAATTTTTGTTCTGACCAAGTGGGTACTCCAATAAGGCATGTTCTAAAGGGAGATGACACAGAGCCAAGAGCCAAGCACAGTGATGTCTGATTAGTTATGTTGGCTATTGTTACCCACACGTTCTGTCGCGGAGGCAGGTGGAGCGATTGCTCTGCGGCGTTGATAGTGAGTGCGATTAGAATCACCCAACTTACCCATCTTTCGACACTGCCTATGCCAGTCCCCATCATTTATTGTCCACCCTTTAGGAATGTAGATATGTCTGTCACACCGTGATAGTAGAATTTCAGTACCCAATTGCTCCTGAATTCGTCCTACTAAGCGTTTTGCTTCAAATCTAAAGTACGCTATGGCTTTTTGCTCAATGCTTTCATACCATTCAAACCCTTGAAGGCCAGGTAATCCTGTCTCTATTTGTAAGGCTTCTACAGCAAGTTGATCTCCTGCATTTGTCTCGGCTATTAATCTATTATTACAAAACCCACAACATAAGCTAATTATGCGGCTCTGGTGAGTCCAGCGAATACAATTACATCCCCCACAATGAAGCTGTACCCATGACTGACAATTTTGTCTCCAACAATTAATACAGACTTTCAGTGACAAATTACCTAAGTTATAACTATCTAAAGCAGTAAAAAATTGTGTTAAACCAAAAACATCTGTCCAATTTGCTACCCGAGGATCAAAGAGATGTTTAACTGGTGCAGTAATAGGATCAATCGCTAGATGCAGCCGAAGGTTCTCCCTCTGTCGTGCTTCGACCCGATCGCTCGTCGTTCTGGACGCCAGGGTGACTGAGTGCAGGTCTTGTCCAGCGACTGGGAACCCACAGGTGTCCTGCCCCTGATTGTGGTGGCTGCATATAGGACAAGCTTTTACAATAGCTCTGGCCTCTGCTAACGGTATAGCATAGGTCCTATGAAGGCTTCGAGCATTCTGATGGTATATTGCATGTGCCTGTTGTGCTCGGCAGTGTGGTGAAAGCGGAGCTTCCACTGTAGCCACCAAACGATCTGCTCTGGCATTGCCTTCTCCTAGGCCTTGATCCCATTGGTGGCTTCTAATGTGAAGCACTGCATAGCTGGCTGTGTGCTGCATGATGGCCCGCTTCATTTGCATAAGCAGTTCTGCCAGTCTCTGATTTTTAACATCCTTAATGCTGGCTTCTTCAATGCGGTTTGCAACTCCAGCTACATATAAAGAATCAGTAACAACATTAAGTGGCTCATGCATCCATCGCACTAAGGCCCAAACCACTGCCACCAACTCTAATGTTTGTAGTGAGTCCTCAGGTTTAGCAGGTAGGATGTGGTGATGCCACTCATCTTTCTCCTTCCAAGTAGCAGCAGCTGTACGAGAACGCTTCCCAGCATCAGTGAAAACTGTAACTGCTTCTGGCAATGGTTCATTAGATCGCTTTGGTACTGATAACCATTTCTGATTTGTCATCCAAGCCAGAACAGATGACTTTAATGGTTGAATTTTAACAGCAGGTCCATCCTCCAGCAATGCTGCCTGTAATTCAGATGAATGAAGCAAATACCAGTCCAAGGCTTCCTGTTGAATAGGAACATGAATCTCTCCTGGAGTTTCTCCTGTAATCTGCAGAATTCTAAGCCTTCCTTTTCTGATCAGGTCGGCTAGAGTTTTTATTTGTTCTTGTACTGTCCTTCGAGGTTGTAGGGGAGGAGGAATCCATTCCAGTACAATCTGATCCTCTTTTCCTGGCTCCCCTGGTTTTATTTTGTGCTGTGTAATTGCTCCCAGGAGATGTTGTTGTCCCAAAAGGATCGTGATGTTAAGAGGCATGCCCTCTTGCCGACGATGAGTGACGTGTGGCAACCATGCTGGCAATTTGTTGAAGTGTGATTCGCTGTTGTGGTGTTACAAACACCTTTGTTGCTGGATCTGTCCCCTTGAGGAGGGGTCGCAAGCAGTCCAGTAACTCATTGGGTATGCCCACCACTGGTCTCAGCCATTGTAAATCACCCAGTAATCGCTGTGCATCGTGAAGTGTTTTAACTTCCATATCAATAGTGATTTTTTGTGGCTGAATATACTGATCAGTAATTTTCCACCCCAGGTATTTCCAGGGGCTTGATTCTTGAACTTTTTCTTCAGCAATCATTAGTCCTTGAATTTGCAGCTGTGATGTGAGAAGCTAATTTGCAGCTGTGATGTGAGAAGCTGTTTTTGTTGTGATGTGAATGGCTGAGCCTGGGCCAGAAGTATATCGTCCATGTAGTGATAAATAATAACATCTGACCAGGCCTTCCGAATTGGCTGCAATGCAGCATCAACATACAGTTGACACAATGTAGGCGAATTACGCATTCCTTGTGGCAAAACAGTCCATTCAAATCGCTGAGCTGGTGCTTCCCGGTTGATTGCTGGCAAAGTGAAAGCAAAACGCTGCTTGTCATTTTCGTGAAGTGCAATTGTAAAAAAGCAGTCCTTAAGATCGATAACCAGCAAATACCAAGCTTCAGGGAGCATAGCAGGATTAGGTAGTCCAGGTTGCAATGCTCCCATGGCATGCATTTGACCATTTACTGCACGCAGATCGTGCAGCAGTCTGTATTTGCCCGATTTCTTTTTAATAACAAAAATCGGTGTATTCCATGGGCTTGTAGACAGCCTTAAATGTCCTGGTTGAAATTGTTCATGCACCAACTGATGTGCTTGAACAAGACTTTCCCTTTTTAAAGGCCATTGCTCAACCCACTTTGGTTCATCTGTTTTCCACCGCAGGGGAATTGGGAAAGTCCATGCAATGGCCGCTCCTAAAAAGGAGGGTTTGTTGTCAGAACCATCCCCATTTGAGCTAATACATCACGGCCTATTAGTGCATCCACCCCCGAGGGAAGTGGGATGATGGATACAACACAGTTCACAGTCCTGTCTCCAAGTGTGATTTTTAGCAAATGTGATTTTTTCGCAACTGTAAGTCCTCCAACTCCTGTAGTAGTTGCACCTGTAGAAACTGTAGGCCACTTTGAAGGCCATTTGTGCTGAGATATGACACTCACATCAGCACCTGTATCCAAAAGAGCAATCAACAGAATAGCTTGTTCTTTAAATTGTACCTTAATTTGTTGGTGCGGTCGTTGTTTCATATCAATCGTTATCAAGGTTCATGGCACCTGTGGATCCAAATCCGCCCTCACCACGAGGTGAGCCACCTTGTCCGAGTCCTGCTGAAAGGTGAGGCAAAGGCACTAATTGTGCAATCCGCTGCCCTGCAGGAATATGCAGTGGTGGAAATGCAGTCTGTGCCATAATTTGTATTTCACCTTCATAATCAGCATCAATTAGTCCAACAATAACAGTAAGTCCTGCCATACTTGCTGATGATCTGCCAATTAATAAAGCTCCAACTTTTTGTCCATTTATTACAAGAGGTCCTTTAACTCCCGTTGGAAGTCGTTGAGGTCTATTATCCAACAGCGTACAATCTACTGAGGTTGCCAAGTCCAGGCCAAGACTCCCTCTTGTGGCTGGCCGGAGAGCTGAGGCGCTGTCATCGGGAATGCAGTGGGGTGCGGGGCCGCTATTTGTTTCCTCACGCGGGGGCCCTTCGCGCTGAATTTTTCGTTTCCCGGACCTCGCAGGCATGCTGAAGCTGCATGGGTGTCTGATCGGCAGCGTGGACACCATACCGAACCAGCATTGCAATCCTTTCTCATATGTCCACCACGACCACATCGGTAACACCGGATCCTGGCTTGTCCTCCTCCTGATGGCTTTAACGCTGGCACTCGCAAGGGGGCAAGAGCGGCTAGTACCCGACCTTGTGTTATTTGTGCCTGTTCCTTTAAGCTAGCTTGTGTTATTTGTGCCTGTTCCTTTAAGCTAGCTCCTAGCTCCTTGATAGCATTCACTAAAAAAGCCTGTGGCCCTACGGGCATTTGTGCTGCACGCTCTAGCAGCTCCTCAATAGACCAATTTCCTGGCATTGTAGCAATTAAGCTGCGAGTAGCATTATTGCAGTTTTGTAACGTGCACTGCTTTAACATTGCACCGTGCATAAACTCAGGGACTCCACCATTATTAATAGCATTAGCCACTCGGTCTATAAAGGTTCCAAGTGACTCCTCTCTGCCTTGTTTAATCCCCATATACATCGGAATGCCTCCCGGGGCTTTTATCCTATCAAGTGCCTGTCGAGCCACTCTCATTGCTTCTCGTATTCTATCTGGACCTATGATTGCCTGAGCTTCTACCCGAAGATAAGCACCCATTCCCATCAATTCATCTAATGTGATACCATGAAGCGGATCCCCAGCTTGCCTTTGTGCAGCTACTGACTCCTGAGCAAAAGCCTGCCAGTGAGCATTAAACAAAAGTTGCTGATGCTGAGTCAAAATTAATCGCATAATGCTCTTAATATCTGCAGGTAATAGCAAACCACTTCCCCAAATATAATCAATCATTTGCTTAGCTGGTTCCCCATGAACACCTGACTCATTAACTGTAGCACGTAATTGTGTTAACAGTTTCCAATCAAGAGAAGAAATTGTCGCATTCATACCTCCTCCTTCTGCGGGAGAATATGTTACAGGGAAAGCTTGCAAAGCTTCTATTGCCTCCTTATCTCCAGCTGCTAGTGCCTGCTCAGTAATATTCTGCCACATTTTTCGCCTCTCAGCAACAATTCGTTGAGCCATTAAGTTATTACTGCTTGATGACAAACTAGAGTCTTCTAATGAATGATTTAAAGGCTCCCTGAACGGATTACCCAGAGATCGAGGCTGAGAGGGGTATTCCTCCTCCTGTTGTGGAGGGAAAGGTGACAAGGGTGCTGACAGAACAGGTACTGCAGTTCCCTGCCCCGCAGACCCTTGAGGAGGCACATAAACTGTATTTGTGGTAGGAGGTAAAGGATATTGAAGACCACTATCTAAATTTTCTCTAGCGGAGGCTCCCAAACGCTCAGAAGCTGCTTTTGCTGCTTTTTGCTCTGCATGATGCTGATCTAAAGCGTTCATTATCACTTTCCATGGCTTACCTAATTTTTTAGCCGTCTTATCATCATCTATAGTAGCCTCCCAAATTTTATCCCCCAGTCTACGCCATTCTTCCCTTTCAAAAATAGTGTTAGGATCTACAAAACACCCCTTGTTTAGACCATATGTTACTAAGACCTCTAATTCCTTTCGGGTATCTATACCCTGCACTCCCCGCTTTTCTAAAAAGCGACGGAGCAAATCTTGCACCGCTTGCCTCTCCATACCTCTTTTAAGTTGCTAGCTAGCACTGTTGCAGCCCTTGCGAGGCGTCGGCGGTGTTGTCGGCTGAAACCCGTCTGTACGGTCGTTCAGGGTGCAGAGACCAGCTCTTTTCACCTCCCGTACTGCTTCGGGACCGACCCGATACTACACCGGACCGTGGCTTACAGGGTCACAGCCTTTTTCACTGTAAGTCCCTGCTTTTCGGGCGCCATTTTGTCGCGGCGAGGGAAGACTCGGACCACTCAATATGAGTTATCAGCAAGCTTCCATTTATTGATCAATGAGTTACAATTTTATATAGTTCTTAATAAGCTCATGCATATTCTGTAATCCACTACTGTCATAGGCTAAAGCACTAACTGTTAGCCACACCTTATTTTCTCATGCTAGCTGCCAACTTCTAGTCTTACTCTGTTCTTTTCCCATGCTTTGCTAACTGCAAGAATCCGCTATTGTTTAACTACCCCCACAAAGTGTCCTTGCCTGCTTGCTTGCTTCAGCAATCATACAAGCTAAATGCAAGAGCTAGAAAAATTCCCTTGGGTCATCTCCAATATGTCTACGTGACCCTTCTCAGCTAACCAATTCACAATACTTTCCGCCAGTTACACGGCCTTGGAAAGTGAATTCTGGAACGAGGAGCCTCCCACTCCGAGAGCCTTCCGCCTTCCAGCACCACCTCAAGCATAGGGATAGGCTCCCAAATTGCCGGGATGGACTCTTTCACTCCTCCCGCTCTAACCCATAATTTCTCATAAACCTTTTCAAGATGTTCCTCCTTCAAGAATGACACCAGAGCCCCATCCGAGGACTGCGCCAGCTCGTGCAATCTTCGCTCCTGCACGCTTGGTATTAGCGCCGCCAATTTAATGAGTCCTAGCCCTCCGTCCTTAAAACTCGAGTACAAGATGGCATCACACGTACTTGCTGGGAGGTGAAGCCGCTCCTTGACCGTCTTCCTAATAGAAAGGTCAAGGGATTCGAGGAGCCCCAATGATGTTTCGGTATGGTCGGCCAGATATATCAGTCATGGGATGGTGTATGTCCTGAGTATATCTAGCCAGCTTTGACATGACAGGTGGCTGTGTGACATCACAGGGGGCTGTGTGACATCACAGGGGGCTGTGACATCACAAAGTGGGCTGTGACATCACAGGTGGCTGTGTGACATCACAAAGTGGGCTGTGAAATCACAGGGGGCTGTGTGCCGTCACAGAGGGCTGTGTGACATCACAGAGTGGGCTGTGACATCACAGAGCAGGCTGTGACATAACAGAGCAGGCTGTGACATCACAGCGGGCTGTGTGACATCGCAGCGTGGGCTGTGTGACATCACAGATGGCTGTGTGACCTCACAGAGTGGGCTGTGACATCACAGGGGGCTGGGTGACATCACAGATGGATGTGTGACATCACAGATGGATGTGTGACATCATGGAGTGTGTCGTGACATCACTGAGCCTGCTGTGACATCACAGAGGGTGTGTGACATCACAGAGGGTGTGTGACATCACAGAGGGTGTGTGACATCACAGAGTGGGTTCTGACATCACAGAAGGCTTTGTGACATCACAGGGGGCTGTGTGACATCACAGATGTCTGTGTGACATCATAGAGTGGGCTGTGACATCACAGATGACTGTGTGACCTCACTGAGGGGGCTGTGACATCACTGAGCCAGCTGTGACGTTGCAGGGGCTATATGACGTCACAGAGTGGGCTGTGGCATCACAGATGGCTGTGTGCCATCACAGGGGGCTGTGTGACATCACAGAGCCAGCTGTGACATCACAGATGGCCGTGTGACATCACAGAGTGGGCTGTGACATCACAGATTACTGTGTGACATCACAGAGTGGGCTGTGAACACACTGAGCCAGCTGAGACATCACAGGGGGCTGTGTGACATCACAGAGTGAGCTGTGACATCTCAGATGGCTGTGTGATATCACAGAGTGGGCTGTGACATCACAGAATAGGCTGTGTGACATCAAAGTCAGCTGGATTTGTGACATCACAGAAGGCTTTGTGACATCACAGGGGCTGTGACATCACAGATGGATGTGTGACATCACAGGGGTCTGTGTGACATCACAGAGTTGGCTGTGACATCACAGATGACTGTGTGACATCACAGAGTGGGTCGTGACATCACTGAGCCTGCTGTGACATCACAGAGGGTGTGTGACATCACAGAGTGGGCTGTGACATCACAGATGACTGTGTGACATCACAGAGAGGGCTGTGACATCACTGAGCCAGCTGGGACGTCACAGGGGCTATGTGACATCACAGTTGGCTGTGACATCACAAAAGGCTTTGTGACATCACAGGGGACTGTGTGACATCACAGATGGCTGTGTGATATCACAGGGGGCTGTATGACATCACAGATTGCTGTGTGACATCACTGAGCCAGCTGTGACATCACTGGCCAGCTGTGACATCACAGGGGCTCTGCGACATCACAGAGTGGGCTGTCACATCACAGATGGCAGTGTGACATCACAGATGGCAGTGTGACGTCAGAGTAGGCTGTGACATCAAAGAGTGGGCTGTGACATCACTGAGCCAGGTGTGACATCACAGGGGTCTGCGTGACATCACAGCGTGTGCTGTGACATCACAGATGGCCGTGTGACATCACTGAGCCAGCGGTGACATCACAGGGGCTATGTGACGTCACAGAGTGGGCTGTGACATCACAGAGTGGGCTGTGACATCACTGAGCCAGGTGTGACGTCACAGGGGTCTGCGTGACATCACAGATAGCAGTGTGACATCACAGGGTGGGCTGTGACATCACAGGGGGCTGTGTGCCATCACTGAGCCAGCTGTGACATCACAGAGAGCACTGTGACATCATAGAGGGAGCTGTGACATCACAGATGGATGTGTGACATCACAGGGGGTATGTGACATCACAGAGTGGGCTGTGACATCACTGAGCCTGCTGTGACATCACAGGGGGCATGTGACATCATAGGGGGCTGTGTGACATCACAGAAGGCTGTTAGACATCACAGGGTGTGGGGGGCAGAGGCAGGAAACAGACAGCAAATCAATATGATTTGGAACTGAGACCTTTATTCTTCGTTTCCTTGCTACTTTTCTATAAAATCCCCTAAAACACATTGCACTACGTGATTACATTACATTGGTTCACCCAGCTACATGTCCAGCCCCGCAAATGTTACAACACTCCTGATTGGTTAGGTATAACGCAGGGAGCTAGGTATTTTCTTATCAGAAGAGTGCCTCTCCAGATGTCCAGCTCCCCTAAACTGTGCATTCCTTCATGCAATTTATAGCCTTGTTTACCATCTTACTTTTCTCAAGGGCAAACTGCCCTTGAGAAGCTGCACGTACCAGTGCTTGCAGTCACAAAAGTTTTCTATACAGAGGCTGCAAGCTGAGTGCACCCACAAAGGCCTCGGCATCAGGGGGCTGTGTGACATCACTGAGCCTGCTGTGACATCTCAGGGGGCATGTGACATCACAGATGGCTGTGTGACATCATAGGGGGCTGTGTGACATCACCGATGGCTGTGTGACATCACAGATTGCTGTGTGACATCACAGAGCCATCTGTGACATTACAGGGGCCTGTGTGACATCACAGAACAACAGGCTACAACCACCCCTCCCCCCACCAGGTTCGGGAAAAAAATGATTTCCTCAAAAGAAAGTGAAAGAGACTAAAACCAATTATTTTAACCAACACACAGGACGAAGATAATAATGCTAAACAATAAAATCTCTCTCGGAGGAGAGAAACCTGGGACGACTTCAGAGTCCTTCTGTAGATGTGGTCTCTCTCCACCTCAGAGCTGGGTCACGGAGGCCGTAGGCCATAGGCTCACCTCTGGGCCTGAAGGAAAATTCTCCTGATGTGTTCTGATGTTGTTGGAACAGTCCAGAGGAGAGAAAAAAAATCCAAAGGCCCTGGAACCATGCTGGAGGAAAAAAAGGGAAAAAACCCCCCGAAAAGCTGGCTGAAGAAGCAAAACAAAGGGTGCCTGTCCCCATCCCTCTGCAGAGCTTCCTGCCCTCCAGCACATCCACATCCCACCCAACTTGGGCTCATCCCTCAATTTACTGAGGGGCCCTCAATCCCCTCGTCCAGATCATCAAAAGAGGCATGGAACAGGATCATCCCAGGGGATTCCAGACATCCCATGGAGCCAAATCTCAGGCTCGTGGCTGTTCCATCTCTGGGTGTCCTGGAGACTGCCCATGTCCCAATGGATCTGATTTTCTCCCTGACCCCAAACCTTCCTGTTCTGGATTCTATTCCCTGGTAAATGGGCACCTCTGCTGATTCCCATGGCTGTGTGGGGTGTGGTGATCCCAGCTGGATTCCCAGTGCCCCCCAAATCTGTTCCGTGCCTCCCCTCCACACCTGGATGGGGATAAAATACAAGGAAAGGCTCCTAATTTGGGAAAAGGGCAGGGAGAGATCCCTCATGGATTCTGGGCAAAAGGGACTCGACTGGGAGATCCTAATTGGATTTATCCCCAATCAGAATCAGAGTGGGAAAATGAGAAGGAAAATAAATCCTAAAGCACCTTTTCCCAACCCCTCCCTCCTTCCCAAGTCCCACTTTATTCCCAATTCTCTCCCTCTTCCCTCCCAGCAGCACAGGGAGACAGGAATGGGGGTCAGGGTCCTCCTCAGGAAGAGGAGTCGGATCCTTCCCTCCTCCAGGGTGGGTCCCAGGCACGGGGTCAGTCCTTCAGGAATTGCTCCAGGGTGGGACCCCATGTGATCATAAATGCTCCCAGGAACCTGCTCCAGGTGGGCTCCTCTCTCCAGGGTTCCCCAGGTCCTGCCAGGAGCCTGCTCCAGCACAGGCTTCCCACGGGGTCACGGCTTCCTTTGGGAACCCATCTGCTCCAGTGTGGGATCGTGCAGGGCTTGCAGGTGGATCTCTGCCCCATCACGGCCCCACCCAGGGGAACCACTTGGACATTGCCAGGGCGGGTGGAACCCAGTGTCCACTGGGACACAGCGCAGCCCAAAGAACCCAAAAGACCCTGGGGAGCCAATGGAACCTCATGGAACCCAGGCTCCATTGTGACGCATCGGGGCCTCGTGGAACCCAGGAGACCCTTGTGACACAAAGGAAACTCCTGGAACCAGAAGTCCATTGTTCCACAGCAGGTCCTCATGGAGCCCAATAGTCCCCAGTGAGGTATTGAAAGGCAATGGAGCAGAGGCTGCAATGGGAAACAGCGGAGCCTCATGGGATAAAGAGAGCGTAGGGAGCTTACGGAACCTCATGGAACCCAGGCTCTAAAGTGACACAGTGGGGGTTCATGGAACCCAAGGGACTGTAGTGACGTATTGGAATCTCATGGAACCACAGCTCAAATGTCTCATAGCAAGGCCTCATGGAATGGGGGAGACCCTAGTAAGTCTATGGAACCTCATGGAACCAAGGCTCCAAAGTTACACAGCGGTGCATCATGGAACACAGGGGACAACAGTGAGGTTCTGGAATCTCAGTGCAGCTCAAATGTCTCATAGCAAGGCCTCATGGAATGCAGGAGACCATGGTGATGCCAGAGAACCTCCTGGAACCAAGGGTCCAGTGTGACACAGTGGGACCTAATTGACCATTGGGACACAATGGATCTTCATGGAACCCAGGGCTGAATGTGAAACACCTGTGCATTATGTAACCCAAGAGACCAGAGTGAGTTCATGGATCATCATGGAGCCATGGCTCCGGAATAACACAGCATGGTGTCATGGAACCCCAGAGACCATGGTGAGGTATTTGAACCTAATGGAACCAAGGCTCCAGTGTGACACAGTGGGGCCTCATGAAACCCAGGAGACCATGGTGACACAATGATATCTCATTGAATCAAGTGTCAGTCATGAGACAGCTGGGCCTCATTGAACCCAGGTGCTACTGGGACCTTACCAGAGCTCATGGAACCAAGGCTCCAGTGTGACACAGCAGGGCCTCATGGAACCCAGGAGACTCTTGTGAAGCAATGGACTGCCATGGTAGCAAGTGTCAATTGTAAACACAGCTGGGCCCCATGGAACCCAGGTGCCACTTGGACATTGCCCCTGTTCCTGGATTCCAGTGTCCATTGTTCCAAAGCGCAGCCTCATGGATCCCAGGAGACCATTGTGTCACAAGCAACCTCATGGAACCGAGTGTCAGCTGTGATGCAGTGGGGTCTCATGGAATCCAGGTGCCACTGGGATGTTTCCATGGCTCATGGGAGCAAGGGGCCCTTGTGACACAGTGGGGCCTCATGGAACCCAGGAGACCAAAGTGAGGTTCTGGAACCTCATGGAACCAAGGCTCCAGTCTGACACAGCAGGGCCTCACTGAATTTTGAGGCTGTGGAATATCTTGGACCCAAGGCTCTAATGTGGCACAGCGGGGCCTCATGGGGCACAGGCAACCACAAGGAGGTTATGGAACCTCATGAATCCGAGGCTGAAATGTGAAACAGAGGCTCCTCGTTAAATGCAGGAGACTATTGTGAGCTTCTGGAACCCAATGGAACCAACACTCAAACGAGACAAAGAGGAGCCTCAGGGAACCAGGAGACGATGGTGAGGTTTTGGAACTTCATGAAACCAAGGATGCAATGTGTCACAGAAGGGCCTCATGGAACCCAGGAGATGCTGTGAGGTTATGGAAACTCATGGAATCAAGGCTGCAGTGTGACACAGTGGGGCCTCATGGAAGACAGGAGACCACATGGATGCTATGGAATCTCATGGAACCAAAATGCTAAAGTGGCACATCAGGAAATTATGGAACCCAAAACCATAGTGAAGGTAAGGAAATTCATGGAACCAGGGCTCTAATGTGACTCAGAGAAGCCTCATGGAACCAAAGATACCATAGTGAGGCTATGGAACCTCATGGAACCAAGGCTCCAGTGTGACACAGCGGGGCCTCATGGAGCTCAGGAGACCATAGTGAGGTATTGGAACCTGGAGAAAGCAAGGCTCTGATGTGATACAGCTGGGCCTCACGGAACACAGACACCACTGTCAGTGCAGTGAGGTATTGGAACCTGGTGAAAGCAAGGCTCTGATGTGATACAGCTGGGCCTCACGGAACACAGACACCACTGTCAGTGCATGGAACTCATGGAACCAAGGCTCAGATGCGAGAAGGGCGCGCCCCATTGAACACCAGAGACCCTGGTGAGGTTATGGAACCTCACTGAACTGCAGCTCCAGTGTGTCACACAGGGGCCTCATGGAACCCAGGAGAGCCTTGGGAGGTGATGGTGATGCCTTAGGATTTAGAGACATCCATGCCATGGGTTCAGGCCTTGCCTGTAGCTTTCCTGAGGATCCGCACACAACCGAGGCGCAGGGATAACATCAGTCCCTATGAAATACTGTATGGCAGCCATAGCAAATTCCACATGTTCCAGGTGAGATTCACATGAGGGGGAAACTGGATGTCCAGAGATATCTAATGGCTTTGGGTTCCACTGTGCAGAAGCTCCAGAATTCCATCGTGTTATCCACACCCATAGGACTGGACACCCCTGCACATCCCTTCCAGCCTGGACACTGGCTCTGGGTTAAGTGCTGGGACAGTGACCCTCTACAGGCCAAGGGGAGAGGAGCATTCCAGATTTTGCTGACCACCCTCACCGCAGTCAAAGTGGCTGGCAAAGGACCCTGGATTCACTACTCCAGAGTTAAGAAGGCTTCTGCTCCTGAAACAAGTGAGAAAACAGAGCCTGATACAAATGAAGATGATGTCGTTTAAATGATTCTTTTCCTGTGCTTATTATCTACACAGCTGGTAACCCTGACTCAGGTTTGGAACCAAAATCTGCATAGGATTCTCATCCCAAGTGTATCCAAAGACATTTATTGGATACAGAGCTAACAATTGACATGGAAATCAAAGTGGAAAGATCAGCAAAATTTGTTTACAATTTGAGAACTAACTCAGATCTTACATTATTAGATAGCACTCAAAGATAACACACTGAGCTCTGATTATATCTTCCACATCCTCATTTTGTGGTTACAAAATGCCCTGGATCAAAGAATTGTTCAAAATAATTTTAATAATAATTCTTGTTTATATATACTATTGTTAGATGTATACTGCTGTTAGACACATATTATAAGTAGATATTTACAATATTTAGAATAGAACCTCAACAAGGTAGAGGCCTTGTCAAGCCTTTAAAGAAGGGGAATGATACCTTAGGTTTTAACTTTCATATTTTTCAAATCCTGTACTGCCTGGTGTGTAACTCTGAAGTTTCTTGTAGCCTGTTAACTTCTGCTCTCTCATGCTAGGCAGACATAACAAAGCCTCTCCAGGCCTGCTCTCCAAGGACACTCAGACTGTCCTAGGCCCAAAAAGTATAAACCAAAAGCCTCAAAAGGCGGGGCAAGCTTGGGGAAATTACATCATGAACTGAAGCTTTAATTGGAGAATTAACCCTGATATGCAAATGAAACAAACTTCTAAAAGTGTGAAGAACTTGTGACCCGCAGTCCATCTTGGGGTGCATTTTGGCAGTAGCCTCTGGACTCCCCAGGGTACCTTAGAAGGCCCTTCAAATAAATACCTACCTATATTCCCATATTCTTATCCAATCTCTGTGCTTTGGGGGTCCACTTCAGGCATCAATGATTGCACAAAAACCTCTCAGAAAACTCAGAGTGGGAAGGAAAATCCAAAGTACCTTCAAAACCTTGAGTATCTCAGAGCATTAATGAGCCCCACTGAGCATCAATGCAAAGCTCTCAAGGGACTCGTTAAAGCAGAGAATTGGAGGCCATGATTGCACAGACTTCTCAGAGAGTCAGTGTGGAAAGTACCTTAAAAATACTGCAGTACCCTGAAGTATGAATTGGTCCCAGTGAGTGTTGTTACTGACAAAGAATCTCCAGGGACTCATTAGGGCAGATAATTGGAGGCCAGGATTGCAGGAAGCTCTCAGAGAGTCCCAGGCAAAAGGCAAAGCCAAAGTGCTTGGAAAAAGCTGCAGTCCCTGGGAGCATTGAGGAGCCCCCCAGGGCCATTCCTGAGCAAGGCTCCCCAGGGACTCCTTGCAGCAGATCCCTGAGGCCACTGGGATGTGGGGGGGATGCTGAGGGCAGCACAAGGGGGTGACAGTGCCCAGCCTTGCTGGGGCTGTGCCAGGAGGCCCCAGGGCCTCAGCACAAGGTGTCTCCTCACAGCCCTTGCTGGCACAGACGCTGCTGGGCCCCAGGGCACCAAGACTTGGCTTCTCTTTGTCCCCACCTGGCATCCCTGCCTCCAGTTCTCTGCTCTGACTGCAGCCTGGGGACACTTTCTCACTCCTGTCCCTCACTGGGACCCATTAAAACTTCAAGAAACTTTGCAGTTCCATTCTGACTTGAATTCTTGAGAGGTTTCTGCAAGTCCCTGTGAGGGCCTGATGTTGAGGGCCTCAGCAGCAAGGCCCAAGAGGGTCATGAAAGTGCTTGTGCTGTGTCTGTGCTGCTGAGCTGGGCCGGGCTCCTGGCACAGAGGCAGCTCCTGGCAAGCGGCAGCGCTGCAGAGAGACAGCTCTGGCCAGGAGCAGCTCCTGTGCACAGCCCAGCAGGGCTGGGGCACTGCCCGGGCATGGCAGGGGCACGAGCAGGGCACAGGCAGAGCTCAGAGGCGCTCAGCACTGGCAGGGGCTGTGTGATGGCTCAGTGGGGGCTGTGTCATAGCGGCGCCTCTGTGGCTGGATCACAGAGCCCCAGAGCAGCTGTGATGGCAGAAAGGGGCTGTGTGACAGCACAGAGTGGCTTGTGTGAGGTCACAGATGGGGCTGTGACAGCAGAGTGGGTTGTGCGAGGCCATCGAGCATCATGGGGGGACTGTGTGACATCCCAGAGCAGGCTGTGACATCATAGGGTGGCTGTATGACATCATAGAGCAAACTGTGATGTCACAAGGTGGGCTGTAATATCACAGGGTGGCTTTGTTACCTCACAGAGGTTCTGTGTGACATGCTGAGTGAATTCCGACATCACAGAGCAGGCTGTGACATCACAGGCTGGTTGTGTGACATCATAGAACAGGTTGTGAAGTCACAAAGGGGGCTGTGACATCACAGTGTGGGCTGTGAGGCCACAGAGCAGACTCTGCCATCATAGATAAGCGCTCTGTGACATCACAGAGCAGCTGTGTGATGTCACAGAGAAGGCTGTGACGTGACAGAGTGTGTTGTGACATCACAGGGTGGCTTTGTGACATCATTGATTGGGTTGTGACATCAGAGAGCTGCCTGTGAAATCACAGAGAAGGCACTTATTGAACTCTACTTTCCACCAGTTACACGGCCTTGGAAAGTGAATTCTGGAACGAGGAGCCTCCCACTCCGAGAGCCTTTCGCCTTCCAGCACCACCTCAAGCATAGGGATAGGCTCCCAAATTGCCAGGATGGACTCTTTCATTCCTCCCGCTCTAACCCATAATTTCTCATAAACCTTTTCAAGATGTTCTTCCTTCAAGAATGACACCAGAGCCCCATCCAAAGACTGCACCAGCTCGTGCAATCTTCGCTCCTGCACACTTGGTATTAGCGCCGCCAATTTAATGAGTCCTAGCCCTCCGTCCTTAAAACTCGAGTACAAGATGGCAGCACACGTACTTGCTGGGAGGTGAAGCCGCTCCTTGACCGTCTTCCTAATAGAAAGGTCAAGGGATTCGAGGAGTCCCAATGATGTTTCGGTATGGTCGGCCAGATATATCAGTCACGGGATGGGGTACGTCCTGAGTATATCCACCTTCTGAAGCGGCTTCATGCGGGGGAAATGGGACCCCTGTACTACGAACCAATATGATTGCGCAGGAATCCGTTTATTGTTTACATTTTTCTATTCTTATACATTTCTCTAAGTGTCATTCACACGATCACGCATGACCCGATTGGACTCTTCATATTGTCCACACACCCTGCATGTAGCCTCAGGAAACGTGATTGGTTCTAGTCCAGGTTGGTACAGTCCCTCTTTCTCTGCTTTCTTGCTGCTTTGTTGTTCTTTTCTTCCAACGTCCACTTTCTTAATTTAGCAGTTCTCACATTCCTCAGGCTCTGATAAGGATGGTTACAGAACTTAGCTGGGGCACAGCTGACAGTTTTCCCATGTCTAGCAACAGCTTCAGGTGTGCGTCACCAATCCGTTCTAACCATCCTTCTAGTTTTGCAGACAAGCCTGGGCTGGCAAAGCCTGTCCAGGGGTCTGTCTGGGTGCCGAGATATTTCTCTGAGCTGCCTGGGTCGATCATGTTCAGGGGAATACCCTTAATCCGCCAAGCAGGACGGTCATTGATGGTATATGCGTCCTTAGTCGGCTTGATGTAAAAGCCGTGGCACTTCTCCCCTTGAGGTCTCAGGCCAGTACGATCACAAAAGGCCTTGAGAATCCTGATGTTGCGATTCATGCCTCCCCAGGAATCACTCAGCAGCACTAAATCATCAGCGAAGGCCATCGCCGTTAATTTGAACCCTCTGTGATTGACCCCCCCTTCCATCTGTTTCAAGTTTGCACAGTAAGGGGTCAAGCACAAGATTGAATAACAACGGTGACATTGGGTCACATTGCAAGGCACCGGAGCGGGTGTTAATTGGGTCTGTTTTCCCATTCTTAGTGACGATGTATGTCGTTACACAGGCTGCTTGTGTGACATCATAGAACAGGTTGTGATGTCACAAAGGGGGCTGTGACATCACAGTGTGGGCTGTGAGGCCACAGAGCAGACTCTGCCATCATAGATAAGTGCTCTCTGACATCACAGAGCAGCTGTGTTATGTCACAGAGAAGGCTGTGACATGACAGAGTGTGTTGTGGCATCACAGGGTGGCTTTGTGACATCATTGAGTGGGTTGTGACATCACAGAGCTGCCTGTGAAATCACAGAGAAGGCTGTGACATCCCTTTTGGCTGCTTGGCATCACAAAGGTAGCCGTGACATCATAGAGCTGGCTATGACATCACAGAGCCAGCTGTGATATCACAGAGGGCTATGTGACATCACAGAGCTAGCTGTGACATCAAAGAGTGGGCTGTGTGACATCACAGATGGCTGTGTGAGATCACAGGGGGCTTTGTGACATCACCGAGTGGGCTGTGACATCACAGAGTGGGCTGTGACATTACAGGGGGCTGTGTGACTGTGGGAGTTGGGTACTCCGCACAAATGCTGGTTCTTATCTTCACCTCTGGGACGCTTTACCTTGAGCCCGAGCAGATGAGAAACGGCTGCAGATGTTGTTTCAGGTTGTTTATTTCTCCTTATCTCTGCCAGCTCTCAGCTCCGGCCGCACGTCTGATGCAGCCGAGTCCGAGCGGGCACTGCCCAGTCCTGGGCTGTCCCGGCCTTTTTGTGCCCTTTCCATGATCCAACCATTCTTCACAACGTATTTGTTATTTATTATTCTATACCAATTAATTTGCACCTATTCTAGACACGTAATTTCTACCTTTTTTCATTCTACCAATCATTTTATGCCAACACTAAGAGAGAAGATGGAGAAGAAGAAGAAGAACAGGGCAACGCCCAAAATCCTCCATTTTAGGTTCTCCGTCCTCATTTTAAAAATCCTAAAATCTACTTTTTACCTTGTAAAATACTAAACCACTACTCATTTTCACCATCTCTTGTTCTGCAATGCCTCACGCTGAGTCGGCAATTTTTCCCATAGGCTGAGATCAAAGACAGTGTCATTGTGGGCTTCTTGCCAGGGTCCGGGACCCCTGTGCTGGGGCTTCTGACCTCCCAGGACAGCCAAAGGTGAGCCGTGGGTTCCAACAGTTGACATCACAGAGTGGGCTGTGACATCACAGATGGCTGTGTGACATCATAAAGTGGGCTGTGACATCACAGATGGCTGTGTGACATCACAGATGGCTGTGTGACATCATAAAGTGGGCTGTGACCTCACAAATGGCTGTGTGACATCACAGATGGCTGTGTGACATCACAGAGCCAGCTGTGACATCACAGATGGCTATGTGACATCAAAGAGTGGGCTGTGACATCACAGGGGCAATGTGACATCACAGGGAGCTGTGTGACATCACAGGGGGCTGTGTGACATCAGAGAGTGGGCTGTGACATCACAGAGCCAGCTGTGACATTACAGGGAGCTGTGTGACACAACAGAGTGGGCAGTGACATCACAGAGTGGGCTGAGACATCACAGATGGTTGTGTGACATCAGAGTGGGCTGTGACATCACAGATGGCTGTGTGACGTCACAGATGGCTATGTGACATCACAGAGTGGGCTGTGTGACATCGCAGGGGGCTGTGTGTTATCAGAGTGGGCTGTGACATCACAGAGTGGGCTGTGTGACATCACAGATGGCTGTGTGACATCACAGAGTGGGGTGTGACATCACAGAGTGGGGTGTGACATCACAGAGTGGGGTGTGACACCACAGGGGGCTGTGTGACATCAGAGAGTGGGCTGTGACATCACTGATGGCTATGTGACATCACAGTGTGGACTGTGTGACACCACAGGCAGCTGTGTGACATCACAAGGGGCTGTGACATCACAGATGGCTGTGTGACATCACAGTGTGGGCTGTGACATCACAGAGCCAGCTGTAATATTACAGGGGGCTGTGTGACATCACAGAGTGGGCTGTGACATCACAGGGGGCTGTGTGACATCACAGAGTTGGCTGTGACATCATAGAGTGGGCTGTGACATCACAGATGGCTGTGTGACATCATAGAGAGGGCTGTGACATCACAGGGGGCTGTGACATCACAAGGGGCTGTGACATCACAGGGGGCTGTGTGACATCAGAGTGGGCTGTGACATCACAGGAGGCTGTGTGACATCACAGATTGGGCTGTGACTTCACAGAGTGGGCTGTGACGTCACAAATGGCTGTGTGATATCGCATAGTGGGCTGTGACATCACAGATGTCTGTGTAACATCACAGATCCAGCTGTGACATCACAGATGTCTGTGTGACATGACAGACTGGGCGGTGCAACATCACAGAGTGGGCTTTGATATCACAGATGGCTGTGTGACATCACTGTGGACTGAGACATCACAGGCGCCTGGGTGACATCACATATTGGGCTGTCACATCACAGAGCCAGTTGTGACATTACATGGGGCTGTGTGACATCACAGAATGGGCTGTGACATCACAGGGAACTATGTGACATCACAGAGTGGGCTGTGACATCACAGAGCCAGCTGTGACATCACAGGTGGCTGTGTGACATCACAGGGGGCTGTGTGACATCACAGAGTGGGCTGTGACATCACTGATGGCTGTGTGACATCGCAGGGGCTGTGTGAGGTCACTCTGTCCCACTCCCCCCTCAGAGTCCCCCCCAGAGGAGTCCAAGGCTGCTCGTGCACAGCGGGGTCCCCCCGGCTCCCCCCCGCCCCCGGCGCCGCAGCCTCCCCCAGAGGATGTTCCACGAGATCGACCCCCAGAGCCTGACACGGGGCTGGGGGCCGGGGCCGGGGGGGTGGCACAGGGGGACAGGGACCCCCCGGCAGCGTCCCCGTGTCCCCCAGGGCGAGAGCCTGGGCCAGGGCTCCTCTGCCCTGTTACGAACGAGGGGCTGAGAGCGCTTCAAAAATCCCCGGCAAGGGAGCAGCAAAAATCAGATTTAATATTAAGCGACAGCACCACAAAGTTCCTTGGCAGGAGTCCCTCTACTCCTGCCT
>JAMPIT010000628.1:0-16809 GCA_026261815.1 Monarcha castaneiventris obscurior | reverse complement strand
ATCGCTGGGTGGCCTCCTGGACAAGTGTCCACTCGTGGCGGAGGCACCAGTGACCTTCCCGCAGACAGGTAAACCAAAGGGCGTTTGGTTTCTGCCGGGAATGCCGATGGCCAGGCGGCACTGTCTCCGGGCGCGCTGAGCGCGCTTGCAGAGGCGGTGGTAGGGTCCCAACCCCGGGAGCGAGGAAAGAAAGAGTGGACTCTCTGGGAGCAGTTTGAAGGGTTTATTCTTCAAGGGTAGCAGTCCAGAAGAGCCCGGAGCGGGGTTCGGCGAGCATTTTTAAGGGAGGCAAAAGGGGGAGGGGTACCTGGGAAACAGCCAATAGGGAGAACAGGGGAGAAAGGAACCGGGGTACACCCGGCCAATAACAAATAAACAGGGGAGGGCAAACAGCCAACAACCAGTGACCAACCGAGTAAAACAGAACTCTCTAGAAGAAAGGGCAGAGTTTCATTCCTCAAGCCCGCCTATGGAACTGCCCTCAGACTCAGATTCGTACCACTTGACACGGAGAGTCTGATGGACAGGAGGAGGCAGGGCCCGGGGTTGTTGACACACCCCCACATTTCCCCCTTTCTTGTTTATTAATTTTAACAGAAAGACCTTGAAACAGGACAGGGAGAGAAAAACCAAACTAACAAGGAAAATTAACTCAAAGATAGATTTCATCACTGACGCGCCCCAACTGGATAGCCCCCAGCCATTCGCTATGTTTTCAAACCAGTCCGCCCCCTCCTTCTTCAGCTGGTTCACTTGCGCCTTGATGTTCTGGATGGCTGTGTGGATGCTCTCGCTATGGGACGTCAGGTCGAAGCAGCACATCCCCTGGAACTCTTGGCATCCATGGCCATGGGCGAGGAGGAGGTAGTCAATTGCAGCTCTGTTCTGGAGTGTCGCGTGCCTGGTAATTTCTTCGTCTGAGAGGAGCTCACTAAGGGCCTTGGATGTTATATTAGCTTGTTTTCCCAACCAGCACTCAATGTGCTCAATTTGTCCAAGGGCCTTAGCTGCTGCAACCCACGGCAAGAAAATTGAGACCACGACTCTTTTAGAATATGGCCAAGTTACAATTTCTGAGTCGCAGTCCTCTTTAATTGTGCCAATTGATCTTTTTGTGCGACCCCTAGTAGTCCAATCTAAAAGATGCTGTTTGTCTGGGGTCAGTAAAGTCAATTTTCCGAGGGTGCATGGACCTCCTCTCATACGAGCTGGAAGGCCTGCCCAGGCCCGGTCACCGCAAATGAGAAATACCCCAGTTGGGAGTACCCTGGGAAATTTTGTGGACGAGGCTGGGAGTGGTGACGTGATGTTGCACCATGTGTTAATTTGATAATTTGAATTGTGAGGCCGAACATCAGTGATCACCTCCCTTTTTGTGTCAAGTGTCCCCACATTCATGGGGTAAGAGAGCCAGTCCCTTGCTTTTGGTCGATAGTCAAAATTGACACAGTATGTGGCTGGAGAGGAGCCCAAAAGTGCCAATTCTTGTGGCTCCTGTGGTGCGTGTGGTAAAATCCCTGTCCACTCATCCCATGAACGTACTGGGTCAGGCTTTTTCCCCATAAAGGGATATTCATTTGGTTTTAAGGGGATCCCCACCAGGCACGTCGACATGGGATCTTCAGAGCTGCTCATAGATAGACAGAGTCCGGACTGGTTTAATGCTTTAGCCAAGGTGGTCCACACGTTGGCCTTGGGCTGAGGGACTATCCATTCTTCAGTGGGCCACACCACAATAATGATTAGGAGTGCCGGGAGTAACCTGTGCATCCTGCAACAAGGTAGACAAAACAAACAGATGATTAAAACTCGGTGGTCACAAAACTGTCTGTCTGAGATTCGCCTAAGTAATTCCCTCCTCTTGTTTATCAGGAGGCTTTTTGAGAGGTGTTAGATACGGTTTGATCCATTTCCCTGGGACCCACTTGGGGCCCTCCGGGGTAGATATGCATCCGTATCCTCTTCCCCATGTCAACAAGGGAAATGGGCCTAATGTTTTTTGAGTTTCTGGGTCCCGGTATAATACCGGCGGTTTTTCTCGGAGCTTGGTGTTTCTGTTACAGCTGTAATGTTTCACCACGGGAGGATTGGGATCCTCAAAGTTGCAGTTTAGAAAATTGAGAGTAAAAAGCGCTTTGGCCAGGCGCAATGATGGACTGTTAGTTTCCTCTCCACCTTTTTGTCTCTCTAGCACCCTTTTTAAATTTTGGTGTGTTCTCTCAATGAGAGATTGTCCTGTAGGGGAATGTGGAATACTAGTCTTATGGGTAATTCCCCATAGTTGGAAAAACCTCTGCAGGCTGCTGGAGACATAAGCGGGCCCGTTGTCCGTCTTGATGGTCTTTGGGGTTCCAAGTGTTGCGAAAGCCAGGGTGAGGTGATTTTTCACATCCTTAGCTTTCTCCCCTGCATGAGCAGATGCGAAGATTGCCCCTGAAAAAGTGTCTACCGACACATGTACGTATTTAAGACGCCCGAAAGATGGTATGTGTGTGACGTCCATCTGCCAAAGCTCACAGCTCTCTAGCCCTCTTGGATTGACCCCTTCGCCCAATGATGGTATCTGGAATTTTTGGCAATTGGGGCATGTGGCCACTATGGCTCTGGCTTGCTCACGTGTAAGGTGGAACATACGCACCAGAGCTGGAGCATTCTGGTGAAACATGGCGTGGCTCATCTTGGCTTGATCAAATAGGTTTGGCAAATTGGCCTTACTTACTGAGAGAGCCAATTGGTTTGCTCTCCTGTTGCCCTCTGCAATGTAACCAGGAAGGTCGGTATGCGATCTCACATGCATAACAAAGTATGGTTGCTCTCGGTGGGACACTAAGGATATTAATTCCGAGAGCAAATTAAAGATGGTTGGATTTCTCACCTCTTTTAGCATGGCATGTTCTGCCCTGGAGACAACCCCTGCTACATACGCCGAATCAGTCAGTAGGTTGAAGGGTTGTTGGAACTGCTTAAATGCTCGGACCACTGCCGCAAGTTCCGCCACCTGGGGTGAACCTGGTACTACTTGCACATCAGACTCCCACTTCTGTATGCTAGGATCTTTCCACGTTATGACTGATTTGTGGGAGGCCCCTGATCTGTCAGTGAAAACTGTCAGAGCATTTAAGGGTTTGTTACTTTGATTGGGTTTTGGAATTAATTTTAGAGTCGCATTGAATAATTTATGTTTTGGCGGATGGATCGAAATTTTGCCTGGGAAGCTGTCCAGAGCAAACTGTAATGCTGCGTTTGTTTGCATGAGGTGTTCTAAGGACTCCATGTTTAACGGTAGGTGTATGCATGAGAAATCGCATCCGGCCAGGGCACGGAGGCGGGACCTCACCTTGATGACCAGTTTCGCCATTTGCTCCTGCGGCGTTGTGATGCTCTTGGATGGTTGGTGTGGGAGGAAGACCCACTCGATGATCAATAAGGGGTCTTTCTGCACCTCGTCCCACTGAAAAAGCAATCCATAGAGATGTGGCATCGCTCCAAGAATGATAAACTGAAAAGGTAGCGAGCGCACATATCTATGGGCCTGCCGTAATGTCAGAGCTTTTTGAACTCGGCAGATGGACTCACGGGCCTCTGGGGTTAGTGACCGCGGAGAGTTCAAGTCGTCCTGGCCTTTTAACAGGTTGAATAGCGGAGCAAGATCCTCCGTGGTGAGTCCAAGCAAGGGTCGGATCCAGTTGATGGTTCCGCACAGCTGGTGTAGCTCCTGCAGCATCCTGGGGTTCTCATTGATGGCAACCTGCTGAGGAACTATGGTAACATCCGTTATCTTAAGTCCTAAATAACGGTAAGGGCTCATGCGCTGCACTTTTTCTTGCTGGATCTCAAACCCTTCAGCTTTCAGGGCTGCAACAGTTTTTTCTAGTGTCCAGTCCAGATAAGAATTATTTGGGGCACAAATCAGGATGTCATCCATGTAGTGTAAAAGAATTGCTTTTTGGGCAATTTTTCGGATTGGTGTTAATACCCTTGCTATGTACCACTGGCAAATCGTTAGGCTATTTTTCATCCCTTGCGGGAGCACGCGCCAGTGATACCGCAGCATGGGTGCTTCTCTGTTTATGGATGGCACAGAGAATGCAAATCGGGGGGCGCCGGTCGGGTGCAGAGGGATCTGGAAGAAGCAGTCCTTTATATCAATGACTGCTACCTTCCAGCTCCTCGGGAGCATTGATGGCGAGGGCATACCGGGTTGCAGGGGTCCCATATCCTCAATGACCTCGTTTATCTGTTGCAGGTTGTGCAGAAGCCTCCATTGATCCTTCCCCGTCTTTTTTATTACAAAAATTGGAGAATTCCACGGGCTAGTGGAAGGAACAATATTGCCTTTATTTAATTGCTCCTGCACGAGTGCGTGGAGCGCTCTTAATTTATCTTTAGGCAGAGGCCACTGATCTACCCATACGGCTTGGTCAGTTTTCCAGGTCAAGCGCTGGGTAGGGCGCTCCACAGTGGCCTCTAATGAAAATCCCGGGTGGCTGCTGCCAATTGCACTCGGGTGCCCCATTGGGACATAAGATCCCTGCCCCATAGTGTGAAACCGGAATTAATAACAAATGGTTGGATGGAAGCCACTCGACCTTCCGGACCCTCAATTTGGATCACCTCTCGACTCCTTTGGGCTGTTACTGATCCCCCGACACCTGAAACGAGGCCTTCCACCGGCTGCAGCCCCCAGAGCTTCGGCCAATCCGTGGATGACAGGATGGTAACATCTGCCCCGGTATCTAGCATCCCTGAAAGAGAAATAGAGTCATTTTTGTTAGAGAGCTTGCAGTGTAGCATTGGCCGCTCTTCCCCCACCACTTGTGTCCAAAATGCCGCAGGTGAAGAATGTGCGTCTTGAGATAGCACAATTGCTTGTGCTATGGCATAGTTCACAGGGAGAAAAAAGGTTGGAAACATGTTTTTTACCGGGATGTGGAAAGATCCTTCGGCATCAGACCTTACAAAGGTGGGAATGACTTCGGTCTCTGGTGGAGTTGTGTCTGGATTTCCAAAGACCATAATGACCTTGCAGCAAGCTTCTTTTTCTTTTATGTGGCACTTTACACAGTAAATTTGTGCCTTGTCCATGGTTAAAGAGTTTTTGAGAAGAACGGAGAAATGAATTGGGTCCCTATTTGTGTGGTCACGCGGGGACGTTGGAACGCGCTGGCCTTTCAGTTTCCCTGCCTCTCTGTTGAAAACTGTTCTTTCGGTTTCCCTGTTCAGATAGGCTTGGAAAAATTGTGAACTGGGGCAGGGGCTCTGCAATACTTGGCCGTATGGCCTTTTTTCCCACATCTTTGGCAAATAAACTCAGGTCTACCCAGCCGTTCCATAGGTTTGTCCTCTGGTTCCGTAGTGGTAGCCAAAACCTTTTTAGAATTGTCCTTTTCTTTCCTTTTAGGTTCATCCTTTTCTGGTTCCTCCTGCACTGGTACCTGCCTGCTGCAGGCTTCAATCATCTGCTGCAATGTAGGCGGTGGGTTAAAAGGCAGCGCGTGAATCACTGCCTTGCACGCCTCATTGGCATTAGATTTAGCCAATTCTTTAATCATTTGATTCTGCAAATTTGTATCTTCAATTTGTTTGGATATTGCCAATCTTAAACGATCTGTAAAATCCATAAATGCTTCGTTTGGAGCCTGTTTAATGCAGGTGTAAGGTACCATTGGGGTTACTTTAGAAGGCATGGTAAAAAATATCCTTTCTGCTGCTCCTTGAATAATGTCTAGTACCGGCTTTGGAATCTGCTGGGCCTGATCTTGAGGCTTGCTCAGCAGGTTCTCACCACAAAGGTGATCCATTGTTAGGTGAGCATTGTTTGGGTCTGCAACCAGCAGTGGAAGCTCTTCTGATAACTGCCTTTTCCACAACTCTTCCCATAAAAGGAATTCAGAAGGGGAAAGTAGGCAAGAAATAATCTTTTTGATATCATGAGGGACTAAAATGTTAGTGGTAAAAGTGGCATTAAAAACATTTTTAAAATGAGGATTGTCCCTTCCATGCTCTTTCTGGACCCTTGTGAGATCCCTCAGTATCGTATAATCAAGAGGCTTCCACTGTGGGTTGAGGCCTGCTCTATTGAATTGAACTGGAGCTGCAAAAGGATTGAATGCCTGCTGGTGACTATGCCCCAACATGGCGTCGCTTCCGGCTTTGGTACCGTGGGAACCGGAAGGGAGGCCGTGGGAACCCGGGACCCAATTTTCCCGCATGACATCATGTGTAGGAGGAGCCGAAGGACCAGGAAAACCACTCCCCCGTGATGTAACCGGGGTGGAACCAGGGAGTTGTGATTGACAGGGCAAATGGGCGGAGTAGGGAGGTAGGGGAGGGTCATGAGATGCCACTTCCTGTGGCGGGAAGAGAAAGGGATTATGGGATAAAGAAGCTCTTTTGGCGGGGATGACCATGCGGTCGTCGCCATTTTGTGGTGCAGGAGAAGAAGACAGCTTAGATGCCATCGTGCTGCCACTTGCAGTTTCTTTTACAACTTTAAAACTAGGATTTTTAACTCGGGCAGTGGGACTGGAAAGAGGGATTGAGGGATCTCGAACAGTGTGGCCAGCACTGTTCAAGCTAGAAAGCTGAGGGGGCTGAGAGGAGCCAGGGAGCTGATGGCAGCCCTGTGCCTGTTGGCAGTCTGCTGCTGTCAGCTCTCCCTGCTTAGAGACAGAGGGTTTGGAAAGCCGGGGTTTAGGAACAGGGGGATAGGGAGAACTGGGGTTTTTCCTGGCTTCTTTCTCTATTTTCTTTTCTCTTTCTACTGCCTCTTTAATCAGCACAAAAAGGGGGACAAATTTGTCCGCAGATTTATCTCTCATTTCTTGCCAAAGTTTGATTTTTTCTCCGACCGCTTTCCAGAATCCAATTTTGCTAAAATCCTCTGCAGTGGAGTTAGGAAAATAGAGGAAGATCCAACGTACAAACTGTTTTAAAATTCCCTTTGAAAACTTAAAACCTCCCCCCTTAAGGGATTCCCCAACTCGGAAATAACACTCTCTTTGAGCCACAGACAGCTTGTTCCCCATTGTTATACAAAGGGTGGCTCAAAGCCTCCCCCTCTGTGGTAAAAAGGAGAAAATAAAACAAACGGTCTGGGGTCCCTGGAATACCAAACTCCCCCTTAAGGAGCAAAAAGAAGGCTTACCTCTCCGGAAGCTCACAAAAACGAGATCTCCAGAAATAAAATCCACAAAGGGGTCTCCCGGGCAAAGCCAAGGCTGTCACTTGGCTCTCTCGGCGTGCGGCTCTTTAAAACGGAGCGCGCCGCGATGAGAGGAGGTGGACGCTGGAGCTCTCTCTCAGCGCGCGGCTTTTTAAAATGGAGCGTGCTGAGACGAGAGGAGGTGGACGCCGGAACCAAACGCAGTCTGCAGGGACCGCTTGCCTTAGCAGTCCCATGTCGGGCACCAACCTATCGCTGGGTGGCCTCCTGGACAAGTGTCCACTCGTGGCGGAGGCACCAGTGACCTTCCCGCAGACAGGTAAACCAAAGGGCGTTTGGTTTCTGCCGGGAATGCCGATGGCCAGGCGGCACTGTCTCTGGGCGCGCTGAGCGCGCTTGCAGAGGCGGTGGTAGGGTCCCAACCCCGGGAGCGAGGAAAGAAAGAGTGGACTCTCCGGGAGCAGTTGAAAGGGTTTATTCTTCAAGGGTAGCAGTCCGGAAGAGCCCGGAGCGGGGTTCGGCGAGCATTTTTAAGGGAGGCAAAGAGGGGAGGGGTACCTGGGAAACATCCAATAGGGAGAACAGGGGAGAAAGGAACCGGGGTACACCCGGCCAATAACAAATAAACGGGGGAGGGCAAACAGCCAACAACCAGTGACCAACCGAGTAAAACAGAACTCTCTAGAAGAAAAGGCAGAGTTTCATTCCTCGAGCCCACCTATGGAACCGCCCTCAGACTCAGATTCGTACCACTTGACACGGAGAGTCTGATGGACAGGAGGAGGCAGGGCCCGGGGTTGTTGACACACCCCCACAACACGCCTCTGTGAGCCACATTTTAAGAAGGAGCAGAGCCCGGGAAGCCCTCTCTTGCTTCCGGCAGCCGAACAGGTAACTGGTGGGGGGTGGCCGGGCTGGGCTGGGCTCTGCCGGCCGGGCCTGGCCCGGGTCGGCTGGGGGGTGGCTTGGCTGAGATTGCAGTCACTTCAACTCGCCAGACACCGCCCCCCGCCAGAGGCCAGCATGGCCCTCACCTCACCCCCAGAGCAGCTGAAATTCCCCTGAGACTGCCGTCCGGCAGGATCACATGGCCAAGAGATAAGCGAATTCCAAGCTCCAGCTGCAAAACCCAAGAGAGATTAACTCTTTTAGTGCTGTTAAGATTTTTTCCAGACCAGATGAAGCCTGCAGAGACTAATCATCTCCCCGATCAGATGGAGAGAGGAAAGTGAAGGCTTGTGAAAGAAACACTATAAAGATGCCCAAGTCAGTGAGGAAGAAAAACCTGACACCTCGAGGGAGGAGATTTGAGGAGATGCTTTAATCCTAGAAGCTGAAATTCTGTTGGAAAAACCATGGTGATGGACTATGATATATTAGACTACCCACTGTAATTTCTTGAAAGCATTGGGGGGGGTTGGAGCGTTGAAACTGCAACTGTGAGCAAAAGTGCTTGTACTAGAACAAGCAAACGCTGAAGTAGCTGTGACTTACTGTAGGCAACAGTTCCTGTGCTGCAATAAGTACATGCTGAAGTAGCTGTGATTTGATGAGAGATTTAGGCAGAGATCCTCCCAGAGAGGGGGGAGCTCTGTTCCTGGGCCATGTGGCTACTCCCAGAGAGGGTCCTTACTCCTTTCAGGCACTTTGATAACTGAAAAAACTTCTGTTTCTGAACAGTTCATCCTTAAAAATAGTACCCTCGAAGCAGCTGTGGGGAAAGCTGTAAGTCGGGGGAAGGGACTTTCACATGCAAGCAGAAAACCATTCCGGGTGGCTGCTTTTGCTGTGACACTGAAGCTGCACGAGATTGTTTCGTGCGGAGATGTTTCCATGGTTTTGACCAAGAGAGACTCCTCTCCCTAAGTGCACTGAAAACCAGGAATTATTATATAGGTGGTGAACTGACTAGAATTCTCAAGGGTTGTGTTTCTCTTTTACGTTGGTGGTAGAAGGGAGCAGAGGTGGGGGGAGAGAGGTGTTCTGAAGGTTTAGTCTGACTTTCTTTTCCTTCTTTTAACTCTGTTAATAAACTTGTTTATATTCTTTAAGTTTTTGTGCCTGCTTTGCTTTTACCTCCTAATGCTTATCTCACAGAAGGGACATCAGGGGACTACTGCCTGAGTTAACCCTTAAACTGCTACACAAATTGGTGTTTTCCGTACAGGGAACCAAATTCAACCCGCTACAGGATGATTTGAACAATGGGTTTCCCTTTATCTAATCAGGAATTTGACTCCCAGTCCAAAGTCCCAGTGGTCAGGTAGGCTTCTCTGGTTGTACCTTCTTTATAATGAGCAAAACTTTATATCAAAGTTTGAGGCATGAACTATTTTCAGTCTCTGAAAAACACATCCTACATGTACATACAAAGGAAAAACAGAAGGAAGAAAAGAACCATCTTGTGAAAAATGAAGTTCACTCTCCTGCTAGGAATTAAAAGTTTAATAAAGGACAGTAGGGGACAAAGATAATAAAGCAAAATTCACAGTGCTGGGTGCTTTGGCGCTCAGCCAAGAGCACACCTGCTATTTCCGAGACCCCCTTTACATACACATCCGTCTAGTACATATTCATAATCAATTCTGCATATTCAAACTTTTCCAGGAACTGTTTAGCATGGCTCCTCCTTGGGCCCGCCTTTTTAGAGCACGCACATTCCTTGGCTGTGGTTTTAGTCTGTTTTTATTATCGCTCCCAGAGTAGGCTTTGGTCCATGGTTTCTGCAGATGGTAGGTGCTGATAGTTGGCATCTCAGTAGTATGGGTCCTCAACACACGTTGGCTGGATGTTATTCAAGCAAGCAGACAGCTCACAAGCATAGCTATTACACTATTATGTCTAAGTTTTAGGTTAAATGACAGAAATAAAAACATTAATTATTGTTAAAAAACCTACATCTTCATAACAAAGCTACATTATACATACAGTGTCTTATTTGTAATAAAGCTACTTTTACATATAGCATCTATTTGTAACAAAGCCACTATTATACTATCTGTTACAAAAGCTACTCTAACATCACTCATTTTAACATTAACAGAAGGGCAATATTATAGCATCTATATATCACAATCCTAAAGAAAAGAAAAGTGCCCGCTGGCTCAGGTGGCCCCGGCAGACAGAGCCTCCCAGCTCAGGTCTCTGCAGAGCTCCAGCACTGCAGCCAGCCACGGCCCGACAGACGAGGCCGTGTCTTCCATGCCCCACGGAGTCGATCTTGCAGCTTCTGGAAGATGGAGCGTGGAGCTCCCTCCAGAGCCCGCAGGACGTAGACCGTTCGACGTGCGAGCCTTGAAACGGCAGGGCTGATGTCATCTGACACGTCTTCGAGGGCTGCAAGAGAGAGGAACAGAGCCACGGTCAGATTCCGGATCTGCGGGGACCCTAGGAGAGCCCCCTGCCAGGGCCATCCCAGGCCGCCTCTTGCCGTGGCCAAGAGGGAGCAGGGACCAACGGGATCGAAGGTCCCTGGACAGCCGAAGGTGCTGGCCACAAATCCCCCACGTGCCCCTGAAACCTGTCTGTGCTCTGCCCACGCCGCCCGTCGTCCGCACGGGGAGCAGAGCCCTCCGCAGCCGGGGCAGGGATTGCAGCTCCCGCCGCCAGCCCCCGCTGACAGCCCGCAGCCCTCACTCACCCTCGCAGATGAGCTGCAGCTCTTCCTGCTGCCCCCTCAGGTGCCGCCCGGCGATCCCTGGGAACACAGAGCCGGTCACGGCCCCAGCGGCACAGCTCCCTCCCAGCGGCGCTGCCAGCCCTGTGGCCACACGCTTTGCTCGCCCTGGCAGGGCTCAGCCCGAGCCGCTGCCGCATCCTGACGCCCGAGGGCACGGCTGCGAGAGGGCGGCGGCAGCCCCGAGGGCAGGCGGGGCTCCACGGCCCTGGCCCGGCTCCCGCAGCGGCCCCGAGGGCAGCGGCCGGGGCAGCGGCCGGGGCTGGGGCCGGGGCTGGGGCCGAGCGGCGGCGGGGCGGGGAGGGGATGGGCCCCGGGCTCGTGGCTCACCAATGAACCTGATGGCCGCCTGTCGCAGGGACTCCTGTGGGCTCCGCAGGTACGGCAGGGCGCGCCGCAAGTTCTCGGCCGCTCGGCTCCTGTCCTCTGCCAGCTGGAAAGAGCGCCAGGAGGGAAGGGTTGGCGCGGGCTGAGCCCCTGCGGCCCGCCCTGGCCTTCCGTGCCCGCACAGCCCTGAGGCCGGCCCGCAGCCGCTGGCGCCAGGCTCTGGAGCGCAGGGGGCAGAGGGCCGAGCGCTGCCCGTGGAGCCGCGGTGCCGCCCCGCAGCTCAGCGGGGCCGGGGCTCCATCGGCACCCGGCCCGGGGCCACGGGAGCCTGGAGAAGAGCCCGCGCGGCCCAGGGAAGGGAGCAGCGAGTGGGGCGCAGGCTGGAGCCCCTGGCTGCAGCTCTGGGCAGGGGGCACAGCTGCCAGCCCCACACACTGAGCACCGCAGTCAGGGGGCTTCTCCAGGCTGCGGCTGTGGCTTGCAGGCCGTCCTTACCAGGCCCTCGCCGAACCTCCATGTCTGATCCACCTCCAGCATCTGTTCCAGGTCCCTCCTTTTCAGGAACTTGGCCGCACAAGTCAGCGCTTCCCGGGAGGCCTGGAGAGCAGCAAAAACCGGGAGATGGCACCACAACCCAGGGCGCAGGACCCGTGTCCTTGTGCCAAGGCCGGGAAGATGCTGCAGCCTGTGAGGCGCCAGGGCAGGAGGCAGCCGAACCCCCTCCTAGGGGAACCCCAGCACCCCATGAGTCCTCACATTGGCCACGTGCCAGTCCTCATCATGGCAGTGGAAGGAGAGTGGGAGCAGGCTCTGGCGCACACGTGACTTCAGGGCCTTTTTTCCCTCTTGCCGTACTAAACCCATCATCTCTTGGAAGAGAAACATGGAGCGCAGCTGCACCTGGCTATCATGCTGTATGAAAGGAAGAGAAAAAGACCTCAGCATCGGCTGCTCCAGGCCCACCTGGGCACAGGCCTGAAAATGCCCAGGGCACAAAGTATCCGGGCAGCAGCCAGTGGCCGTGGCTGGGGGCACGGAGCCTTACGTTGTCAAAGAGCGGCAGCAGCGCCTCAGCCAGCTTCAGGGCGATGGGGCTGGGTATTGGAGCACAACTATACAGGAACAAATAGCTGAGGACGACCACGCTCATCCCAACCACGTCGCTATCCTCTTCCTGCAGGAGCTCCACGAGCCTTTCCGTCAGGCTCCACATTCTTTTGGTCTGTGTGGAACACAAGGCTGTGCAGCCCCATTCTGCTGCCACAGGACACAGAGGCCAAAGGCCTGTCCCGAAGCACTCGGGCAGCTGCACCGGGAGGCGGGAGAGCTGGGAAGAGCTGCCTCAGTGCCTGAAGCCCAGCCAAGCCCAAGTGACTGCGTTCCCCAGCCCCACACTGCCAGAGCAGCTTCAGCCGCTGCCCCCTTCTCACCATCGAGGGATTCTTGCAGAGCACCACGAGGCCTCTGAGCGCCAGGCGACGCCTCTCCCTGCACTCGCTCTGCAGGTTCTTTGACATGATGTCCAGGACGCTGTCACCGCATCTGCTCCAGTCCAGGCAGTGCTGGAAAAGGGGACCTGAGAGGACCTGAAAGGCACAGGGCAGTGACAGGGGAGCCGGCCAACACGATCCCAGAAGGGCACAGCGCCGGGCCCAGGCAGCAGCACAGGGCGCGGGCACTGTCCCAGGCAGCTGCGGCTACGAGAGGGCAGGGAGCTGGGAGGCAGCTCAGCTCAGCAGCGCTGGCCGTCGGGCTCACCTCCACAAGGAACGCCAGGGCAGGCAGATACCAGCGTGGCTCCTCCCTGCTGAGCAGCCTGAGCACGTGGCAAACGATCCGGAAACACAAGAGTTTGGAGCCACAGGAAATCTCCCTGGCAGGAGGAAAAAGGAGCCAAGACCGTGAGCCGGTGGGGGCAAACCTCTCCCAGGACAGACTCACACAGGTCTGGTCTTTCGCCACCACCCTGCAAGGACACCTGGGTCTTTTGGGAGGCAGCTGCTCTTGGGGACCCTGCTCTCCCAGCCTTTTCCAGTGTCCTTGGCCGTCCCTCGGTGACAAGGCCCTCTGGCCCACGACCACGGGGACTGTGTGGGGCAGCCGGGGCACAGGGCACAGATGCCGAGGGCAGCTGGGGGAGAAGGGGGTCTCACCTGGCCAGCAGACCCACTGCAGAGTGGTGGGTGTCAGCACAGAGCAGTGCGTCCCAGGCATGCTTGTGTTCCATGGCCACCACCACATCCTCATAGTACAGCCGAGAGAGCAGGGCCTTCAGGGTCTGCACTGCAAACCTGTGTGCAGAGCAAAGCCCAGGTGATGCTGGGGACACTGGCTCCTGCCCTGGAGACGTGGGAGGGGCAGGAGGACGGGGATGGAGCACCTGTTGGGGTCGGTGGCAAGGCCATGTTGCTCCTGGCATACTCTCCACAAGTTACCGACTTTCTCTGGCATCTCCACTGTGCTGTAGAACACTTGGAAGAGCAGATACACCAAGAGGCGGGGTAAATACACCGTCACTGTATGTGGGACACAGGGCACCTGGAGGATCTTCCACATCACCAGAGTTGCCTGCAAAGGACAAAGCACCCCGAGATAGTGCTCACTGCCGAGGTGTCCATGTGGCAGGGCCCGAGCGTGGGAGGGAGAGGCCAGGGGAGACGCAGGGGGAGCACCGGGCCTGGTGCCCCTGAACCTGCCCCTAGCCCAGGTTTCAGCCCAGCCCCTGAGGCAGGGACATGCAGCGGGGGAAGGAGGAGGGAGAGCCGCTGGAGCGGCAACCTGGGGGCGAGCAAGGGCCAGTTCCAAAAACTCACAGCCAGGGCAAAGACATCTGTGTCATCCCCGTCGGAGGTGCGTGTGCTGTGCTCTGGCCAGTTCCCCAGCACATCGAGGAGCAGTACCATGACTATCCTTGCAGTCCTGGCTGAGCACATGAGCGCCTTCCACATGGTCGTAGCAGCTCTGTGGGGTCAGAGCTGTGTCTCAGCGGGAATCTTGGCCACAGCACCGTGGCCTGGGCAGCAGCGGGGACCTGAGCTGGCTGCCAGCCGTGGTTCTGCCCCCTGCCCCTCACAGGCAGCACCCAGGCAGCCCACCCCTGTGGGGACGGGCCCCTGAGGGGCAGGGAGGGAGCATGGCAGCAGGCTCGGGGGCTGACATGCCAGGGCTGGGAAAAGGAGGAGCCAGAGGGCCCTGGAGCTCTGCATTTGTCGGACACCTGGGACAGGCTCCACAGGGCGATGGGCTGGTGAGCCCTGAGCCCTCTGGCCAGGTGGGCCCCGTACCTGTCACAAGATGGGGCCACACGCAGCAGAGTCATCACCACATCAGTGGGATAGGCCTCAGTCAGATCCAGAAGGGTCCTGGTCAGATTGTACTCAGGATACTCGTTGGACAGGAGCCACTGGTGGATGTACCTCACCATGGCGGGCACCTGGAGAAGGCACGGGCAGAGTTGGAAAGCTGCCAGAGGGAGTAATGTCCCCAGCTTCCCCAGAGAAGTGCTTCCCTTCCCAGTGCACTGTGATGGCCTCGAAGGCTTAAAGTGACCAGCGGGCGTGGCTTGGGTGGCAAAGAGATTCCTGGGGGGCTCCAGCCCTGGCCACAGGCTGCTTACTTGCTTTGGGCTGTAAATGCCCTCCTCCACAAGCATATCCAGCAAGGCAGCACTGGTCTTGGTTTTGAAGATGTGAGAGTATGCTCTGATCCCCGTGCCCATGACGCTGGTCTCTTCATCCCGAATTCTCTTGAGGAATTTGCAAATCGTCTGTAGGAGAAGGGCAAAGAAGGGAGGGATGTTCCATGGGGTGCTGCCAGCGCAGTGCTCGGCTGAGCAGCGACAGCAGGCCCGGCCCAGGGGGGGATGGCTGCAGGTACCTGCGCTGTTCTGCGGAAGCGGCCACGGGCGGGGCCCTGCTCCTGTGTCCGGTCCATGGCTGCATCTGGCAAAGAGCGAGCACAGCCAGAGCTGAGGGGCTGTGGGAGAGGCCGGAGAGCACAGCCCAGGCCTGGGCCGGGGGATGGAGCACGGCTGCTGTGGGGCGCTCTGCCCCAGCCCCTCTTCCCTCCTGTCCATGGGCATGTTCCCAGGGGACGGGACGGGACGGGATGGGACGGGATGGGATGGGACGGGATGGGATGGGCCCTGTGGCCCAGCTCTGCCACTCACCCTCCTGCGGCTGCTGGAACTGCTCCACCTCTGCAGGCTTTGCTGGGGCAGCTCCAGGGCCTTCTTCCTCCCCCTTCACCAAGGCCATCTTGGGCACGGTCAGGGGTCTCTGCTCCATGACACTGAGTGGATGTATGGCTACTTGCAGGAGAGATGCCTCGGAAGGTTCCGGATCAGCAAGTCGTGCCTTCAAGGCACACCTGCAACAGAGAAGCCTCAGGAAGGCTACAGGACAGCAAGTGCTGTACTCTGGTCTCAGAGGGCTCCTGCCACAATGACAGGAGACTCCTCGTAAATGATTCGAGTCACCAAATGCCACGGTCTGGCCTCGAGGGCACCGGCCGCAGGAAAGGGAGGTGCCTTGGAAAAGCTCCGAGTCACCAAGTCCTGCAGTCTGGCCTCGAGGGCACTGCAGACTAACGCCTCGGAAAAGCTCCGGGTCAGCAAGGAACGAGTGCGCTGTGCGGGGGCTCCTCACAGCACCACTCTGTCCCGTCCTCTCCCGTCGCGTGCTCCGAGCACTGTGGCGTGGCTACGCTGCAGCCAGCCCCTATGTCAGCACGTGTCACAAAGGGCCCTGGGACACCCTGTGCCGTTCCATCCCACGGTGACCGTGCTGCACCGTGTCACAAAGGGCCCTTGCACACACTGCCACCTGCCCTGGGCCGCCCCCAGCCCGCCCCAAGTGGCCTAGTTTGAAAGGAATCCCTTGCCCCAAGTGTCTAAGACAGCCCGACAGGAACTTTAGCAATGGCTCTGCCCATAAGCAAACGCTCCCCTGCTCTGCGGGCTCAGGGCAGCACAAGGAGCCCCCATGGCTGCCGACGCAGCAGAGGCGGGAATGGCAGGGGGCCTTCCACAGAAGCTGGCGCCCTCCTTGGGACACGTCCTGCCTGGTGGCCATCCCAAGCCCAGGGGTGCGACACAGACAAGGAACGTGTGGGCCAGGGCACGAATGCTGCTCTGAGCCCTGGGGCCCAGGGAGCACTGAAATCAGCAGGTGTGGCACAGTCCCCACCTAAGCAGACCTGCCACCCCCCGAGCCCTGGCAGCGCTGGTGCCCGTCTCCTGCCCCAGAGACCTGTGATCTTGGGGGGCTTCTCTGCCCGAGGGCAGCCAAAGCCAACGTGCATTGGGGTCTGTGCTCCTTCCTGCAGGGGGCTGTTGGCAGGAGCAGCTGGAGGCAACACTTGGTATCTGACAGGAGATGTTACTCCTTCCTGGAATGAATTTTTTCATGGAAGAGATTAGCAGTAGCACCAGAACAGCTTCAGCTGCTGAGTTTCACAGGACAAAGAGATTCTACAGAGATACAGTGACGTTTCCTTGTACTTTTCTGTCTTTCTTGCATGCTTGAAAAAAAAGTATTGGCCCAGCCTCTGATAGTCTACGCTCAGTCAAGTGAGACACCTGGGGAAGTGCAGAGGATAGGGATAGCTCTGGGAGGAGACGCTGTTGGGTGTCTCTGATTAT
>JAMPIT010000627.1:0-27826 GCA_026261815.1 Monarcha castaneiventris obscurior | reverse complement strand
TAGTATTTTATTCTATTTTATATATACATCTATACATATAAATTATGATATTTCTATGATTTCACTTGCACAAAAAAACCTGAGCTCAAGATTAAAACCTTCTTCTGTCACTCCATGTGGGAGCATTCCAAAAAACAATTGTTCCTTCTGTTGGTGCTGTTTCCAATATGCTGTTAACAAAATTCATCCTCGTCTTCCCAAATCCACAAGTTCTCTTCCTTTTTCAAAATGCAATTTTTTGATGCATTTTAATACATCCAGTGTTTCAGCTGCTTTTAACCGACTGCCCCACTGCTCACATGGTGATCCCACCTCAGCCCACTCCAGAGCCAGCGAACTCCAGGGAAGCTCTTCCCATGCGGGAATTTTGGACTGGACTGATTCCTTACATTTACATTTGAAAAGTGACATTTTGGTGTGATCCGGCCAGACTAGGCCAATTTTGTTTCACCAGTGGGCAGGGCCAGCACCAAAGACAGACACCAACTGAAGGAATCCATGTAATTTAGTGCAGTTCAAAGCAGCAAAGAATCACAGAAGGAGAAGCTCAGCAATGCCCCCAGTCATCACTGCCAAAGATTGGCTGCAGTGATTAACAAAGATCCATCCCCAGTTACCCTCAGACTTCACCATCACCCAGACCCACACATCAGCTGGGGGAAGCTGTCCCAGCCAAGGCGTGGAGAGCCACTCCCGGACACTGGGAATTCCTGCAGCGGCCTCCACCCACAGCTGAGGCTCCAACCCCGCTGGGAGAGGGCCCAGCTTTGACAGTGCTGAATAAACACACTGACAGCACTTCTAGTGCGGGAACATCTGGTTTCATCCTCCTCTTGGGTTCCTCCTAAGCCTGGCCAGGGCCCAAGGAGGAACCAAGGGAGTTGACTTTGACCATACAGCCCCAAACAAGGCCCCATGTCAGATTTCATGGCCTTGTCCGGCTTCTAAACACAGAAAGGTCAATACATGTTTCACTAGTGAGTTGATACATCTATCACAGTGCTAATGACCATGCACATTTCAGTAATGAGTGGATACAAAGAACCTTTGGTTGGAAGATTCATCGAGAAGTCACCTTTGGCTCAGGGCCTGCTCTTCAGGCCTCAGTCATGCCTCTTGTCCAGGCCTTGGTACTTCAGGGATGTGGTTTAGTGGTGGGTGAACAGCTGGACTGGTGAGCTCAGAGGTCTTCTCCAACAGAAAGGATTCTGTAATTCCAGGGTCTTATCTGCTGCATTCAGCTAGGTCCACGTTAGCAGCATTAGTTCCCTCAAAAAGTCCCCTCTGGTTCAGCTCTTGTGGCCTAAGGCTTCATCTCCTTCAGCTCCTGGTGCTAAGCTGCTCATGCTGAACGAGACGACTCGGAGAGAAGAATACAGTTCATCCAATTCCTTCTGGGATACGGAGAGGGGAGGGTGTGAAAACAGGAGCATTGTTTGGTGTGGCCTCCTCTCTGCCCTTCGTGCCTTTCAGTGCATTGAAACAGCCAAGAGCTTTCTCCAAGAGTGCAATGAAGCAGCTGCTCCTGCCCCCAGCTCTTGCTCTCTCCAGTCTCTGCACTTGACTGCTTTTGTCCCTCTTGCTGTGCCCTCTGTGCCCCCGGGGCTCGGTGGCTGCTGCCCAGGGCTGTGGCACTGGCACAGAACCAGTGCTCCAGACCCTCCTTTCTCTGCCCTTGGAGCCGCCTGGTCAAAGCAGCCTTTTCCATCTGGAAGCTCCACATGGACAGGGAGTGCCCACCTCTGCTCCTTGCACACCCTCCAGGAGCCCAGGGCCTGCTATCTGCAGGCCCTGCTGGCACTGAGGGCTCCCAGGTGCCCCAGGCTGCTGTGACACTGCTGCAAACAGGAGGGAACAGTGGCAGGGGCTGTGCTGAAAGGCAGCTCCATTTGCTGCTGCTGCTGCTGTGGGGGTCATTTGTCCAGCCCTGTGCCAGAGTCAGGGACCAGATGCAGGCCCTGCTGCTGCTCCCTCGGGATCAGCCACAATTTGGGTGTTGCTGTCAGTGCCAGCAGCAGCGGGCGCTGAAGCAGCGGCTGCTGACAGTGCCCCAAGCCCCAGGGCCCGAGGGCTCCCTGGGCTGCGGGGCTGGGAGGGAGCTGCCCCTTGTTCTCCCTGTGCCTCACGCAAAGCTGGGCCGCTCACAAGTGGGGCAGCACAGCAAACAGGGAGCCTGCGAGTCTCTTCCAGCCGTGTCTGCTCAGAGTTCTGATCTTGGAGCTTCAGGGGGACAAAGGCAGCTGCTTTTGGTCCCTCTGCGTGTCCCCGTGTTCAGCAGTGCTGCTCCATCAGTCTGTGCACAGCAACGGGGAAAAGCCTCAGCCCTGCAGCGTCAGGAGCTGCTGGGCTCTGCCTGAGCAGCTCAGCCAGTGGGAAGGGTGCTGCTCCACACGGGAACCAGGAGCAAAGGACATTCCTTTCTTACGATGTGTTTTCTATTTCAAGAAAAAAAAGGAAAAAGAAAAGGAAAAAATAACCCCAAAAAATGTGAAAGATAAAAACAAAAACCGAGAGTGTACTGAAAAACAGTGCATAACTTTGGATAAAGAGATGACTGATCTTTTTAAAATGAGTACTAAGTTATTTACTTTGTAAATGTGCTGATGGCATGGATCCAGCTTACTGACCTCAACAGCCTTTTTAAAAAGATTTTGGGGTTTCCAACATTGTTATTTTAAATTGTGCTTGAAGCAATAGGAAATTGCTTTGTGCCCTGACAGCTCCGAGCAGGACTGGGAATCCAAACTCTGTCAAACCCCAACTCATGGAGAAGATGCCCTTCCTTCTCACCCTGTGAATGAGCTGCACATTCCCTGTCGCCCTGGTTTTCACAGTGCTCCATGTTTTTACTTTTGTACTAGAAGTTGTCATGCACTTTCAATAAACATAGCTCTTGTTTTTCTAACCGGCTAAGAATGTTTACTGAACTTTCTAATAGTGTTCATTCCTTTCTCCAAGGCAGAGAAAGGTGATAAACTGTGTTCCTATCCTGTAAAATGCTAGAGGTGTTAACCTCATCCACCAATGTATGATGTCTTAGAAGAGGTATAAAAGTGTGATAATAAAGGCAGACGCCCTCTTTTTGGCCTTGGCTTGGATCTAACCTGCTGCTACCTGCTGTTTAAATCTGCGTGTTTGTGTCCAAAACTACAACAATTCCCTTGCAAATTGTCAGGGGTTTCTTAAAGATGCAATGTCCCACTTACAGCTTTTTGCTCTGGTTTGGCAGTGGAGAAGGGCAATTCTTCATTTGTCAGCTCCAGCCTGCACTGCCTCAGGAACACGGCCCACTCGCCAGGTTTTCCCAGTCGTGGCACTTCTAGAGGAGGAAGAAAGTGCAATTGCACAATTCCAGCCCAAAAGGAAGGAAGAGTGGGACAGACAAAACATCCTGTGGCAATCCAGGTGTTCCGCTGGGACTGTGGAGAGTTTGGGTTCTTGCCAGTGGGATGTGTGTCCCTCACTGCAATCTCTTGGTCTGCACCACAGTCTCACTCACCTGCACGAGCAGAAAGCTCCGTCGCTGTGCTAGGAACCAGCTCGTGTCAGAGCTGTCAGAGCCATGTGAGGGGAGAGTGGGCCCAGCCGTGCCCGGGGCTGAGCCCCAGCAGAGCCCTGGCAGAGCCCAGAGCAGCCTCAGCATCTGCAGAGCCCGGCTGCAAGGAGAGAAAGCAGAAACCGCCTGGCAGCTGAAGCCTCCTGTCCCCTTGTCCCAGCCGCCCGCAGTGCCCAGGCCATGCTGGCCGTGCTCAGAGCTGGGCCCAAAGCTGCCCAGCATTGCTGCCTTTGGGAGCAGAGCAGGAGGGCAGGACATGTGCCCAGCCTGCAGCCAGCCATGGCACAGCCACCTCCTCAGCAGCTGCCCAGAGCCCAAAAGCAGCTTGGCAGCCGACTGAAGAATTCGCTGCAGCCGCCCCAGCAAAGGGGGAACCTTTGGTGCCCGTCCAGGCCGTGCCATGCCCAGATCCTGGAGCATCCCCCTGGCTGTGGACTCACCTGCACACTGGGCATGGAGTGTGTCTTTGAAGAAGGTGCCAGGATCGAAGTCCATCATCTTCAGCTGCTGCTGGCCAGGCTGAGAAAGAGATTATAATCCCTGAGGTCATCCTTGGTGTCTCCAGCAGCAGCCCCACCTGGTACAGCTTCTCCAGGGGCTCCTTCTCCTTCCCTGGAGGCCAGACCAGGCTGTCAGTGCTGCCCAGGGCCCCAGCTGTCAGTGAACCAGGACAAGCAAAACCAGGCAGCATGGTGGCCACCAGTGCTTGCAAGACCAGCTCAGCTCCAGCTCAGCTGCAGCACAAGAGCCGCGTGTTCCCTTCTGATGATTCCTGCTCAGTGCTACAGGCAGGACAAAAAAGTCTGGTTTCCTTTGCCACTGACTGCCAAGAGACGTGTGGAGCTGTTACCTGCCAGGCCCCTGGATCAAACGGTGCCCGTGGGTCTCTCCCATCCTCTAGGGCAGATGAACACCCTGCAGCCAAGGGTCATAGAATAGATCTTCCAATGACGGCCTGTCCAAGGAGTGCATGGATAAACACCACCTGATAAGATCTTTGCACTCTGGGAGAGAAAACAGAAACCACCAGTCAGTTGGAGAAGGATCCTGTCCACTTTGCCCCCCTTCCCGTGCCCTGGCTCTGCTGGGTGTGCTCAGAGCTGTGCCTAAACTTCCCAGTCAATGCCCTGCTTTGGAGGAGAGCAGGAGGGCAGGACATGTGCCACCTCCTCAGCAGCTGCCAGAGCAGGATGCTCCTGAGCCCGCTGCTGTCTCCCAACACTGGGATTCCCCCCGTGCCACAGAGATGAGGATCCACCTGGAGAGAGCCGTTGTGGGAACAAGAGCTGGCCCCAGATGATGTCCCGGCCCTTCTTGAAAGGGTGCTTCCCGCAGACCATCTGGTACAGCAGGATACCCAGGGACCAGATCGTTGCTGCCATGCCGTGGTAGCATTTGAGGTGGCTCCATTCTGGTGGGCTGTAGGACAGGGTTCCTATGGAACACAGACCGAGTTCATCAGGGGATGCTGCTGCTCCCAGAGCCTCGCCCCAGCATCCCTGGGCACGCAGGGGCTGCACCAGTGGCACACGGGGTGACCCGCTGCCTCCTCGCCAGCACCTGGCTCTTGGGTTCAAAACTGGGGCCGGAAAAGAAGCCACTGGTGCTGGAAGAGGGCAGTGGAAGTGATTTATTAAAATATGGATATAGATCTAATATCGATACCCAACTGGAACGGACAAAGACTCTCTAACTCGTTTGGGTTAGAAAGGGTATGTTTATTCCAGTGCCGGGAAGCTGTGAGGATCGCTCCAAAAGCACAGCTCCGATGTTACAAAGCAATCTAAAGTCTATTTATCTACAAAGGTTCTAAATATTCAAAAGACAAATATGTATTTATAACATAGACACCTCCCATTCCCCACCTCGTATGGAAATTAGCTAAAAAGTCATTAAGCATGTGTAGTTCATCCTATGAAATGGGTCGGTGGTCTCATAATTATGGGAGGGGTCCCTCACTGGATGAAGTAACTCTTCTTCCTTGCTATGACCTTTTTACCTTCTTAGTTTTTAACAATACCTATGGCCTTGGAGAACTCCCAGTTCCTTTCCCTAAACAGGTTTTGAATGGGATCATCAATAACTGCCTGGCCCTTCCTTTGCAGATTCTTGTTACAGCCCAGCTGAACAACATCAGATAACCCAAGGAGTGTATTCTGGCTTCAGTTTCTCCGCTTAATCATCAATTTCTTTGTTTAAATTCTGCTGTGTTTGCTTCCTAAACCTATTCTAACTAATCCTAGTTTTTTCACTAAAATCTTTATGTTTAAATGTTTAAGAAAAGTTCAATTTAAATGCTTAAGAGAAACTTAGTTTAAATGTTTCAAAGAGACTCAATGTCTCAGAAGCCCTGGGAAGGCCCAACCATGACATGCAAATAAAAAACCCACCCAGTGCTGGGGAAAAACCACGCTCCTCCCTGCCTGCATTGCCCCAAAAATCATTAATAAGCCAAGGCAAACAAGGGCAGCAGAGCAGTCCAAGCCCTTCCTCACCTGCACACCAAACCGGCCGGTGCCCGGGGTCTGACCCCCCTCTCTGCTACCCCCATGGGGGTTTTTGTCGGACTGGCTGCCCCAGCCCCAGCCCCAGCCCAGGGCAGAGTAAGTGGGGAAGGCTGTTAGCAGGGCTAGGAGCTGGTCCCCCTCTAACGCCCACCCAAAAGCAACTTGGCTGGAGAAGCAATCCCCTGACCCGCAGCAAAGGGGGGAATCCCTGGTGCCACAGCCAGGCTGGGCCATGAGATGCCCAGGAGCAGCCCCTGCCTCGGCTCACCTGCAAACTGGGTGTAGACTGTGTCCTGGAGGAAGGTGCCACAGCCAAAGTCAATCAGTTTGACCTGTCCGGTGGCCAGGTCGATGAGGATGTTGCCAGGTTTGATGTCCCGGTGCAGGACCCCGCAGCTGGTGCAGTGCCGCACGGCCTCCAGCACCTGGCGGAACATCCCCCGCGCCTCCTCCTCGGGCAGGAACCCCCGAGCCATGATGAAATCAAAGACGTCCTGACACTGCTTCGGACGCTCCAGCACCAACAAGAAGCACTTGGGGAGCTCAGCCCACTCCAGGAGCTGGATGACACCACGGAACCCAGTGGACACCTTGGCCAGCAGCACGATCTCCAGGGGCGCCCGGGCGCCGTCGGGCTGCGGGAGGAGCGCGGTGCCGTCAGTGGGGCTGAGGCCGTGCCAGGGCTCTGGGAGCCCTCACCCAGCCCGGGAAGCTCCGCATCTCCCCTCACCCCTCGCCCGCTCTCCCTGCGGGGCTCCCGGCGGCTCCCGCCCCGCCGGGCCCCGGCTCCTCGCCGCCCGGCACGGCCCGGCTCTGCCGCTGGCCCCGCTCACTCACCAGCTCGCCCCAGTGCCGGACGCGATCCCGCGGCACGCATTTGATGGCCACCTGCGAGCAAGGGGCAGCAGCGGGCTGAGCTCCACCTCCTCCTCCGCCTCCTCCTCCTCCTCCTTCTCCTCCTCCTCCTCCTCCTCCGCCGGCCCCGCCACTCACCGGGGCTCCGTCCGCGAGCCGCGTCGCCGCGAAGACGCTGCCGAAGCCGCCGCTGCCCAGCAGCGAACCCAGCCGGTACCGCTCCTGCAGGGCCTCCTGCGCCTTCCCTGCGGGCGACACGCGGCCGTCAGCGCTCGGCCCGGGGCCAGACACGGCCCCCGAGCACCCCCCGAGCGCCCCGGGCCGGGCATCCCCATCCCAACGGGACCCCGGCGGCTCGGGGCCGGCGGCCGCGCTCAAGAGCGGCGGAGCTCGGGCCGGGGAAGCCGCAGCGGAGGCGGCGGGAGCGGCCGCGCCCCGTGTGTCCTCCGCGGGCCCTGGGAGGCGCCGGGGCCGGGGCCGGGGTCGGGACTGAACCCCGCATCGCGGCCAGGGCCGGCGCCAGGCTCGGCACAGGCGGAGCCAAAGGGTGGCGATGCCGCCCCAGCCCCAGGCACTGATGCCCGCCCAGCAGCGCCACAGCCAGGACGGCGAGAGCCGGGCGGAGGCGAGACCGCGGCGGGACGCCCGGGGCCGGGGAGGGGGTGGCCCCGCCCGGGGCCGGGGGCGGGCCTGGGGCATGGCCCGGCCCGGCAGGGGCAGGGGGAGAGACCGGGAGAGGAGGGGGAGACCGGGAAAGGGAGACGGGGAGAGGCTGCGGGACCCTGAGGGAGGGTGAGGGATAGCGGGAGAGTGAGAGCAGGAAAGAGACGCAGTGTCGTAGACGCTGCTGCCGCCGCTGCAACTGCAGCTCCGGGGCCGTTTGTCCGAGTGTCCGCGTGTCCGTTCTCCGCTCGCCCCACGCGCCTCACGGCCGAGCCGCGCGCGCCCCGGGGGCAGCCCCTGAGTCTGTCCAAACACGGGAACTTTGCCGTGTTCAGCCCAGATCCAGAGTCTCGGCTCCTGCACAGTGGCAGAGGAATCCCCTGGGTTGCTGCTGTGCATCGTCCCTGCTGAGGGTCAAACACTGTCGGGGCACATTCCCTGCCTGTAGATTTTGTGCCCGACCCAAGCACTGCATTTTTGTCTCCAGCATTGCTTTACACGAAAAACAGGGGAAGTCAAACTGGATGTAGCTCATGGTATTTTGAGTGTATAAAACTCACTAAATCATAGATGTGTTTGGAATTCACGGCATGCAGAAGTAATGCAACATGGAAGAGGAGAGCACAGAAATCAATAGAGGAAAACACCTCGGATTGTCTCTTTCCATTTTCATTTCACTTCTGGAAAGCTGTTTCAGTTTTCTGGGAATCTTCTGCACAGTTCTGTCTGCTCTTTTCAAGAATCTTTCCTGGAGAACGAGGTCGAGCTTCTGTCACAAGATTTCCCACCAGTTGCAGCTTCTCTTGGCTTTCCACACTGTGAGTGCAGCACAACTCCTGTAGCAAAGCAGGACAAATGTTTGGAGAACTTTCCAGCTTGTCCTTTCTTTTCCTCGTGGGCTGGGCAGCTGTGCCATTGGTGAGGTTTGCATTGTGGCTGTTCTAACCTGAGAAAGCAGGAGGTGGTACCAGGACTTGTTATGGACTGCAACCCTGAGTGAATGCAGAGAAAGAATCTCCAGAGCCTGCAGCCAGAAGTGGAGAGTTGTGTGATAATCATTCCCACATCTCCATGGACATCTTGAAAGTGATCTGGGATGTGAAAATGGGCTGACAGAGGGAGTTTGTTTGTGTTCAGTTTAGATGATTCTACATCTCTTGCACTGGTATAAATCAAGAGCACAATCAGGTCATGATAAGCACCAGAACAAGCTGGACCTCCCAGAGTAGACAACTGAAAGAATCTGAAAAGGGGAAATGCAGGGAATGACTTGGTGAGCTTTGTCTGGAAGAAGGGTGATGTTTTCTAATAATTTCTAGTCCATTCCCTCTGCTTTTGTTCTTCCTAACAAGGCCATTGGCATCCCAGATTCCTCATGAAATGAGAACTCTGAGCTTGTGGAAGTGCAGGAAAGATGCCCTGTTCCTCTGCAGGGACACTCAGGGTGAAACAGGAAGCAACTTTTAAGTGATTGTATTAAAGCAAAACCAGTCATTAAGCAGAGATTGATGTCACTCCCCCAGACCAACAACTGTGGACAAATCTCTTTGGCTCAACCTCGAGCAGTGACCTTGAGGGGCGTCCCCACTCCAGGGAGGAATCTCCACACCTCCCTAAGAAGGGAAATGTCAGGAGACACTGCCATTTGGGAGCATCTCTGCTGAAATTTGGGACGGGGCTTTTCTAGTCTGAGGTGCTGCCCTGTCAGTCAGATGTGCCCAGGCTGTGCCAGCTCAGCAGCTCTGCAGAAGTTCTCAGTGGTGCCCCTCGGTTGTTCCTTTCTCTGGGGATTTTAGCAGCTCTGCCACAGCTTCAGCTCCCTCTCAGGACGCTGAACTTTGGGATGGAGGAGTCAGGCTGGTTTCAGCATTATTCACCCCAAAAACAGCGTGACCCCCCTTCTGCATTTCCCACTGGGGGCTTTGCAAACAGGGCCTTGTTGGAGCTGTTTGAGCCCATTCCAGGCAGAGCCTCCTGCTCCAGCAGGAACTGCCTTTCCTGTGCCATGAGCAGGGCAGACCCCGCTGCAGGAGAAGCCCCAGGCCAGCCCCAACACAGTGAAGGGCTCAGGCACAAGTGCAGAGTTCTGTGGTGGGAGCTGTGCCAGGGAGAGCCTGAGACAGCAAAGGCACCTTGGCAGCAGCAGCTCCTTGCAGGGCATGGCCAGAAGCCTCCCTGGCCAAGGCGGCCTGGTGGCCACCACTGCAGAGCTGCTGCTTCAGGGGTGATTTCTGGCTGGGCTCTGCAAAAGCCACTTCTGCTACAGGAGCCTGCCTGGGAAGCAATTGGCCCCAGCAGCTTGGGGACAAGATATTAATGACAAAACTCTTCATCCCAGCAGAGACAGGACAGGGAGAGAGGAAAGGGACAGCCAGGCCCAGGGGACAGGGCTGGAATGGTGATGCCTGTGAGGTCACTGCCACTGCAGCAGCCTGGCTGGCCCCCAGCAGACATTCTGGCCAGAAGCATTGTGAGGTCACCCAGCACATCAGAGAACCCACACAACAGGAATTCCATCCTTGAGGAGGGGGTGGCACAAACCTCCTGACTGTGAAGAATTTTGGGATGGGGGCATCCACTTGTCTTGAAAAACAGTTGCAGTTTTGTGCCACTCTCATGGTAAAATATTTCCTCCTTATATCAAATCTAAATGCACCCTTGTTCAGTTTAAAGGTCTTGCCCCTTGTATTACTGCAAGATTTGCTAAAGAGTAACTTTGATCAGTGTGTTTCCATTTTCACAGACCTTGGAGAGGACCGAAAAATCTCCCAAGATGGGCTTTGGAGGCCTCATCACAAAACCAGCAGGTGGAGGCTGAGGGCCCTGGGCTCAGTGGTTTGGAGACTGAGGACAGAACAGGAGGAGCCTGGGAGGCCTTGAAGGGAGGTTTCAGAGCTGGTGGAGCTTTTCTTCATAGTGGGAATGAGCAAGAGGAAAACATCATGTCACCAAGGGCAGCTGAGGAGGTTCAGAGTGGACATGAGGAGAAAGGACAGGGCAGGGCTGTGGTGCAACACGTCCCCCAGGAGGAGTCTGGGTCAGCCAGACTCCTTCCTGCTTTGTGTGCCCAGGCAGAGGCAGGCAGGACGCAGAGCTGCCAGCAAAGGAAGGGGCCAGCGAGCTGGGGCAGCCGGGGGGATGACAACAGCCTGCAGGGACAGAGGCGCAGGGCAGGGACACTGTGGGACAGCCTGGGCTGGAGAGGGCACAGGGATGGGCAGCAGCTGCAAGGCCCTGCCAGAGCCAACTTGTGCAGCCCTTTGGCCACGGCTGCTGTCCCTGGCCCTGAGGCCAGGAGGGGACAAGTGACCCTTGCAGCCCTGGGGCCTCAGTGCCTCCTTGTCCCTGCTCAGCAGCCTGGCAGGGGCCACCCCATGGTGCTGCCCTTGGCACTGCACATCCCCACATCCCATTTCTGGGTGTGCCCATATATCCTGGTTCGGACAAAGTTGGAGGAAAATGTCCTCTGACAGAAAGCAGGTTACAATCACCCCTTCCCCCACCAGGTTCGGGAAAAAAACCTTTTCCTCAAAGGAATGTGAAAGCTAAAACCTATTTATTAACAAACATACAGGAAAAGGATAATAATGCTAAATAGTAAAGCCTCTCACTATAGAGAGAAAACCTGTGAAGATTTTAGAGTCCTTCTGTAGGTGTGGTCTCTCTCCTCCTCCTCGGAGCTGGGTCGGGGTGGGCCCCCACCTCCAAGGCCTCGGTGCAAAATTCTCTTGATGTGTTCTGATGTTGTTGAAACAGTCCAGAAGAGAAGAAGGGAAAAACCAAAGTCCCAAGAAAACAAAGTTCAACTTTCCGTTTCTCCCTCTCCCGAGAAAAAACGGAGCCAAAGAAAAAACCTGGCTGAGAGGCACACCAGGGTGTTTCCTCCCCCTCCATTGCTGCCGCAGCCTGAACAGAAAGAATAAAAATCCGTCCTTGAATCAAATAGCTCGCTGGGCTTTTTTCTCTGTCCTCTCTCAGGCTCAGTTTAAAGGCACAGAAAAGGCACAAAATTAATTTCTGGGCAATAGAGCAGTGATAGGGAATACACATCGTCAAGTCACTCCAAGACAGTGAGGTTATGGAACCTCAGGGCAAAAAGGCTCTGATGTGACAGTGTGGTCTCATGGACCCCAATCTTATGGAACCAAGGCTCTGATGTGACACATCGGAGCCTAATTGAACACAGGATTCCATTGTGACTGTATGGAATCTCATGGAACCAAGGCTCCTGTGTGACACAGCGCGGCCTCATGGAATAAAAGAACCAGCTAGGTTCTGGAACCCAATGGAGCCAGGTCTTTCTTGTGACTCAGTGTTGCATCATAGAACCCAAGAGACCATAGTTATGGTATGGAACCTCATGGAACCAAGGATCCAGTGTGACAGAGTGGGGCCTAAAGCAGCTCAAGAGTGACTCCATAGTGAGGTTATGGAAGCTCATGGAATCAAGGTGCCGGTGTGTAGCGGATTGAGTTTGGTTCCCCAGGCGGAACACCAATTTGTGTAGTGGTTTAAGGGTTAACTGTGGGCATTAGCCCTCCCCACGATGTCGTTGCAGTGAGATAAGCTGTTAGGAGGAAAGCAAAGCAGGCACACAACTTGAAAGAAGGAAAAAAAAGTTTAATTAACACCCAGAGGGTCATGAACAACAGAACAAACTTTCAGAGCTTACCCCCCCACTTTTCCCCTTTCCCAAAATCAGGGTCACAGTCCTAGGAAAGGGGGAAAAAGGGGTTTCCCCTTTCTTGCGTGGTTTTCCAAACTGCCACTTTTTGCAGATTTGCTTACAATTAAACATTCTCTGCTACAGTGTAACACATGACTTTTCATGAGCCCTCACAGCCCTTGCGACTGCTGATACAACAGGCTTTTACATGGGTTTTTTAAAGATGAAACATTTTCCCCTTCAGCTTGAACGTAAGGGTTTCCTCTGCCACCAGGTCTTGAAAGCCTTCCCCTGCTTTCATATATATCCTGGCATTCGGCACTCTTCACCCTCTTTACAAGCCATTTGATAAAAATGCCCATTCCCCCCATTTAACATGAACTAAAGAGACGTAACAGTTTGTAATATTAATAGTTCATCCACAGCAAGGCAGGGAAATGTTTAAGCTTCCCGCACGAGTTACAGCGCTGCTGGAGCAGCTCTGTCTCACGTGACTCCGCCTTCTCCTTCTCCCTGGCTCTGAAGCGCCATGTTCAGGGTGTTCCCTTTGCCTCTGCTGCCGCACTGCACCGCGTGGAGAGAAGGCGTCTTTCCTCTGTTCGCCGCGAAGTTTACTGGCTGTTCGAAGGCTCTATCTCGGACGACCTCAGCCCCGGAGCCAGCAGCCACCCCCCGCAGCTCAGGGGAACAGCTCCCCTCTTATAAATCTGAGTCTGTGCTGCAGCAAAAAATCCCCAGGGGGCAGAAGGCAGGAGCCCTGTCCCCAGCCGTGCAGGCCGGGGGAAGGGGGGGCCACCCCTCCGTCTCTGCTGTCCCCGCACCGAGCAGGAACAGAAGCCGGGGGCCCCCTGAACTTTGCCCCCCTCCTCACCGGGAGAAGGAGGGGAGGAGGCAGGAGGAAGGGGCGCCCCATCCCCGGGCCCACAGGCTCCAGGAACGGGGCCGACCCCTCTCCCTTTCACTCCCGGCCCTGCACCCACCTGAGCCAGGAAACTGCGTCTCCTAAAACTCCCGCCTTCCGTGGGGCTTAAATATGTAAAATTTCGAGAAACGCATTGGCCCAGAGGGCTGTCTGTGAAGTTTTGACTAACCCCACGACATCACCATCCAGCCCTCGTGGCTGAAACAGGAGCAGAGGTTGGACTGCCAGGAACATGGTTGTGCCTGAGAGCTTAGGGAGGCAGCCTGCCAACTGCCTTGTGTCCTACTGCATTTGCCATCATGTTACTGTGTTCCTGCTTAAGCTGTCTAATTCTAGGGCCGGTGCTGCGGTGGCTCAGCCCAGCCCCGGGCTGCTCTCTCCTGATGCCCATCAGTTTCTTGCTATCCAATGGGTGGATGAGCCATCCTCTGAGGATGTATCAGGGGGCGAGGACGAGATATAGAGCCACCGCCTCTCTCTCTAGAAAATTCTCCCAATTCTGTAATTTTATTAGCTAAGGCTCTTTGTTCCTATCCCCTAAACTTTGTTCTTGGATATCGCAGTTGTCTGTCCCCGGTCCCTTGCCTTCCCGTTGGTCCCCAGCCGGCACTGTTAGCCACACCTCCTTCCCTTAAAAGTTGTTCCCGAACGGGGGTTCAGCGCTTATCCGTCCCTGTCCCATCCCGGCAATAAACCTGTTCCTGGATACCATACGGAAAGCCTCTCCCTGCTTCTTTGTCTCTGCACCTCGGCTCGCCGCTCCACCAGGCAACCTCTCGGGAGGACTGCCCCAGGGGAGTGAGCGCTGACAAGCGGCCGCTTGTGGACTGTGGCAGCAGAACACGGCTGAGTCGCCGCAGCTCCCTCACACATCTGCAGCTATCTGGACGAGGGGCTGAGGGGATGAGGCAGGCCGGTTCCCCTCATTACCTGGGGAAGAGACTACGCTTGTGTCTCCACAGGAGCTGGCCCGAGGTGGATGCCAGCGAGGAACATCTGCCCGTTCCTGGAGAAGAGACCATCAGCAGCTGGAGAGGATGCAGCAGAACTGTCTCCAGGAGAGGGACCATCGTCAGCTGAAGATGATGTAGCTGGATCCTGAGACCTTCTGACATCCTGGTCCATGTTGCCTCTGAGCGCTGGTGCTTAGGAGGTGGCCAACACCATCACCTGAGAAAGACTGTGTTATGCTTGATGGGTGGTTGTGGGCACTGGATCTGCAGAACTTGGATCCTCCACAAGGGATCTGATCCTTTCAATGCCTTAACTTTGTCCTGATGCCTTGTCTTAGTCACCTTTGCAGTTTTGAGGGGGTACTTCTTATCTACTGCACTAGCTATGACAAATGGCTGATAATGCCATAAGCAAAACTGTGCTAATAAAAACAAAAGGGGGAACTGTTGTAGTACACTATGTGGTGGTAAAGAGATAGGCCCTGAGGACCGGAGAGAGAGCCTCTTTCCTGGGCCTGGAGGTGACCCTGGGAGTGCATCCCAGGATGGGCTGAGAGAGGGTTGAGAGTTTGTGGGCAGTGCTGGACCCATGGGCAGTGAGAATTGTACTTTGTGGCCTTATAGGGTATTGTTTATCTACTACGATTTTAGGGAATATCTGTGTAATATCCCAGGTGGTTGGGGGACACTGTGGTGAACATCTTTCCTGTTTCTATGTTGTTACATCCTGTGTGTGCTGGTATTTAGGGAATTCTGACTGCGCAATAAACGGCTTTGCACTTGGACACTGGGTGGGTGCAGAGTCCATGCCCTTGCGTGATTCCTGCAGGCGGGTACCTGGGTGCACCGGCCCCTGGGAGCTCCCTGGCAGTCCCCCCATGCCCGTGGTGCCCAGCCCCGACCTGAGCCTGTAGGGGCACCTGTGGGGGACAGCAGTGACTCAGAATGTCTCATAGCGGGGCCTGATGGAACACAGGAGACCATAGAGAGGTTATGGAGCCCCAGTGAGCCAAGGGTCCAGTCTGACACAGAGGAGCCTCATGGAAGCCAAGGGACCAGAGAAAGGTTATGGAACCTCATGGAAGCATGGCTCCAGTGTGACACAACAGGGCCTAATGGAGCTCAGGAGACCAGAGTGAGGTTATGGAACCTCATGGAAAAAAGGCTTAAAATGACGCAGCGTGGCCTCACAGAAGCCAGGATACCACAATTGCTGTATAGAACCTCATGGAACCAAGGCTGCGGTGTGACACAGCGGGTCCTCGTGGAACCCAATAGTCCATAGTGAGGTTTTGGAACCTCATGGAACAAGGGCTCCAGTGTGATACAATGGGTCCTCATGGAATACAATAGTCCATGGTGAGGTTTTGGAACCTCATGGAACAAGGGCTCCAGTGTGACACAACGGATCCTCATGGAATACAATAGTCCATGGTGAGGTTGTTGAACTTCAAGGATCCAAGGCTCTAAGGTGACACTGAGTGGTCTCATGAAACACAGAAGTGAGGTCCTGGAAGCTCATGGAACCACATCTCGAATGTCTCACAGCAGGGCCTCAGGGAAAACAGGAGACCAGAGTGAGGTTTCAGAACCTCATGGAGCCAAGAGTCCAGTGTGACACAGAGGGACCTAATTGGACTCAGAAGACCATTTTGACAAAACAGAACTTCATGGAACCAAGGCTCTAAAGTGAAAGAGCGGGGCGTTGTGGAACGTGAGAGACGATTGTGAGGCTATGGAACCCCATGGAACCAAGGCTCCAGTGTGACACAGCAGAGCCTCATGGAATGCTAGAGACCACAGTCAGGGTATGGAACCTCATGGAACCAAGGATCCGAATTGTGACAGTGTGGCCAAATGCAGCTCAAGAGTGAGTCCATAGTGAGGTTATGGAATCGCATGGAACCAAAGCTCTAAAGTGGCACAGCGGGTCCTCATGGAACACAATAGTCCATACTAACGTTATGGAAGTTCATGGAACCAAGGCTCTAAAGTGGCACAGTGTGGTCTCATGGAACACACGGGACAATTGTGAGGTTCTGGAAACTCATAGAACCACAGCTCAAATGTGTCACTGTGGGGCCTCAAGGAATGCAGGAGACCAGAGTGAGGTTATGGAATCCCATGGAACCAAGGTTCCAGTGTGACACAGTGAGGCCTAATGGAGTTCAGGAGACCAGAGTGAGGTATTGGAACCTCATGGAACCAAGGCTCTGATGTGACACAGCAGGGCCCATTTGAACACAGGAGTCCATTGTGACTCGATGGAATCTCATGGACCGAGGCTCCAATGTGACGCAGCAGAGCCTCATGGAACCAAGAGACCACAGTCCCCAAATGGAACCTCATGGAATTAAGCATCCAGCGTGACAGAGCGGGGCCTAATGCAGCTCAGGACTGAATCCATAGTGAGGTTATGGAACCTCATGGAACCAAGGCATAAAGTTGTCAGGGACTGAAGTGGCTCATGCCTTAGACATTGTTATGAAGGAGTTTTGCCCATTATGGCAAAAGCTGTGTAAAGAAGCTACAAGCAGAGAAGCCCACCCCTCCTTGAAGATGCCTGACTGGGACTTTGGACTGTGAGTTAAGCTACCTAGCTCAGATAAAGGGGACACTATTGTGCAATCATCTCAGATTGTAGGGAGAAGTAATCAAGTCTGAGGGAAAAGAATGCAGCCAGAAGAAAACCAAACACAGCACAAAATCATCCCTGGCTGGGTTTGGGGTGGAGGAGACCACAGCCCACAGAGGCCAGGTTTACACAGACTCCCCCCACACTGAGGAGGGACGAGGAGGTTTCAGGTCCATGGTGTCACCTCTGATCAGAGGCGCTGAACACCCATCCTCCCTCACACAAACTGGCCCAGCTGTGAAACCTCCAACACTGGAAAGGCCATATCCATGGGACATTCACATCAGAGACAGCGGAGGGGGTGTCATAATCCATCAAAGACCTCCCAAAGTGCCCCCAAAACTAAGGCCTGAGGCCTTGCATCCCAGGACTGCACGTGATGCAAAGTGAGGCAACAGAGCCAGAGTCTGCTGCAAGAGACAGTGTCCAACTGCCCTTCCCCCAGGGAGGTACCTGGGCATTCCCACCTGGCCTGAGCACATATTAATCCATTGGATTCCTTGCTTTTAGGGGGACCCTCACCACCAGGAAGACCAGCTGGAGAGGACCATTGTGACAACAGTGGGATATGTGGAGTGGTGCATTTTCTTAATCTGTCTCTCACTCTCTTTCTGTCCCCCAAGCATTTTTCTATTTCTTTCTCTTCTCTCTCTCTCTCTCTCTCTCATATTTGCTATTAAATAAACCCCATACTATAGACTCTGGTATTGGTCTTGTTTGCACCTTCATTTCAGCAGAGACATTTCTAATTACTTTAAAAATTGGACTGCAACATCCCACTGTGCTGACAGTTTACACTTAGTTCCATGAGATATCTCTGACAATGTTCTCCTGGGTTCCAAGAGGCTCCACTGTGTCACAACAGACACTTGCTTCCACGAGTCATGGCATGGTCCCAGTTGCACCTGGGTTCCATGAGGCCAAGCTGTGTTCACAGTTGACACCTGGTTCCATGAGATTCCACTGTGTCACAATGTTCTCCTTAGTTTCAGGAGAGGCTGAAGTGTTGACAATTGACCCTTGCTGCCATGAGATTCCATGGCATCACAATGGTCTCTTGGGTTCCACGAGGCCCTGCTGTGTCACAGGGCAGCCTTTGTGCCATGCATTTCCACTGCATCACAGTGGTCTCCAGCTTTCCAGGAGGCCCTGCTGGAAAACAGTGTACACTTGCTTCCATGTGTTTCCATTGCATCCCAATGGTCTCTTGGGTTCCATGAGGCCCTGCTGTGTCACTAGGGAGCCTTTGTTCCACGTTTTCCCATTGTGTCACAATGGCTTCCAGTGCTCTGTGAGGCCACAACATCAAACAGTGGGCATTTGCTTCCATGAGATTCCATGGTTTTCCAGTGGTCTCCTGGCTTCCATGTGGCCCCTCTTTGAAGACCCCTACCACTGAGACTTGGTTCCGTGAGGTTCTGTTGCATCACAGTGGTTTCCTGGCTTCCATGTGGCCCCTCTTTGGAACACTTGAGACTTGGTTTCATGAGGTTCTATTGCGTCACAATGGTCTCTTGACTTCCATGAGGCCCTGCTGTCTTTACACTTGACACTTGGTTTGCCAAGATTCCATGGTGTCACGGTGCTCTCCTGTGATTCATCAGGCTGTGCTCTGTCACAATGGACACTTGCTTCCTCAAAGGCTGGATATGTCCCATGGCACTGGCTTTCCCTCAGGCCGTGCTTTGTCACAAGGGGGCCTTGGTTCCATGAGAATCCATTGCCCCACAGTGGTCTCCTGGGTGCCATGAGGCCTTGCTTTGTCACAGTGGAACCTTGCTTGCATGAGCCTTGGCAATGTCCCAGTGGCACCTGGGTTCCATGAGACCCTGCCGTGCGACAACTGACCACTGGCTCCATGAGATTCCATAGTGGCACTGTGCTCTCCTAGGCCCCAGGAGGCCTTGTTCTTTCACAAAGCGCCCTTTTGCTACAAGGCCTGGGAAAGTTTTAGTGTTTTTGTGGCCCTTGTGTTCCATGTGACCCCTCTCTGTCAAAAGTGACCCGTTGGTTCCATGAGATTCCATTACATCAAAATGGTCTCTTGGATTCCATGAGGCCCTGCTGTGTCACTAGGCAGACTTTGTTCCACAGTTTCCCATTGTGTCACAATGCTTTCCAGCGCTCTATGAGGCCAAAACATCAAACAGTAGCCATTTGCTTCCATGAGATTCCACCACGTCACAATGCTCTCCATGTTTCCATCAGGCTGCGCTGTGTCACAATGGGTACTGGATTCCATAAGAGCTGGCAGTGTCCCAGCGGCACCTGTGTCCTAGGAGGCCCCACTTGGTCAAAGTAGAACCTTGCTTCCACGAGATTCCATGTTGTCACAATGGTCTGCTGAGTTCCATGAGGCTGCGCTGTGTCACAATGGACACTGAGTTCCACGTGCCCTGGCATTGTCCAAGTGGCACCTGGCTTCCATGAGGTCCCGCCTTGTTCCAAATCGAAACTTTGTTCCCCAAGATTCCCTTGCCTCACAGTGGTCTCCTGGGTTCCATGAGGTCCTGCTGGGAAAGAGCTGACACTTGCTTCCAGGAGATTCCATTGTGTGTCAGTGTTCCCCTGTGTTCCATGAGGCCTGGCTGTGTCACAATGGACACTTGTTGGCACCAGCCTTGGAGGCGTCCCCTTGGCACCTGGGTTTCATGAGGCCCTGCTGTGACACAAGCGAGCATTTGTTCCTTGGGATTCCATTGCATCACAGTGCTCTCCTTGGTGCCATGAGGCCCAGCTTGAGCACAATGGAACCTCGGTTCCATGAGATTCCATGGCATCACAATGGTCTCTTGGGTTCCACGAGGCCCTGCTGTGTCACAGGGCAGCCTTTGTGCCATGCATTTCCATTGTGTCACAATGGTCTCCAGCTTTCCAGGAGGCCCCGCTGGAAAGCAGTGCACACTTGCTTCCATGTGTTTCCATTGCATCCCAATGGACTCTTGGATTCCATGAGGCCCTGCTGTGTCACTAGGGAGCCTTTGTTCCATGTTTTTCCATTGTGTCACAATGGCTTCCAGCACTCTGTGAGGCTGCAACATCAAACAGTGACATTTGCTTCCATGAGATTCCATGGTTTTCCAGTGGTCTCCTGGCTTCCATGTGACCCCTTTGGAACACTTGAGACTTGGTTCCATGAGGTTCTATTGTGTCACAATGGTCTCCTGGCTTCCATGAGGCCCTGCTGTCTTTACAATTGACACTTGTTTCACCAAGATTCCATGGCATCACTGTGCTCTCCTGATTTATCAGGCTGTGAGAGACACATATTATAACATTGGCTTTCTGCAAATGTTGAAATGGATGCTGTATGTATAATGTCAAAGTAGCTTTGCTATTGTGATAGATACATATTATAATATTGGCTTTCTACAAATGTTAAAATAGATGCTAGATGTATAATATTAAACTAGCTTTGTTATGAAGATGTAGCTTTTTAACAGTAACTAATGCCTTTAATTCTGTCATTAACTAAACTTAGACATAATAGTAAAATACTGAGTATAGTTCTGCATGTGGTAGGTGAGCTGTCTGCTTGGTTGGGTAACACCCAAAGAACGTGTGATGAAGACCCCTGCTACTGACATGCCAACTATGGGCAACTACGGTCTGCAGAAACCATGGACCAAAGCCCACTCTGGGGGTGATCATAAAAACTGACTAAAACCACAGCCAAGAAATGGGCACGCTCTAAAAAGGCGGACCCAAGGAGGAGCCAGGCTGAACAGCTCCTGGAACATGCAAACTTGTTTAAGGAAAAGTTTGAATATGCATAATTGATTATGAATATGCACTAGGCTGATGCAATAGGACAGGTATGTAAAGGGTGCCTCAGCAATAACAGGTGTGCTCTTGGCTGAGTGCCAAAGCACCCAGAGCTGTGAATTTTGCTTTATTATCTTTGTCCCCTATTGTCCTTTATTAAACTTTTAAATCCTAACAGGAAAGTGAACCTTGTTTTTCACAGAACAGCTCACACTGCTAATAAGATTCCAGCTGTTCTCAAGGCAGAGAGAAAGCTGAAACTGTTAATCTTGGTAGTTGGTGGTCAATGTCAGCTTTCAATAAAATGTCTTAAATTGATGTTTGCTGTGCTGGTGAGAGCCTTTTAAACCCAGCCTTCTGCCTGACCTCTCTGCTGTTGTAGTTCCATGGGCAGACGTTGCTGTCTTTTACCCCTTCCCAGGGGCAGGCCAGTGTTCAGCCATCTCCAGGACAGCAGGGCCCCACCCCACGTCCCTGGGACCTGGGAAGACAAAATGCATCACTCCAAATGTCCCCCCTTGCTCCTTGTTCCCAGGCATTTGGCCCTGGCAGTGGGGTTTGCTGCTGGTTGCTGCAGGAAAAAGGAGACCCCTGGGACACTTTGGGGCACATGGAACCAAGGGGTCATTGTGACACAGCAGGGCCTCATGGAACCAAGGAGTCCAAAGGTCTCCAACATTTCCTGCATGGTTGTGCCCTAGGGAAGGGGAACCTTCTTGGTGGCAGCTTGGGCTCAGCACACACTTGAGGAGGGTGTCTGTAATCAATGAGGAAACCTAAGAGTGTCAGATTGCTTCAAAAAAAAAGAAGAAAACCCCTGTTTGGCTGAGTGCAGCCAGTTCTCCAAGCAGAGCAGGTCCCAGGTGTGGTGTGAGGGACAGGCGAACGGAAGATTACGTGGTGTGACGGAAAGCAGGGACAGCATGGAATCTCCCTCCCCCCTTTCATCCCACTGATAAGTATCACCTTAGGAATGTAGCTTTACTAACCCCAGTAGTTTTCCACTCCATACTAACCCTAGCCATCCCACAATCCCCCTTTCCTGACCAGAGAAGCCCCTGGACTATATAACCTTAGGAGATAAGATAATAAACGCCATTTGACTATCCACCACATTGGTGTCAGTGTCTTGTGGACCGAGTAGCGTCGGGGTAGGCCACGCTGCCGTGCTGATACCCTTGGAACCAGATCGCCATGCCCTCAGGGGCAACATAAATGGTGCCGTCAACCCGGGAAAAGAAGGAGAAAATTAAAAGAAGAAAAACGAAGGAAAATAAAAAGAAGAAAAGCTCGGGCAGCGGGACACATCTGGACAAGATCAGCGGCCGAAGCAAGCGAAGCTGACTTCAGGCGGGGGGGACGCCCCCACAGAGGACCCACGGTCACCATGGAGGCGGTGGCAAAGGTTGTGAGTACACTCTATAAACAGTGGAATATTAAATGCAAACTTAAGGACTTTTATCTTGCTATTGCAAAGCTTCTGGAGCTTGGGGCGATTGCACGCCCTGTAGAAATTTTACACCCAGAGATATGGGAGAAATGTACTAGCGTTCTAGCGGAAGATACAAAATCTTCGGGGAGCGGTAAAAGTCTCAAAGCGTGGGGTAAAGTAGAAGCGGCTTTACGCCAGGCGATAGAGGAGCAAGAGACCTGGAAAGCCGCGCGTGCATGTTTACTAGCTACACCTAAACTAGGGGTGGGGGCAGTTACACAAACAGACCCCGAGAACGGTCTATCAGAAAGCGCGGATCTGCGGGGACCGGGCACGCTTCCCCCCTCCCCAACCCCAATCCCGAACGCCCCGGGGCCCCCGGAGATCCCTCCGACCCTGCCGCCGAGCCCGCCGGGTCCACCCCCCCCCGCGGAAACTCCCCAAGCGCCCGCGGTTTCCTCATCCGTCTCTCCACCGCCAGCCACCGAATCCATGTTGGAAGCGCAGAAATATGCGAAGTCCTTTTGGGAAGACTTGGCAGACGAGGCGAGGGAAACCGAGAGAATGGCTAGGGAGGGGACGGGAGCGGCCGCCCGCCCCCCCCATGTTGTCCAACATGGCGCAGGCGAGCAAAGAGATGGGCGGGGCCAGGGTCTGACCGGCGGGAACGAACAAAGGGTGGAAGTGTTTGCTGTTGCGCAAACGTGGAAAGGGGGAGCTACAAACGCGCTTGCGCGAGAGAGCAGCAGAGGGCGCATGCCCGGTCAAGAGCCGTGCTCAGCGCTGCTCGGGAGGCAGGGCCAGCCCGGGGGGCGGGATCGGCACCACCCCCAGGGGGAGGAGCGGGGGCGGGGCCGCAAGAAAAAGCACAAGTTACCGGAACTTCTATCTGAGTTCACTTCCGGCTCTGAGTCCGACAACAGCTCCACCAGCTCTGAACTATCGGAGTCTGACGGAGACACAGAACCAAAAGTAAAGCAGCCGCAATTAAAAGTGAAAACAAATACCGCTATAATTAATACCGAACAGCAAATACAATACCAATTTACTGATTAGGGACAAATAAAAATAACATGTGCAGAGTGAGTTCCTATGCCCACAGTTCATGCCTTCCCAGTGAGAATTACTAGGCAAGACGGAAATCAACAGCAAGTTTACAGTCCCATTAATCCTAAAGACATACAAACTATAGTCAAAGCGATTTCAGAAAAAGGCATGGACTCTACCATTATTTCTACACTCATAAATAGCCTTCTGTCGTGTCCCCAAATGGCAACAGACCCAACCTTCGGTTTCAGTGGAAAGTGTTACCACAGGGCTTTGTAAATAGCCCGACCATATGCCAGATCACCGTGGACAAGGCACTGATGCCAGTCCGACATTCCTATCCTGCTGCAACCATCATCCAATACATGGATGACATCCTCGTCGCTGCACCATCCACAAGCCAAGTAGATCACTTAGTGTCCATAATCACAGAAACCCTCCAGGCCAACGGCTTCGAAATCGCAAGTGCAAAAATCAAGAAAGGACCCTGTGTGACCTTCCTGGGAGTGGGGATCACAAATTCCTATGTGACACCCCCCAAAGTGAGGGTCCGCCGAGACATCAAGACACTTCATGACGTGCAGCGCCTCGTGGGATCCCTGCAGTGGCTTCGCAACATCATCCTGATTCCTCCTGAAGTCATGGATCCCTTATATGACCTCCTGAAAGGAAAGCATCCCTGGGAACCCAAGGAGCTGACACCACAAGCAGCGAGCTCCCTTGATTTCATCAAGCATCAAATGTCCACTGGCTCTCTGGCCAGGTGGAACCCAAACATGCCGCTTAATCTGTATGTCCACTTCACACCGAAAGGAGGAGTGAGAGCACTGACCCAAGGATCTTCTAAGAAGTCCCGACCGATCCAGTGGGTAGTCCTTGGAAAACCGGCTCGTGCTTTCTCCCCAGGAATCGAATGCATCGCTAACCTCATCATGAAAGGCAGAAAACTGGCCTTGAGACACCTGGGAACTGAACCGACGAGAATCCACCTGCCCTTCCGCAAGCAGCCAGTGACAGAATCAACCGCGATACCAGAGTACCTAGCCCTTGCTCTCGCAGGTTTTGGAGGAGAGATCTCCTACGCCGCCAGACCACCCTGGACTCAGCTACTGGACATTGTGGACATAGACATGCCACCAAAGGTCACAGACCGCCCACTGCCAGGACCGACGGTCTTCACAGATGCCTCTTCCACAACTTCTACTGCAGCAGTGGTGTGGCAGGTGGGAGAACAGTGGCATTGCATCAAGAAATATGATCCTACATTGTCAGTCCAGCAGCTGGAAGCAGCAGCAGTGGTCTTGGCGTGTGGACTTTTCCAGGAGGAACACCTCAACATAGTAACGGACTCTATATTCGTGGCAAGGCTCTGCCTAGCCATGTCGGGACCAGGTGTGTCAACATCTGCAGCAGCCCTAATGCTGGAAGAAGCACTCTCCTCGCGACAGGGCACAGTGTCTGTCATTCACGTCAACAGCCACAATCCAATTAAAGGTTACTTCCAGACCGGCAATGACAAGGCAGATGCCGCAGCAAAGGGAGTGTGGACATTGCAAAAAGCTCGTCAATTGCATGAATCACTCCACATCAGAGCCAAAGCACTGGCGAAGAGATGCGGGATCTCGACAGCGGACGCAAAACATGTAGTAGCCACCTGTCCTCATTGCCAGAAGTCACCCCTATGGTCCAGTGGGGTCAACCCGAGAGGCCTCACGCCCTCAGAAATCTGGCAGTCGGACTTCACTCTATGCCAACTGCTGAAGCCCCGAGCGTGGCTTGCAGTGACAGTGGACACTTACAGCGGAGTGATCGTGGACACACAGCACCCCAAAACCAACTCTAAAGCCACAATTCAGCACTGGCTGACAGCTATGGCATGGCTTGGTATCCCCAAGCAAATCAAAACTGACAACGGTTCCAACTTCACCTCCAAACCGGTGCAAGAATTTGCCGCGAAATGGGGCATCACCTTGGTGCAAGGCATCCCATATAATAGCACTGGACAGGCTATTGTTGAACGAGCAAATCAGACTCTGAAAACCAAGCTAGAAGTACTAGCAAAAGCAGAAGGCTTTGAAAACTCCATCCCCTCAGGGGACCAGGCGCGTATACTAGCAACTGCTTTGCTAGCACTGAATCAGTTCTGTAGGGGGGATGAAATAAACAATCCCACTCAAAAACATTGGGCCACCCGAGCACTAGAGGAGGGCCCGAAGGTTATAATCAAAAATGAGCTGGGCGAATGGGAACGGGGCTGGAGGTTGGTGCTTACAGGGCGAGGGTACGCAGCTGTCAAAAAGGAGGGCAGAATCAGGTGGTGTCCACTAAAATCAATAAAGCCAGACCTTCAAAAGGAGCAGAATGAGACTAATGAAAATTGTGAGTTTCTGTTTGCAGGACATGCTTGTGGGACGCCCCCGTAATGCGTACACCCCTGTTCCAGAAGAAAGTGACAGACCTCCAAGCCGTCAAGCAGCACCAAAGAGTTCTGTACCGGCGAGACCCAGACGTCAACAGTGTTTCTGTGTAATTTTACTGTTAGGGCTTGTTGCCAGAGGACAAGCCAGCTCAAATCATTACTCTCATCAGCCATTCAGGTGGGTCATGCAACACCTGTCAAATGACAAGGTGCTCAAAGAAACCACCACACCAAACACCCCATCTTTTGTGATCCGTGTTACTGATCTGTTCCCTGGAAAGCCAAGAATAAACCCCTATTCCCCTCGTGTTACACATATGCATCTATCCTATTGGTGCCCAGCCTCAAACCCAGGAAAGAAGTACTGCAATTACCCGGGGTGGGGGTATTGTGGATACTGGGGCTGTGAAACCATTGTTACAGATGCCAGACCATCAGGACCTGGGTGGGAGCCTCAGAGACCTGATGAATTTTTACAGTTCACCTGGGCACCCACTGGCTGTAAGCAACCTGCTATCTTCCAAGAAAAGCTTTACCGAAACCATCACAAATTCACTAAATCCCAGAGGTGCACTGACTATAACATGACCGTTTTGCAGCCAAATCACCCTAGTTGGGCCACAGACAGGACATGGACAGTAGTCATTCAAGGGTCAAAGGAGTGGGTGAATGTGCGAATTATCAAGCTTCAGCCACGAGCATCCAGGGCGATCGGGCCCAACAAAGTTATTAAAGATGTGCTGAAAGGGAAAAACACAACCCACTCCAAAGCCTTGCCCACAAAGGTCACTGATACCCTGATCGGTCATGCAGATGCTTCCCAAATAAGTTTAGCCGGATCTGACCCAGATCCAGTCTTTCGTATGTTAGAAGCTACCTTTCAATCCCTGAATGAATCCAACCCAAACCTAACCAATTCCTGCTGGCTTTGCTATGACGTTAAGCCCCCTTTCTATGAAGGATTTGCTTTAGATATCCCCTTCAGTTACTCCACAGCCGACGCCCCTCACCAATGCAGGTGGAATACTCCCCGCAGAGGAATCACCCTGAGTCAGGTCACGGGCAAGGGCAGATGTTTTGGCAATGCAACCTTAACAAAGAAAGGCAACATCTGCACCAAAGTTGCCAAGCCCAACAGAAAGAATAAGTGGGTGGTTCCGTCTGCATCTGGGATGTGGGTTTGTCAGCGATCTGGAGTGAGTCCTTGTGTATCTCTTGCCAAATTCAATGATTCTACTGACTTCTGTGTTCAAGTTCTAATTGTCCCTAGGGTCCTGTACCACTCAGATGAAGAGATGTACCACCTTTTTGAAAAACCCAACCGGCTCCACAAAAGAGAATTAATAACTGGAGTCACGATTGCAATGCTGCTTGGCCTAGGAGCAGCTGGAACAGCCACTGGCATCTCAGCTCTTGCAACCCGACACCAAGGACTGTCTCAGCTACAACTGACTATCGATGAGGACCTGCAGAGGATCGAGAAATCCATCTCCTTTCTAGAGAAATCAGTTTCCTCTCTCTCTGAAGTAGTTCTGCAGAACAGGAGAGGACTGGACCTCTTGTTCATGCAACAAGGAGGTTTGTGTGCTGCCTTGAAAGAGGAATGCTGCTTTTACGCCGATCACACAGGAGTTGTCAGAGACTCCATGGCAGAACTTCGAGATAGACTGGCTCAGAGACAGAAAGACAGGGAAGCTCAGCAGAGCTGGTTCGAGTCCTGGTTCAATCAGTCACCATGGCTCACCACACTAATTTCCACATTAGTAGGTCCACTGGCAATGTTGCTTTTAGCTTTTACCTTTGGACCATGCCTGCTAAACAAACTGGTTTCTTTTATCCAGACCCGTCTGGAACGGGCCAACTTTCTGTTTTTAGGCCACCAACAAATGCTGTAAACCAAACTGTAAACACTGTCAGTCGCAAGGCTTTTCTACCTCGCCTTGCGAAATTTACTCAGGTGCACCAAACCCCTTTTTTCCCTTGTTAAGCTACTACCTCACACCTCACTTCAGTGCCTATACCTATGACTACCTCATTCATTTTTTAAAAAAAAGGGGGGGGAAATGTGAGGGACAGGCGAACGGAAGATTACGTGGTGTGACGGGAAGCAGGGATAGCATGGAGTCTCCCTCCCCCCTTCGTCCCACTGATAAGCATCACCTTAGGAATGTAGCTTTACTAACCCCAGTAGTTTTCCACTCCATACTAACCCTAGCCATCCCACAATCCCCCTTTCCTGACCAGAGAAGCCCCTGGACTATATAACCTTAGGAGATAAGATAATAAACGCCATTTGACTATCCACCACATTGGTGTCAGTGTCTTGTGGACCGAGTAGCGTCGGGGTAGGCCACGCTGCCGTGCTGATACCCTTGAAACCAGATCGCCATGCCCTCAGGGGCAACA
>JAMPIT010000625.1:0-291245 GCA_026261815.1 Monarcha castaneiventris obscurior | reverse complement strand
ATTTCCCCCCCACTTTTTTCATAAATGAATGAGGTAGTCATAGATACAGGCATTGAAATGAGGTACGAGGTAGTAACTTGATAAGGGGAAGGGGTTCGGTACACCTGAGTAAATTTCGCAAGGCGAGTTAGAAAAGCTTTGCGACTGGCAGTGTTTACAGTTTGGTTTAGCGCATTTGTTGGTGGCCTAAAAACAGAATGTTGGCCCGCTCTAAACGGGTCTGGATAAAAGAGACCAGTTTGTTCAACAGGCACGGTCCAAAGGTAAAAGCTAAAAGCAGCATTGCCAATGGACCTATCAGGGTGGAAATTAGAGTGGTGAGCCATGGTGACTGATTGAACCAGGACTCAAACCAGCTCTGCTGGGCTTCCCTGTCTTTCTGTCTCTGAGCCAGTCTATCTCGGAGTTCTGCCATGGAGTCTCTGACGACTCCCGTGTGATCTGCATAAAAGCAGCATTCCTCTTTCAAGGCGGCACACAAACCTCCTTGTTGCATGAACAAGAGGTCCAGTCCTCACCTGTTCTGCAAGACCACTTCTGAGAGTGAGGAAACTGATTTCTCTAGAAAGGAGATGGATTTCTCGATCCTCTGCAAGTCCTCATCGATGGTCATTTGTAGCTGAGACAGACCTTGGTGTCGGGTCGCAAGAGCTGAGACACCCGTGGCTGTTCCGGCTGCTCCCAGGCCGAGCAGCATTGCAATAGTTACACCTGTTATCAGTTCTCTTTTGTGGAGCCGGCCGGGTTCCTCAAGAAGGTGGTACACCTCTTCGTCTGAGTGGTACAGGACCTTAGGAACAATTAGAACTTGGACACAAAAGTCAGTAGAATCATTGAACTTGGCAAGAGACACACAAAGACTCACCCCAGATCGCTGACAAACCCACATCCCAGATGCGGATGGAACCACCCACTTATTGAGCTCTCTGTTGGGCTTGACAACTTTGGTGCAGATGTTGCCTTTCTTTGCTAAGGTCGCGTTGCCAAAACATCTGCCCTGACCCGTGACTTGACTCAGGGTGATTCCTCTGCGGGGAGTATCCCACCTGCACTGGTGAGGGGCGTTCGGTGTGGTGGTTTCTTTGAGCACCTTGTCATTTGAAAGGTGTTGCATGACCCACCTGAATGGCTGATGGGGGTAGTGGTTTGGACTGGCTTGTCCTCTGGTAACAAGCCCCAACAGCAAAATCACACAAAAACACTGTTGACGTCTGGGTCTCACCGATACAGAACTCTTAGGTGCTGCTTGACGGCTTGGAGGTCTGTCACTTTCTTCTTGAACAGGGGTTTACGCGTTACGAGGGCGTCCCACGAGCATGTCCTGCAAACAGAAACTCACAGTTTTCATTAGCCTCATTCTGCTCATTCTGAAGGTCTGGCTTTATTGACTTCAGTGGACACCACTTGATTCTGCCTTCCTTTTTGACAGCTGCGTACCCTCGCCCCGTGAGCACCAACCTCCAGCCCCGTTCCCATTCGCCTAGCTCATTTTTAATTATAACCTTTGGGCCCTCCTCTAGTGCTCGGGCGGCCCAATGTTTTTGAGCGGGACTGTTTGTTTCATCTCCCCTAGGGAATTGATTCAGTGCTAGCAAAGCAGTTGCCAGTATACGTGCTTGGTCCCCTGAGGGAATGGAATTGTCAAAGCCTTCTGTTTTTGCTAGTACTTCTAACTTGGTTTTCAGGGTCTGATTTGCTCGCTCAACAATGGCCTGCCCGGTGCTGTTATACGGGATACCTTGCACCAAAGTGATGTCCCATTTCGAGGCGAATTCTTGCACTGGTTTGGAGATAAAATTGGAACCGTTATCAGTTTTAATTTGTTTGGGGATACCAAGCCATGCCATGGCTGTCAGCCAGTGCTGAATTGTGGCTTTAGAGTTAGTTTTGGGATGTTGTGTGGCCACAATTATCCCGCTATAAGTGTCCACTGTCACTGCAAGCCATGCTCGAGGCTTCAGCAGTTGACATAAAGTGAAGTCTGACTGCCAGATTTCTGAGGGCTTGAGACCTCTTGGGTTGATCCCACTGGACCATAGGGGTGACTTCTGGCAATGAGGGCAGGTGGCCACTACATGTTTTGCGTCCGCTGTTGAGATCCCGCATCTCTTCGCTAGCGCTTTGGCTCCGATGTGGAGTGATCCATGCAATTGACGAGCTTTTTGCAATGTCCACACTCCCTTTGCTGCGGCATCTGCCTTGTCATTGCCGGTCTGGAAATAACCTTTAATTGGGTTGTGGCTGTTGACGTGAATGACAGACACGGTGCCCTGTCGCGAGGAGAGTGCTTCTTCCAGCATTAGGGCTGCTGCAGATGTTGACACACCTGGTCCTGACATGGCTAGGCAGAGCCTTGCCACGAATATAGAGTCCGTCACAATGTTGAGGTGTTCCTCCTGGAAGAGTCCACATGCCAAGACCACTGCTTCCAGCTGTTGCACTGACAGTGTGGGGTCACATGTTTTGATGCAATGCCACTGTTCTCCCACCTGCCACACCACTGCTGCAGTAGAAGTTGTGGAAGAAGCATCTGTGAAGACCGTCGGTCCTGGCAGCGGGCGGTCTGTGACTTTTGGTGGCATGTCTATGTCCACAATGTCCAGTAGCTGGGTCCAAGGTGGTCTGGCGGCGTAGGAGATTTCTCCTCCAAAGCCAGTGAGAGCAAGGGCTAGGTACTCCGGTATCGTGGTTGATTCTATGATTGGCTGCTTGCGGAAGGGGAGGTGGATTCTTGTCGGCTCAGTTCCCAGGTGTCTCAAGGCAAGTTTTCTGCCTTTCATGATGAGGCTGGCGATGCATTCGATTCCTGGGGAGAATGCATGAGCTGGTCTTCCAAGGACCACCCATTGGATCGGTCGGGACTTATCAGAAGGTCCTTGGGCTAGTGCTCCCACTCCTCCTTTTGGTGTGAAGTGAACGTATAATTCAAGCGGCATGCTTGGGTTCCACCTGGCCAGAGTGCCAGTGGACATCTGATGCTCGATGAAATCAAGGGAGCTCGCTGCTTGCGGCGTCAGCTGCTTGGGCTCCCAGGGGTGCTTTCCTTTCAGGAGGTCATATAAGGGGTCCATGACCTCGGGAGGGATCAGGACGATGTTGCGGAGCCACTGCAGAGATCCCACGAGGCGCTGCATGTCATGAAGTGTCTTGATGTCTCGGCGGATCTTCACCTTGGGGGGTGTCACATAGGAATTTGTGATCCCCACTCCCAGGAAGGTCACGCAGGGTCCTTTCTTGATCTTCGCGCTCGCAATCTCGAAGCCGTTGGCCTGGAGAGTTTCCGTGATTGTGGACACTAAGTGATCCACTTGGCTTGCTGATGGTGCAGTGACGAGGATGTCATCCATGTATTGGATGATGGTTGCAGCAGGATAAGAATGTCGGACTGGCGTCAGTGCTTTGTCTACGGTGATCTGGCATATGGTCGGGCTATCTACAAAACCTTGTGGTAACACCTTCCATTGGAAGCGGAGGTTAGGTCGGTTGCCGTTTGTGGACACGACAGAAAAGGCGATCCGTTCCTTGTCCTCAGGGTGCAGGGGTATCGAAAAGAAACAGTCTTTGATGTCCAGCACTGCGCATGGCTGTCCTTCGGGGATGGCTGAGTTCATGGGCAGCAGTGTCTGAACTGGACCCATGAGTCAGGCTGTCTTAGTCACTTCTCTCAGGATGAGGCGATAACTTTCTCCAGACTTTCTGGGGATTACAAATACAGGGGTGTTCCATGGGCTGATGGAGGGTTCTATGTGACCCTTTTGTAGCTCACGGTGAACTAGTTCTAGCAAGGCTGCCATTCGAGGCTCTGACAGAGGCCACTGCTCGACGTATACGGGGTCTGATGACTTCCAAGTCAGTTTGATCGGCAGCGGTGGATGTACGGCAGTGGCCCTCATGATAAATTTGTGATCCTGACTCCTAACATAGCAAGGATGTCCCTTCCTATCAGGGGTGGAGAGTTTTGTAGAATGTAAGGGTAGATTGCCACTGTCTGTTCCGGTCCCTTTTTTGTGTGGAGTGTTATAGCCACTAACTGGGTGCTTTTCCACGCCCAAGACGGCCCTCCCACACCGTTCACTGGGGGGACTTCTTTAAATTGCCAGTGTTGAGGCCAATGCGCCTGGGGAATAATCGTACAGTCTGAACCCGTGCCTGCCCAAAACTGAAGCCCTATGACGTGGGGATCCTGACTGCCATAGAGGCGGCATGTCCCCCACACCATCAGGGGCTCCTTCCCTATTTTCATGGCCAGGGCCACCCAGGGACTCTGCCCTGGGGCGCCCCCTGCTGGCCCTGCGGCACAATCGCAGCTTGTGGCTGCGGTGGAAGCGAGAGTGCTGCTGGCGGTGCTGCGTAACTCTGCAATTGCACCGTTTGTGTGGGTGCAAGACTGGCTGCCTCCTGCGGGGGCATGGGGAATAGGGGCCCCCCACCCCACTGGGGGTTGGCATAGATGGGCCGCCTTGCATTCGCAGCGGGAGGAGGCTGGGTGCGGCCCGCACGCCCCCTCCCTCTTCCGTTTCCCTGGGGTCAGGACCTGCATTCTCTAGCGAGGTGCCCCCTCTTCCCGCAGCCCCAACAGGGTCCTCTCAAGCGCGCTTGAGATGGAGGCACCACCGGGGGAGGCTGTGTCGGCTGGGGACAGCTCACTGCGACGTGGCCTGCCTGACCACATTTAAAGCATGCCATTGCACTGGTTAGAGTGCGGACAGCTGCTTGAATGGGGGTCAGCTGTTCTTCTCGTACTGCATGTTTGATTATGTCGGCCAGGCTGGCTCCAATCGGAACGGAGCGCAAAATGTCCTTGGTGACAGAGTTGCTTTGTTGCCACAGGCAGTCGGCTACCACAGGGCCTTTTGCCTCCGCAGGCAGGGTAGAGGCGTCTACTGCCGCCTGCAGGCGATCTACAAACTGCGTGAAGCTTTCACTCTCTGTTTGCTTTATGGTGGACCACGGCGATGGCTTAGCTACCACTTGAGATGCAGCACGGATGGCTTCCCTGGCTGCTCGAGTTGTGGCCCTGACTTCCTCAGCCCGCAGCTGTGTGGCTTGTTGCTGAGGCATAATCATCTCATCATGTTTTCCTGTCAGCCTGGACAAGCTCGAGCCGTGCAGTTGTTGCTCCGCCCCAGAAGCCTGGGCCAATAGGTTTGTGCAATTATCTTTCCATTCCTGCTTAAACACAATCATTCCCGCACCATCAAAGATCATGCGACCTATTTGTATAATGTCAAAGGGGAGCAAGTTATCATTGCAAAAAAGGCCGTCTATGAGGGTGGAGACTATGGCTGAGTCTATTCCTTTCTCTGAAATCGCTTTGACAATCGCTTGTACATCTTTGGGGTTTACCGGATTATAAACCTGTTGCTGGTTTCCCTCTGGCCCGGTGACTCTTACCGGGAAAGCATGGACTGTGGCCGAAGGGGCCCATTCGGCACAAGCTATTTTTATCTTTCCCCAGTCGGTGAATTTGTATTGTGATTGCTTTCCGGCGTGGTTTAGAGCTTTATTCGTTTTCGCTTTAGATTGCGTTACCTCTGCTTCTTCCGGTTCCGAGTCCCAGTCAGTTTCCGATAACTCGGTAGAGCTGACGGAGCTGCTATCGGACTCAGAGCCGGAAGTCGACTGCCAGAGCACTTCCGGGTTTCCGTGCCTTTTTGTGCGGCTCCGGCCCCGCCCCTCCCTTCGGGGGTGGTGCCGATCCAGCCCCCCGGGCTGGCCCTGCCTCCCGCAAGGGGAGGTCTCTCCCTTAGATGGTAGCAGCATTGAGCGCAGCTCTTGGCTGGGCATGCGCCCTCTGCCGCTCTCCCGCGCACGCGCGTTTGCAGCTCCCTCTTCCCGCGCATGCGCAGCAGCGAACACCCGCGGCTTTTGTCTGAGTTTGCGCAGTTCCCCTTCTTCCTGCGCATGCGCAGCAGCGAGCACTCACGGCTTTTGTCTGAGTTTGCGCAGTTCTCCCTCTTCCCACGCATGCGCATCAGCGAACACCCGCGGCTTTTGTTTGTTCCCGCCGTGGACATCCTGGCCCCGCCCATCTCCCTGGTCGCCAGCGCCATGTTGGGTTGTATAGGGTGGCGGCGCCACCCGTGCCCCCTCTCTGGCCGCCCGTTCGGTTTCTCTGGCCTCCTCCGTCAATTCTCTCCAAAAGACTCGCGCATGCGGCTGCACTTCCAGCACCAGATCGCTAACCGGCGGCAGAGAGACGGATGGCGAAACCGCAGACGTTTGGGAAGGTTCCGCGGGGGGGTGTGGATCCGACAGGTTCGGCGGGAGGGTCGGGGGGTTTTCTGGGGGCCCCGGGGCATTTGGATTTGAGCTCGGGGAGGAGGGAAGCGCGCCCGGTCCCCGCGAGTCCCCGCTCTCCGATAAACCGCTTTCAGAGTCGGTTTGCATTGTTGCTCCTACCCCCAGCTTGGGAGTGGCTAATAAACATACACGCGCGGCATTCCAAGTCTCTTGTTGTTCCAGCGCTTCACGTAAGGCTTGTTCTACTTTCCCCCACGCCTTGAGACTTTTGCCACTGCCTGAGGATTTGGTATCCTCTGCTAAAGCGGCAGTGCATTTCTCCCACACCTCCTAATGTAATATTTCTACGGGACGTTCAGTTGCCCCGAGCTCCAGGAGTCTTGCGATAGCAAGATAAAAATCCTTGAGCTTACACTTAATTCCCCATTGCTTATAAATCGAACTCACGACCTTCGCGACGGCGTCCATGACGACCGCGGGTCCCTGGGAACGTCTTCCCTGCCTGAAGTCAGCTTCGCCGCTTCGGCCGCTGTTTCTCGTCCAGGTGACTCCCGTTACCCGATTTCTCCCGGGTTTCGGCACCAGTATGCCTTCTGCTATGAAGGCAGGCGACCTGGTTTAAAGAAGCCAGCACGGCAGCCCAGCCTCACCTGGGGCCACTCGGTCCACAGACACACAGACACCAGTATGGTGGATGGTCAAATGGCTTTTATTATCTTATCTCATGAGGTTAAATAGTCAAGGGGGCTTCACTACATCAGAAGGGGGACGGTGGGATAGCTAGGGTTAGTAAGGAGTGGAAAACTACTGGGGTTAGGAGGGGTTGCATACCTAGGGTGATCGCTTATCACAGAGGAATGAGGGGAGGGAAGGTTCCATGCTGCTTCTGCTTTCCGTCACATCGCGAGATCTTCCGTTCGCCTGTCCCTATCTACCACAGGTGGTGGTGGCACAAAAGGATTGGTAGGATGAAAAAGAGGTAGAGATTACATGTCTAGAATTGGTGCAAATGAACTGGTATAGAATAGTAAATAATAAATACATTGTGAAGAATGGTTGGATCATGGAAAGGGCACAAAAAGGATGGGACAGCCCAGGACTGGGCAGTGCCCGCTCGGACTCGGCTGCATCAGATGTGCGGCCGGAGCTGAGAGCTGGCAGAGATAAGGAGAAATAAACAACCTGAAACAACATCTGCAGGCGTTTCTCATCTGCTGGGGCTCGAGGTAAAACTTCCCAGAGGTGAAGATAAAGAACCTGGATTTGTGCGGAGTTCCCAACTCCCACATCTGACCAGAAGAAAAACTGTGTGCCCGTTTGTTTTGGTTTTCTTCTTAAATCTGTTATCACAGAGGCGTTACCAGCCTCTCTCATTGGCCCAGTTTTGGCCAGCAGCATGTCCACCTTCAGAGCCATCAGGGATTGGTGCTGCTGGACGTGGTGGAAGCTTCCAGCAGCATTTCACAGGAGCCACCTCTGTGGCCCCCCCGCCACCAAAAACCAGGCCATGCAAAACCAATACAGAAGCTATCAGTGAGAAAAGCTCTGATTGAGTAAAAGTTGTTTTGTGCATTTTCTGATTGGCTTAAAAGTGTTGGGGTCCCTGCACATCTCCATGGTAACTGCCGAGTCATCACCGCTGCACGCTCTGATTGGCCAAAGGCTGCTTTGGGGTGGGGGCTGGGGGCATCTGTCAAACGTGGGACCCCCACAAGCTGCTTATAACCACCAAAACTGGGAGTTACAGCCCTCCCTCATGCGCTGGTGGAACTGTGGGGTAACTCCAAATCCCCAAAATGAGGCACAGGGCCCATTTATATCCCTGCCCCCAGGTTGGTGGAAAGCAGCAGGATCCTCCCCAAAACGGTGTCTCCTCACTGTCACAAAATGAGGAGGGGGTGTCACCTCAGCTTCCTGAAATTAGTGGGAAACCTCCAAAAGCCATTTATTGCCCCCAAAACTGGAAGAAAGAAGCAGAATCTTCCCCAAAATGGGCTCCCCATGTCCCTCCCTGTGGTGCCCACTCCAAGAGCCAGAGCCACATGTCCTCCCCTGTCTCCCTGTCTCCTCTCCTCAGGATCGGGGGGTACCCAAAAATCCCCTCAGGAACAGGGGATAACCCAAATGCCCTCAGATGTGGGGGATACCCAGAAAGGAGATTCCCCTCAGCCTCAGCATCCCCAGCCTTCAGCTCTTCATTCCACACCCCTGTCCCCTCCCATTGCCCACCCACCCCCCCATGTACCTCCCACTCCGTCCAGACCCTCTGAATGCCCATCCAGCCCCTCCTGGGGATTTTGAGGGAGCTGTAGGGTCAAGTAATTTTGGAATGTGACTGAGCCATTTGGAATGGGAACTGAACATTTTTCTGTGGGATTCAGTGGTTTTGAGGTGACAGATTGAGGCCTCTCATCTTCTGGAGTGCAAAGCGATGGAGAAAACTCTTCCATATCCCCTCAGAACCCCAAATCCTCCCAAACATCCTCTTCCCTGGTGCCTATGGAGATCCAGAAGGATATGGAGACAACCAGCCAGCTGTCTTCCCAACATGGATACAGGGAATGTGAGTCCTTCGGTGAAAGATGAAGTTGGAGCAGTAGATGAAGCTCTTCCCCTGTCAGGGCACTCGCAGGGCTTCATTTACCGGTGCCTCTGTTGGTGTCTGGTCAAGTTTGAGCTTTGGGTGAAGCTCTTCCCACACTCGGGACACTCGTAGAGCCCCTCCCCGGTGTGGATCCTCTGGTGGCAGATAAGGCTGTATCTCTGCCTGAAGCTCTTCCCACATTCAGGACAATTGTAGGGCCTCTCCCCAGTGTGGGTGAGCCGGTGCCTGATGAGGTGGGGACTGCACTTGAAGCCCTGCCCGCAGTCGGGGCAGCGGAAGGGCCTCTCCTCTGTGTGTGTCTGCTGGTGCTTGAGGAGCTTGAAGCTGGTCTGAAACCTCTTCCCACACTCGGGACACTCGTAGGACCCCTCCTCAGTGTGGATGCGCCGGTGGGTGACGAGGCGGGAGTTGCGGTTGAAGCTCTTCCCGCAGTCGGGGCAGCGGAAGGGCCTCTCATCCGTGTGACTGCGCTGGTGCAGGAGGAGATGGGAGCTCGTCAGAAACCTCTTCCCACACTCGGGACACTCATAGGGCCTCTCCCCTGTGTGGTTCCTCTGGTGGATCATCAGCAGAGAGCTCTGTCTGAAGCTCTTCCCACATTCCCCACACTCGTAGGGCTTCTCCCCAGTGTGCATCCTCTGGTGGGTGATCAGGGTGGAGTTGTGTCTGAAGCTCTTCCCACATTCCTGGCACTTGTAGGGCCGTTCCCCAGTGTGCATCCTCTGGTGGATGATCAGGCTGGATCTCCAGCTGAAGCTCTTCCCACATTCCCCACACTCGTAGGGCTGTTCCCCAGTGTGGATCCTCTGGTGGCGGATCAGATAGGCTCTCTGGCTGAAGCTCTTCCCACATTCTCCACACTTGTAGGGCTTCTCCCCAGTGTGAAGCTGCTCATGGACCACCAGGTCCGAGCTCTGGCTGGATCTCCGGCCATTTTCCTGGCATGGGCTGGGTCTTTCTACCTCAGAGCTCCCTGGTCTGCGTTTGCATCCTCTCCTCCTGCGGGATCTCTGGGGCTTTTCCTCCCTGTTGGATTCCTGCCCTGTGGAGCTGCTCAAAACAGCCTCTTCCATGAAGTTCTGCTGTGGGGATTTGTCCTCCCTGGTCTCCGCCCTCAGCTCCTTGTCTGGGGCAGGAAGGACAAGGAGAGGCTGGGATTTGCCTCCATGCCAGAGGGAAGGGGAAGGAGATCCCCCCAGTCTGTCCCCGGCAGGACGGTGTTGGCAGCGGGGTTGTCCTGCAGCCGGGGGCGATGCTGGGCTGGGAGATGGAGCAGGAGAGAGGGGGAAAGGGGCACTGACTTCTTCCTCACCTGCCTGGGTGTCCCAGGGCATCTTCCTCTTCCTTGCAGCCTGCTCCTCCATCTGGCCAAGGTGTGGGAATGGCAAATCCTGGTTTGGAGGGAAAAACAAGGGATGAGCACATTGAGTTTGAAGGGTTCCTCCTGCCCAAGTCCATCTCTAGAAGTCACCGGGCATCTGGGTTACATAAAAACCTCCCAAATACCAAGATTCAGCCCTGAAAAAGCCTCACAGGAGTTCCCCCTCTCTAGTCCCCCTGCTCTGATGTTGGAGGATTCCCTCCTGTCCCAACTGCTGGGGGTCACGCTTGTATTGGGGGCCCCCATCTACTTGGTCCCTGCCCTCCCCAGGCTGCTGGGAGTCCAGGAATTCGAAAAGCTCCCCCTTTTTGTCTCCCCACTTAGGGATGCTGGGGGTTATGGGGTCCAAGGGGTCCATCTCCCCTTATTCTCTGCTTTGGGGTACAGGGGGTCCAAGGAGTCCCCCCTCCCCCTCTCCAGGCTGTTGAGGGTCCCGTTAATCACAGCGCTCCCCCCTCTCTGGGCTCCCCACTTTGGGCTCCTGGGGGTCACAGGGGTCTGCTCCTCCACACTGCTGGGGCTCCCCTGGTCCCGGTACTGCCCCTCTCTGCTCCCCCACTCTGGGAGTCCCGAGGTTCCCCCCTCTGGCTCTCCCGGGGGTCCCGCAGCCCCCTGGCTCCGGGCTGGAGTTGGCCATGCCTGACCTGGGCAGACCCAACCCCTACTGTGGTGAGGACCCCACATCTCCCTGATGCCTTAAGAGGCCTCCAAGAAACAGAGACTAGACAGGATAAGGGAATAAAGGTAGGTATTTATTTGAAGGGCCTTCAAAGGCACACCCTGGGGAGCCAGAGGCTGTTGCCAAGATGGATCCCAAGATGGACGACAGGTCACAAGTTCTTCACACTTTTATAGGTTTGGTTCATTTGCATATCGGGCTTAATTCTCCAGTTAAAGCCCCAGTTCAATGATGTAATTCCCCTCAGCTCACCCCCCTTTAGAGTCTGGTTTGCAGTTTGGGCCTAGAACAGCCTGGCTGTCCTTGAAGACAAAGCCTGGAGAGGCTTTGTTATGTCTACCTTGCACGAGAGAGCAGAAATCACAGGCTACAAGGAACTTCAGCGTTACACTCTAAGCAGTACAGAATTTGAAAAATACAAAAGTTAAAACCTAAGGCATCATTTCCCCCCTCGTCTGAGCCATCCGTGCAGTCCTGCCAGCTGTTGCACACCAGGGATCACCTCTGACCGCTGCCAGGGCTCTGCTGGCACCACCACCAGGACCCCCCAAAAACACCTCCTGGGGAACCTGCAACGTCCCTGCAAGGGGCATTTTCTGGTCAGCTTTGGAGTTCTTCATACTCCAAACATTTCCCCCCAGAAAACCCAACCCAGGGACCCCCCCGGGATATCTGGATCGAGCTCCCCCTCCCCAGGCACCTGGATCGAGCTCCCCCTCCCCAGACACCTGCGGGATGGGGAGGACGATGCTCCCACGGGTGGGGGGCTGTGAATTCAGGGAGCACTCGACCTCGTTCTTCCTTCTCCTTTTCTTGATCCTCCTTTGTCCCTCCGCTTCCTCGTCCTCCCGCTCCTCCTCTCCCAACCACCTCCTCCTCCCCCCAGGATCAGTGACACCCTGGGTCCCCCTGATGCCTTAGGTTTTAACTTTTATATTTTTCAAATTCTGTACTGCTTAGAGTGTAACTCTGAAGCTCCTTGTAGTCTGTTAATTTCTGCTCTCTCATGCAAGTTAGACATAACAAAGCCTCTCCAGGCTTTGTCTTCAAGGACACCCAGGGTGTTCTAGGCCCACACTGTGTAAACCAAAGACTCTAAAGTGGGGTGAGCTGAGGGGAACTACATCATTAAATTGAAGCTTTAATTGGAGCATTAACCCTGATATGCTAATGAACCAAACCTATAAACGTGTGAAGAACTTGTGACCTGTCGTCCATCTTGGGGTCCATCTTGGCAACAGCCTCTGGCTCCCCAGGATGTGCCTTTGAAGGCCCTTCAAATAAATACCTACCTTTATTCCCTTACTCTTGTCTAGTCTCTGTTTCTGGGAGGCCTCTTAAGGCATGAGTTCTTTGGCACCACCAGAAGGGACAACGAAGCTTCTGAAAATCCTCTGGGACTTGGGAAGGTCCAGCTCAGCTCCCCACCTCCACCGCCAACACCCGGGGTGGGGGGAGTTGCTACAGTCCAGGAGGCAGAGGAGCTCCAAGAGCCCAGAAAACTCTTCAGATCCAGCACGGAGGCATGTGAGTAACTGAATAAAGGTGGTGTACTGTTGGCACCGAGGTTGGGGTTAAGAGATCTCTTGCAGTTTAAGGACTCAGAAGAGTCCAGGGGGGGTTTAATTTGGTGTTTCCCCTTTTGTTAGCTTGGCAGCTCGCGAGAGCTTGTCAGGGAACTCGTGTGAGAGTTCCAGGGAATTTCATTTTCCCTCCGTTGGTTTGTTACTAGCTTGTGTCCACCCAACACTCTTTGGCACGCAGACAGCTGGCGCAGCAGCTTGGAAGCTTGGAATGTACTTCCAGCCACAGTTTGGATCCCTGGGTTGTGGGTCTGAATCTTACTTTCTCTAGTGTTCTCTTTCTGCTTTATAGAGTGTTTTAGCTCACTTTGCTTTATTTCTGTGAATTTTCTGTTTATAAGCATAAAACCATGGGCTGCAATATTTCTTGTACGGAGAATGACATAGCACAGAGCTGCCCTTTGAGGCATGTCCTGAAAAAATGGGGGAAGTTAACTGGTGGCGATAAAGCCCTTGCAAAAGCGGAATTAATTCAGCTTTCTACAGTGATCTGGCCAGTTTACAGGTTAGATAACCAGCAAAGGTGGCCCCAGTTTGGTAGCCTAGATGAAGAATTAATACCGAGTTTAATATCAAGCCTCCAAAAACACCACTGCTTCTTAGAAATTGAGTATACAAGACTCTTTTTAGTTATAGCCCACTTACAAGAATCAAAGAAGGAGCATATACTGCTTTTAAAGAGAAAAGGTTAAGAAGTCTATGCTGGGGACGTGGAGATGGATCTGATAGCTCCTGCCTTCACCACCACCACCACCACCAGGCCCTGCGGGTGGGGCAGGAGGGGAAGAGAGGCACCTTTAGATGGGTTCCAGTGGGTGAAACAGGAGATGGGGGAGGTGAGCTGGCAGTTCCCGCTGCCTCCCGCCGACCCGGGAGACTTCCCAGCCGCGACACCGAAAAGGGGGGAGGAGGGAGGGTGGCCCCGGACGCTGAGAGGCTGCCGGGGCAGCCCGAAGTTAGCGCGGATCTCCTCCTCGGCCCCCGGTCGGACGCCGCCCCTGTCTCTCTCCCCTCTGCTCCCTCCAGAGGGGCAGGAACTGAGGTGGGGGGACAGCGAGCGTATGCAGCCCACGGCACCGCCCCTAGAGGTAGAACCGGGAGACAGGGCTTTCCACTGGGAGGGCAGGGAGGGAACCTCCCGCAGGGGGGATGGCGTTCCTCCCTCTCCCAGGCCTCGCAGTCTCCACGGCGGCTGGCTCAGAAGATGATGCCATCGAAGCGCACAGGCCCAGGGCCACTGCCCGGCCCCCGCGGCGGAGCCGGTCCCTGTCAGGGACACCCGGTACCAGGACGGGCCGGGGCAGAGCCGACACAGCCCACTCCTCAGAATCAGACAGCTCTCACTCAGGCAGCTCCTCTGAAGGGGAAGATGAGATAGCTGCTTTAAGCAGGCGAAAGAGGGGAAAGATTATGGATGCTAAAATGCTTTAGTGGAGAAGCCTTCAGCTCTTAGCAGCAGCTCGTGAGAGCTCTGTCTTTCTCATGCTGAACTATGCAAAATATGATAAGGTTTCTGTAAACCGAGTCTGCTATCTTGCACCTGCAAATATGATTAGAATTGTTATGATTTCGACTAGGGGAATGAACGATGTGAGAATTGACCAATCACTCTGGTAGGTAGTTAGCAAGAGGTCCAATAACCTCTTGCCGTTTAGGTAGACGCTAAGAGAACTAAACACATAAAAACCCGTCCTTTGTTAATTAAATAATTCCATTCCATTCTCTTGACTGCATTCCTGTCTCCAAGTCTTTCTTACTCTCCGGCCGGCAGCTGCGACAGAAGAGAGCGAGAAAAGCTACAAGGGAACGGAGCCCAATTGCTAAACGGACCAGATCGAAAAAGGAGCCGGTTTTACGAGCCCCTTTGAGGCAGGCTGTTGGTAATCAAGGGCCAGTCTATGTGAAAGTTTCATATTCCCTCAGAGAGTTAGAACAATGGAAGAGTACACTGGGAAAATATAAAGAAAATCCACACAAAGTGGCTACTTTGGTACAAAGAGCAATTAAAACACAGAACCCGGACTGGAGTGATTTGGCAGTTCTGATAGAGACATTGCTTGATCCTGCTGAGAGACAGATGGTAAATAAAGCTATTATAGACTCTGTGGAATCAGGCACAGCTAACGGGACACTACAAGGGATGGTCGCAGAAATTTTTCCAACAGATGATCCAAAGTGGGACCCAACTGTGCCAGCACAAATGCAAAGATTAAAACGGTATCAAGATCTCACAGTATATGGGTTAAAGCATGGTGTCCCTAAAGCTCTTAACTGGGCAAAGCTTTACGAAGTGAAGCAAAGTTATGATGAATATCCTACTGATTTTCTGAATAGGTTAAAAGAAGCTGCCACCAAATACACAAACATAAATCCTGATACCACAGAAGGGGGAAACCACCTAGCTTATTTCTTTATGGGTCTGGCTTCAAACGATATAAGAAGAAAGTTGCAAAAGTTAGAAGGGGCTCAAGACATGAGTAAATTGTTAGAAGCAGCCTGGAGAGTGTTTCGAGATAGAGACTCAAGTGACAAAGGGAAACCCTGTCCCAGGAAGAAGGGTAGTCAGGAAAAGTCATGTAAGAAAGCCTCTCCCCCCAGGGACAAAGACATGTGTGCTTATTGCAAGAAGAAAGGGCATTGCAAGGCTCACTGTGCAATGCTGAAGAAGACACTCCCAGTTCCCCAGCTCCCATTGGGACAAGACTCATGCTCAGAATGATGGGGACCAGAGGATTCTCCCCCAGCAGAGCCTTCGGTTATAGCTAGGCTGGGGAAAGATGATAGAGAATTTCTGGTAGACACCGGCACGGTATATTCTGTGTTAAATGCTTTAGAAGGGAAACTGAGTGATGAAACTGTTCATGTTGTTGGGGCAACAGGGGTAACTGAAACATGGCCTTTCTTCCAACCTTTAAAATTTAAACTGGGGAAGCACTGGGTAACTCATCCATTTCTTTATATGCCTAACTCCCCATGACCATTGTTGGGGAGGGATTTGTTAGAGAAATTGGAAGCTGAAATCAAATTTAAAAAAGGGAAGGGTGTACGAGTTATAATTCCAGAAACTAAATTTGTTGAAGTTGCTGCACTTTTTATACAGGGCAGATGTGGCGAAATCCCCACTGAAGTTGAAAATGCTGTCAATCCAATTGTGTGGGCCAGTGATGTTCCAGGAAGATCCAAACAGGCAGAACCAGTGAGCATTGCACTCAAACCAGGAGCCACCTCGGTAAGGCAAAAACAATATCCTTTAAAATTACAAAGTCATAGAGGATTGGCACCTATAATTGACAAATTCCTCCATCATGGATTATTAGTGCAATGTGAGTCCAGGTGTAACACGCCAATCCTTTCAGTGAAGAAAGCTGATGGTAAGAGTTATCGGTTGGTCCAAGATTTGAGGGCAATTAACAAAATTACAGAGGACATACACCCAGTGGTAGCAAACCCTTATACACTTTTGACCACACTGACAGACGAATTAGGGGGGTTTACTGTTGTGGATCTGAAGGATGCCTTTTTCTGCCTCCCTGTGCATAAAAACAGCCAGGAGCTCTTTGCTTTTGAGTGGGAAAATCCCGGAACAGGGAGGAAAAGTCAACTTACTTGGACAGTCCTACCCCAGGGCTTTAAGAATAGCCCAACAGTATCTGGAAAGCAGCTGATGCTTTAGGTTTTAACTTTTATATTTTTCTAATTCTGTACTGCTTAGAGTGTAACTCTGAAGTTCCTTGTAGCCTGTAATTTCTGCTCTCTCGTGCAAGATAGACATAACAAAGCCTCTCCAGGCTTTGCCTTCAAGGCCAGCCAGGCTCTTCTAGGCCCAAAATGTGAAAACCAAAGCCTCTAAGGGGGGAGCAAGCTGAGGGGAATTACATCATTGAACTGGGGCTTTAATTAGAGAATTAACCCTGGTATGCAAATGAACCAAACCTATAAAGGCGTGAAGAACTCGTGACCTGGGGTCCATCTTGGGGTCCATTTTTTGGAGGCAGCCTCTGGCTCCCCAGGGTGTACCTTGAAGGCCCTTCAAATAAATATCTATCTTTATTCCCTTACTCTTGTCTAGTCTCTGTTTCTAGGTGGCTGGAGAACGCATCACAGCTAGCAAAGGAATTAGAAGATTGGAGGAGACAAGAGCCAGGAGGGGTTATCCTGCAGTATTTTGATGACATCTTGATTGCAGCTAAGACCAGAGATGACTGCATCCAATTCACCGTAAGCTTGTTAAACTTTTTGGGACAGAGTGGGTACAGAGTTTCCAAAGACAAAGCACAGATTGTCAAGGAAGCAGTGGTTTGTTTGGGACTGGAGATCTTCCATGGACATCGACAGCTCAGCAGAGAACAGAAGGAAGCCATCTGCTGGCTTCCAGAGCCCCACACTGTGAGAGAGATGCAGGCTTTTCTGGGGATGGTAGGTTGGTGTCTGTTGTGGATAGAAAATTATGGGTTGTTGGTGAAACCCTTGTACGGTGAAACCCTTGTACGGAGCAATAAAAGCAGCTGAAAATGGCATTATAATTTGGACTGAAAGCACAAGGGCTGCATTTAAACAGCTGAAACACTCTCTAATGTCAGCTCCAGCACTGGGCTTACCAGACTTGACTAAGCCTTTTGAACTTTTTACACATGAGAGACTCAATGTGGCACTGGGTGTACTAGCACAGCGCCTCGGAAGCCAACGGAGGGCTGTGGCCTATTTTTCCAAACAGCTAGACAATGTTAGCCAAGGGTGGCCTGGGTGTTTGAAGGCCATGGTGGCTACTGTCATCCTGGTTCAAGAGGCCCAGAAACTCACCCTTGGACAGCACATTGCAGTGTATGTGCCACATGCAGTAGCAGCAGTACTGGAACAGAAAGGAGGACATTGGCTGTCTGGCAATCGAATGCTTAGATACCAGTCACTGCTGTTAGAGCAGGATGATGTTACCCTGAAAACAACTTCTGTTGTTAACCCTGCCATGTCTGTGTCCTCTGCCTTAACTGATGATGTGCCTGAGCATGACTGTTTGCAGACAATCGAGGAGGTCTATTCCAGCAGACCAGACCTGAAGGATGTGCCCCTAGAAAATCCAGACTGGGAGCTGTTTACAGACGGGAGCAGCTTCATGAGAAATGGTAAACAAATGACAGATTATACAGTAACAAACCAGGACAAGGTGATGGAGGCGAAGGCCCTGCCAGCAGATGTGACATCACAGAAGGCTGAACTGATTGCCCTGACGAGGGCCCTGGACCTGAGCAAAGGAAAGAAGGTAAATACATGGACTGACTCTAAATATGCATTTAGTGTTGTCCACGCCCATGGAGCCATCTGGAAGGAGAGGGGACTGTTGAACGCTCAAGGTAACCAGATCAAACATGCTGAACAAATCCTTGCCCTCTCAGAGAGCATCAGAAAACCCACAGAAGTGGCTATCATGCATTGTAAGGGTCACCAGAAAGGGAAAACCACTCCAGAACTGGGAAATCGCTTTGCTGACGAAACAGCAAGAAGGGCTGCAGAAAAAGGTATTCTTGCAGTAGTTCCACAGAAAGAAGTTGATTTGTCAGGGTTCATCCCAAAATATGATCAGGCAGATCACAAGTTGATCAAATTTCTTAAGGCTGAGATCACAGAGAACGGATGGGTGGTTACACCTGCAAATCAGGTTGTAGTCCCACCTCTAATCCTCCGAGAGCTGGCTCAAAGAGAACATGAAAGCACACATTTTGGAGCTGAAAACATTCCAAAACATCTAAAGAAGGTAGTAATAGGAAAGGGAATGGCAGATATTGTACAATCAGTAGTGAGCAAGTGTGAAATCTGCTGTAAAAACAACCCTGATACAAGGAAAAGAGTCGTGTTAGGAGTAACAAAAGCAGGGGATCTTCCTGGAGATTACTGGCAAATAGACTTTGCTGAGTTACCATGCACAGAGGGATACTGGTACATACTGGTATTGGTTGACACCTTCAGCGGGTGGCCTGAGGCGTTCCCCTGTCACACCAACACAGCCAAAGAGGTGGTGAAAGTTTTGCTTAATCATATAATACCAAGGTTTGGGGTTCCTTTGGGTATGTCCTCGGAGAGAGGACCACATTTTGTTGCAAATGTGATTCAAGAAGTTAGGCGGATTTTGGGAATTGCTTGGGATCTGCACACACCTTACAGACCCCAAGCAAGCGGTAAGGTGGAACGCATGAATGGGACCCTTAAGGCACAAATCAGCAAAATCTGTCAAGAGACATCCATGCCGTGGGTTCAGGCCTTGCCTGTAGCTTTACTGAGGATCCGCACACAACCGAGGCAGAGGGATAACATCAGTCCCTATGAAATACTGTATGGCAGGCCAGAGCAAATTCCACATGTTCCAGGAGAAATTCACAGGAGGGGGAAACTTGATTTACAGAGGTATCTAATGGCTTTGGGTTCCACTGTGCAGAAGCTCCAGAATTCCATCGTGTTATCCAGACCCATAGGACTGGACACCCCTGCACATCCCTTCCAGCCTGGACACTGGCTCTGTGTTAAGTGCTGGGACAGTGACCCTCTACAGGCCAAGGGGAGAGGACCCTTCCAGATTTTGCTGACCACCCTCACCGCAGTCAAAGTGGCTGACAAAGGACCCTGGATTCACTACTCCAGAGTTAAGAAGGCTTCTGCTCCTGAAACAACTGAGAAAACAGAGACTGATACAAATGAAGTTGATGTAGTTAATTATTTTTCCTGTGCTTATTATCTACACAGTTGGTAACCCTGACTCAGGTTTGGAACCAAATTTTGCATATGATTCTACTCCAAAGTGTATCCAGAGACATTCATTTGGATACAAAACTAATAATTGATATGTAAACTAAAGTGGAAAGATCAACTAAATTTGTTTACAATTTGAGAACTAAGTTAGATCTTACACTGAATGACATTCAAAGCTGATTGTATCTTCCACACCCTGGTTTCATGGTTACCAAACTGACCCTGGATTAAAGATTGTTTATAATGATTGTATTTATAATTCTTGTTTATAGATATATACTGCTGTTAGACATATTATTAGTAGATATTCAGAATATTTAGAATAGAGTCTCAACAAGGTAGAGGCCTTGTCAAGCCTCTAAAGGGGGGAAATGATGCCTTAGGTTTTAACTTTTATATTTTCAAATTCTGTACTGCTTAGAGTGTAACTCTGAAGCTCCTTGTAGCCTGTAATTTCTGCTCTCTCGTGCTATGTAGACATAACAAAGCCTCTCCAGGCTTTGCCTTCAAGGACACCCAGGCTGTTCTAGGCCCAAAATGTGTAAACCAAAGACTCTAAAGGGGGGTGAGCTGAGGAAAATTACATCATTGAACTGGGGCTTTAATTGGAGAATTAAGCCCGATATGCAAATGAACCAAACCTATAAACATGTGAAGAACTCGTGACCTGTCGTCCATCTTGGGATCCATCTTGGCAACAGCCTCTGGCTCCCCAGGGTGTACCTTTGAAGGCCCTTCAAATAAACACCGACCTTTATTCCCTTATCCTGTCTAGTCTCTGTTTCTCGGAGGCCTCTCAAGGCATCGCCCCGTTCCCGAAGCCCTCGCAGCCCGCGGGAGCAGCGGGGATGGAGCCGGGACAGGTCGGGATGGGCAGCGCGGGGCTCTCGGCTGCTCCCACCCGCTGGGGGCGGGGGAACCCGGCCCGGGAAAAGGAGAGGGAAACTGGGAACACTGGGGGCTGCACATCCAAACTGGGAACAATGGGGGCTGCACATCCAAACTGGGAACACTGGGGCTGCAGATCCAAACTGGGAACACTGGGGGCTGCAGATCCAAACTGGGAACACTGGGGGCTGCACATCCAAACTGGGAACACTGGGGGCTGCAGATCCAAACTGGGAACACTGGGGGCTGCACATCCAAACTGGGAACACTGGGGGCTGCACATCCAAACTGGGAACACTGGGGGCTGCAGATCCAAACTGGGAACACTGGGGGCTGCAGATCCAAACTGGAACACTGGGGGCTGCACATCCAAACTGGGCCTTGCTGGGGACCCTGGGTGGGCACTTGCAGCCCTTGGGGCTCCTCTCGGGAGCCTGGAGAGCCGGCAGGGGGGAACGCAGAGAGGGCTGGGGGATCCCAGGAGTGACATCACTGGCAGTGACTGGTTTGTACTGGGTTAACTGGAACCTTACTGGGACAACTGGGTGGGACTGGGAATGACTACAAGCATGCTGAGGCCAACTGGGATATACTGGGAGTGTCTGGAACCATACTGGGATTGACTGGAACCACACTGGGAACAACAAGGACCATGCAGGGGAGAAATGGGACCATGCTGGGGGCTACTGGGAGCAAGTGGGAGTGACTGGGTCTGAACTGGGGGCAACTGGGCACGACTGGGACCATGCTGGGAGGGACTGGGATCATATGGGGGATGACTGGGACTATACTAGGGGCAACTGGGTTCAACTGGAACCACACTGGAAGATCATGGGAGCAGCTGTGCCCATGCTGTGGTCATACTGGGATCCTACTGGAACTGGCTGGGATCATACTGGCAGTGACTGGAATAACACTGGGGCTGTCTCAGAGTGACTGCGATCATACTGGAATCAGACTGGGAGTGACTGGAAAAGTGCTGGCTGTGACTGGAACCATACTGGAGGTGACTGGGAGCAACAGAGACCACACTGGGAACAAATGGGATCATATTTGGAGAAACTGGGAGTGACTGGATTCATATTGGGAGCAACTGGGCCCACACTGGCAGTGACAGGAAGTCACTCTGGGCATGACTGGATTAATACTGGGAGTATCAGGGAGTGACTGGGGTGTGACTGGGGTCATACTGGGGGTGACTGTAACCATACTGGGGGTGACTGGGTGCAATTGGGATCATACTGGAAGTGGCGGAAGTGACTGGGATCATATTGGCATTGAGAGGGAGCAGCTGGGACCACATTTGGGGCAACTGGGATCATACTGGAACTGACTGGAACCATACTGGAAGTGACTACGGGTCCTACTGGGATCATGCTGGGAGCCACTGGGATTACAGCAGGTGTCAACAGATCCTGACTGGGGGTTACTGGGAGTTACTGGGCCCATGTTGGGAGGAAAATGTGGGCACATTGGGAGCAAGTGGGATCAGCTGGAAGGTACTGGAACCATGCTGAGGGGACTGAGACCACAACTGGGGCAACTGGAATCATACTGGGAGCAACTGGGACAACACTTTGGGCAACTGACACAAACTGGGATCATGCTGGAGGCAACTGGGAAAGACTGGGATCATTCTGAGGTAACTAGAACCTTACTGGGGCAACTGGGAGCACCTGGGAATGACTACAAGCATGCTGAGGCCAACTGGGATATACTGGGAGTGTCTGGAACCATACTGGGGCTGACTGGAACCACACTGGGAACAGCTGGGACCATGCTGGGGACAACTGGGACCACACTGGGGGCACCTGGGAGCAACTGGATCTATGCTGGGGACAACTGGTTGTGACTGGGACTGTTCCAGGGGCAACTGGGATTGTCCTGGGAGAAACTGGGAACAACTGGAACTATGCTGGGGGTAACTGGGATCATACTGGGATCACAGTGGGAGCAGCTGGGTCCATGCTGGGTGAGACTGGAATCATCCTGGGATTGACTGGGAGTGGCTGTGAGCAACTGGAATCATGCTGAAAACAACTGGGAAGAAGTGGGAGCATGCTGGGCGTGACTGGGATATACTGGGAGAGACAGGGAGTCACAGGGATCATACTGGAGGCTACTGGGCTCATGCCGGTACTGACAGGGAGCAACTGGGATCACACTGGGGGCCACTGGCATCATACTGGGAGTGACTGGGATCATACTGGGATTACAGTGGGTGTCAATGGACCCTGACTGGGGGTTACTGGGAGCTACCACGCCCATCCTGAGAACCTACTGGGGATACACTGGGATCAGACTGGGAGCCACTGGGAATGAGAGGATGCATGCTGGTGACAACTGGGATGTACTGGGAGTGACTGGGATAAAACTGGGGGCAACTGAACCATGCTGAGGTAACTGGGAGTGCCTGGGAGTGACCACAAGAATGTTCAGGGCAACTGGGATATACTGGGAGTGTCTGAGACCATGCGCGTGGTGACTGGGACCACACTGGGAGGGACTGGGAATGTGCTGGGGGGAACTGGGACCACACTGGGGGCAACTGGGGGTAAGCGTGAGGGAGTGGGGCCCTGCTGGGAGAGACTGGCATCATACTGGGAGTGACTGCGACTACACTAGGGGCAACTGGGAGAACTGGGAACACACTGGACAAAAGTGGGAGACACTGGGAGCAACTGGGACCATGCTGGAGGCAAACTGCATCATAATAGGGAATAACTGGGAGTGACTGGGTTCATACTGGGAGCAACAGGGATCATGCAGGGAGTGAGGGGAAATGACCAGGATCATACTGGGACTGACTGGGCTCATACTGGGACTGATGAGGAAACTGGAACCACTGTAGGGGGAGAAACTGGGCTCATACTGGGAGCAGCCATTTCCCGGCCCCGGGACCCCCGAGCCCCTTTCCCGGCCATGCCGCCCCTCCAGCCCCCAGACCCCCCCGCCGGGGTCCCGGCAATCCCAGGGCTCCCCCGTCTCGGGGTCCCCGCTTTGGGCTTCTGGGGCTCTCCTCTCTCTGGGGTCCCGCTTAGAGAAGCCGGGGCTCCCGGGGGTCCCCAAAACCGGTGTCCCCCCGCCCCCGCCGGCCCCGCGCGGTCCCCACGGGGCCCCGGCACAGCTCGGAGGGCCCGGCCCGGGAAGCCCAACCCCCACCGCGGGGAGACCCGCATCCCCCCGCCCCCGCCGGGGCTCTGCCGGCACCGCCACCGGGACCCCCCAAAAACACCTCCCGGGCACCCCCGATGTGCCCCCGAGGGGCATCTGCGGCTCGGCTTTGGAGTCCCGCAAGCTCCAAACATTCCCCCAAAAAACCCCAAACCCAGGGACCCCCGGGACATTTGGGGCGAGCTCCCCCTCCCCGGGCACCTGCGGGATCGGGGGCGATGGTCCCGGAGGGCTGCAAGTTTAGGGAGCGCTGGAGCCGCGTGGCTCCCTCTCTCCTCCTCTCTTCCAGCTTCCCGCTGCCGCTCCGCCTCTTCCTCCCTCCTCCTCCTCCTCCTCCTCCGGCCCCTCCCCAATCCCCTCCTTCCTCCTCCTCCTCCTCCCCTTCCCCCTCCCCGGTTCGGGACCCCCTCGCAGCCCGCGGGAGCAGCGGGGATGGAGCCGGGACAGGTCGGGATGGGCAGCGCGGGGCTCTCGGCTGCTCCCACCCGCTGGGGGCGGGGGAACCCGGCCCGGGAAAAGGAGAGGGAAACTGGGAACACTGGGGGCTGCAGATCCAAACTGGGAACACTGGGGGCTGCACATCCAAACTGGGAACACTGGGGACCCTGGGTGGGGACTGGCAGCCCTTGGGGCTCCTCTCGGGAGCCTGGAGAGCCGGGAGGGGGGAACGCAGGGAGGGCTGGGGGATCCCAGGAGTGAGCTGGGGGATCCCAGGAGTGGCATCACTGTCAGTGACTGGTTGCTACTGGGATCCTACTGACATCATACTGGGAGCAGCTGGGCCCATGCCTGGGGAGACTGCGATCACACTGAGGGAGACTGGGATCATACTGGGAGTGAGTAGGAGCCTGCAGGGGGCAATTGGGACCATGTTGGGGGCAAAGGGGATACACTGGGAGTGACTGGGATCATGCTGAGGGTGACTGGGAGCAGCTGGGGGCAACTGGGATCATGCTAGGAGCAACTGGGAATGACTGGGTGCATGCTGGGGGTGATTGGAAGCAACTGGGCTTCTACTGTGATGAACTGGGATCATGCTGGAGGTGACTGGGATCATACTGGCAGTGAGTGTGACTGCACTGAGGCTGACTGGGAGTGGTTGTGAGCAAATGGGATCGTGCTGGAAGCAACTGGGAGTGACTGGGAATATGCTGGAGGGAACTGGGAGAGACTGGGAGTGACTGGAACAAAAGTGAGGGTGAAAGAGAGCAACTGGAACCTGTGGGGGGCAACTGGTTCATACTGGCAGTGCCTGGGAGCACTGGGGCCACATTTGGATCATATTGGGAGTGACTGGACTAATACTGGGAGTATCTGAGAGTGACTGGGAACACACCATGCATATCATCCCCCATATTGGGGGTGACTGGGAGCAACTGGGAGTACGCTGGGAGCAAAAGGCATCATACTGGGACTGACTGGGTTGATGTGGGAAGCAACTGGAACCATGCTGGAGGGGACTGGGCCCATACTGGGAGTGATTGGAAATACCTGGGATTATACTGGGACCATACTGGGAGTGCTGGCATGTGACTGGGATCATACTGGAGGTTACTGGGACCATAGTGGTGTTGAAAGGGAGCAACTGGGGTCACACTTTGGGCTACTGGGAGCAACTGAGAGAAACTGGGATCCTGCTGCAAGCAAACTGGAGTAACTGGGAAGGACTGGATGCATGCTGGAGGCAACTGGGATGTAGTGGGCGTGACTGGGATCATACTGGGATAACAAACAACCTCACTGGAAGTGTCTGGGAATGGCTATGGACATGCTGAGGGCAACTGGGATATACTGGGAGTGTCTGTAACCATACTGGGGGTGACTGGGAACACACTGGGAGCGACTGGGATTAACTGGGATTTGCAGAGCCTTCACTGGGGACAGCTGGAAGTGATCCCCCCATTCCCCCCACCCTCCCAAAATGTTGTTAAATTTCAGTCATGTCAAGTTTAAGTTCTGTTGATTTGATATTCTGTTATATTTCAAGTTCTGCTAAGTTTAAATGTTATTAAGTGAAGTTTAAGTTCTGTAAAATTTAAGTGATAAGGTTAAGTTTTGTAAAGGTTAAATAATGTTAAGGTTAGTTCGGAAGTTTAAAATGTTGTTCAGTTTAAGCAAAGTCAAGTCTAAGTATGTTTAGTTTAAGTTTTGTTATTTTAGGTCTTGTAAATTTAAGTTATATTATGATTAATTTCTGTTCCGTTTCAGTGATGTTAACTTTAAGTTCTGTTCAGTTTACTTTCTGTTACTTTCATGAAAGGGATTAGCCAGAAGATATTATTTGATGTTCTGCATATGCATTTCTTTGATTGTTTGCAGTTTGTTTATGGCACCATTTGTGGGAGTTGGGTACTCTGCACAAATGCTGGTTCTTATCTTCACCTCTGGGAAGTTTTACCCCGAGCCCCAGCAGATGAGAAACGCCTGCAGATGTTGTTTCAGGCTGTTTATTTCTCCTTCTCTCTGCCAGCTCTCAGCTCCGGCCGCACATCTGATGCAGCCGAGTCCGAGCAGGCACTGCCCAGTCCTGGGCTGTCCCGGCCTTTTTGTGCCCTTTCCATGACCCAACCATTCTTCACAATGGATTTATTATTTACTATTCTATGCCAATTAATTTGCACCTATTCTAGACACGCAATTTCTACCTCTTTTTCATTCTACCAATCATTTTATGCCAACACTACAAGAGAAGATGGAGAAGGAGAAGAAGAGGAAGAACAGGGCAATGCCCAAAATCCTCCATCTTAAACCCTTCATCTTCATATTAGAAATCCTAAAATCTACTTTTTACCTTGTAAAATACTAAACCACTACTCATTTTTAACTTCTCTTGTTCTGCAATACCTCGCGCTGAGTCGGCAATCTTTCCCGTGGACTAAAATCAAAGTTGGTGTCATTCTGGGCTTTTTGCCAGGGTCTGGGACCCCCATGCCGGGGCTCCTGACCTCCCAGGGCAGCCAGAGGCGTGCCTTGGGTTCCAACAACCATTAACTATTTAGCTAAGGATGAATGATAAAGTCGACTGTTTTGCAGACTTCCATATACTGTTATGTAGCTATCTGCAAGATGTGTCATTTTAAGAAACTTTTCCAAGTGTTATTAATACAGGCCTGTTCCTAAGATATGTTAGGGGAACCCTTCCAGTTAAGGCCTTGGCTCTGGCAGGCCCTGGCCGTACCTGGTAGGGAGTCATGCCAACAGACCCAGGGGTTTCTGCACTAAAACTGTAATTGGGTCACTTTGGCTTGCTGATTCGGATGTACAGAAGCTGGACCCCTTTCGAGGTACAATTGGGAGCCTTGCTCAGGAAGGTTTTTCCAGGTCCTCCTTGTGAAACGGAGCTTGCCAGCTACTGCAGACTCTGGGTGATGGTTCAGTGTTTAGGCGATTGAAAGTGTATTGTTCTAAGTTACTGCCCTTTTGCCATGTGCTGTGGAATATATGTATTATCCTGTTTGTTCTTGCTCTGTGTGACTTTAGTGTCTCAGTACCTGTATTCGCTTGCTTTATGTTGCCTTCACGTTTACAGTGACAGATGTGCAGGTTATCACAACACAAAAAGGGGAAATATGGCTCCCGGGGAATATTTAGATAATGCAATATTTACACTAAAAGTTTTTGCAGGCAGATCACCAATTTGATCCCCAGCAGAGCGATGCCAGTCTGAAGATTTGCATGAGACCGAGTTCTGGAAAGGCTTTATGTCTAATGTGGTTACCTGCCTGACCTGACAAACATCGATTGCCTCTGAGAAAATGAGGCCCAGCGAGAAGAAAAATGACCCATTCATCATCCAGCCCTCGTGGCTGAAGCAGGAGCAGAGGTTGGACTGCCAGGAACATGGTTGTGCCTGAGAGCTTAGGGAGGCAGCCTGCCCACTGCCTTGTGTCCTACTGCATTTACCATCACGTTACTGTGTTCCTGCTTAGGCTGTCTAATTCTAGGGCCGGTTCCCCTCATTACCTGGGGAAGAGACTACGCTTGTGTCTCCACAGGAGCTGGCCTGAGGTGGATGCCAGCGAGGAACGTCCTCCCGTTCCTGGAGAAGAGACCATCAGCAGCTGGAGAGGATGCAGCAGAACTGTCTCCAGGAGAGGGACCATCGTCAGCTGAAGATGATGTAGCTGGATCCTGAGACCTTCTGACATCCTGGTCCATGTTGCCTCTGAGCGCTGGTGCTTAGGAGGTGGCCAACACCATCACCTGAGAAAGACTGTGTTATGCTTGATGGGTGGTTGTGGGCACTGGATCTGCAGAACTTGGATCCTCCACAAGGGATCTGATCCTTTCAATGCCTTAACTTTGTCCTGATGCCTTGTCTTAGTCACCTTTGCAGTTTTGAGGGGGTACTTCTTATCTACTGCACTAGCTATGACAAATGGCTGATAATGCCGTAAGCAAAACTGTGCTAATAAGCACAAAAGGGGGAACTGTTGTAGTACACTATGTGGTGGTAAAGAGATAGGCCCTGAGGACCGGAGAGAGAGCCTCTTTCCTGGGCCCGGAGTTGACCCTGGGAGTGCATCCCAGGATGGGCTGAGAGAGGGTTGAGAGTTTGTGGGCAGTGCTGGACCCATGGGCAGTGATAATTGTACTTTGTGGCCTTATAGGGTGTGGGAATCCAGAGTGCAGGGAATATTTCTCTGCCTGTTTTGGAGAGAAAAACCCCCCTGGACAGCATGGTTTTTGACCTTTATCCATGGAGAAAACTCCCTACCATCTGGGAGGAGTTAAAATCTACACAGATGTGAACTAGGTGATAGAATATGATGTAAGGATGTCACAGGGTGAAGAATTTAGAAGTTTTAGGTTTGTTAATGTAGTAAATAGATAAATAGTAAAAGTTCCAAAATGGAGGAACCCTTGTAGTTTATATTTCTTTTTCTCTTCTTCTAGTCCTCCATATTCTGCAGTAAAAGTACTTTAGGATGATTGGATGAAAAATGCCGCAGTTCCGGCCTGCGTGTCGGAGTGATTTACTGAGCATTGGATGAAAAGTAAAAATATCTGTCGTTTCAATTTTTAATTGGATAATTTACCTATAAAAAGGCTTTGGAATCTTGATAAGCAGCCATTTTCTCGCCTTCTCTTGTCGTGTTCTGTTCTACTGTGTCTTTCTAAGCTGATAACACTAGAATAAACAACTATCGAAGAAGCAGTTACTGCGAGTTTGCCTCGTCCGTCTATCAAGCTCCTTGCAAGGACTTTAAGAACTTTAAAGGGCCTCTCCCAGCAAGAGAGGCTGATTTATGGCACTAGCAGTGTCAATAGGGTATTGTTTATCTACTACCATTTTAGGGAATATCTGTGTAATATCCCAGGTGATTGGGGGACACCGTGGTGAACATCTTTCCTGTTTCTATGTTGTTACATCCTGTGTGTCCTGGTATTTAGGGAATTCTGACTGCGCAATAAACGGCTTTGCACTTGGACACTGGGTGTGTGCAGAGTCCATGCCCTCGCGTGATTCCTGCAGGCGGGTACCTGGGTGTACCGGCCCCTGGGAGCACCCTGGCAGTGCCCCCACGCCCGTGGTGCCCAGCCCCGACCTGAGCCTGTAGGGGCACCTGTGGGGGACAGCAGTGACTCAGAATGTCTCATAGCAGGGCCTGATGGAACACAGGAGACCAGAGAGAGGTTATGGAGCCCCAGTGAACCAAGGGTCCAGTGTGACACAGAGGAGCCTCATGGAAGCCAGGGGACCAGAGAAAGGTTATGGAACCTCATGGAACCACGGCTCCAGTGTGACACAACAGGGCCTAATGGAGCTCAGGAGACCAGAGTGAGGTTATGGAACCTCATGGAAAAAAGGCTTAAAATGACACAGCGTGGCCTCACAGAAGCCAGGATACCACAATCGCTGTATAGAACCTCATGGAACCAAGGCTGGGGTGTGACACCGCGGGTCCTCGTGGAACCCAATAGTCCATAGTGAGGTTTTGGAACCTCATGGAACAAGGGCTCCAGTGTGACACAACGGGTCCTCATGGAATACAATAGTCCATGGTGAGGTTGTTGAACTGCAAGGACCCAAGGCTCTAAGGTGACACTGAGTGGTCTCATGAAACACAAAAGTGAGGTCCTGGAAGCTCATGGAACCACATCTCAAATGTCTCACAGCAGGGCCTCATGGAAAACAGGAGACCAGAGTGAGGTTTCAGAACCTCATGGAGCCAAGAGTCCAGTGTGACACAGAGGGACCTAACTGGACTCAGAAGACCATTTTGCCAAAACAGAACTTCATGGAACCAAGGCTCTAAAGTGAAAGAGCGGAGCATTGTGGAACCTGAGAGACAATTCTGAGGCTATGGAACCCCATGGAACCAAGGCTCCAGTGTGACACAGCAGAGCCTCATGGAATGCTAGCGACCACAGTCAGGGTATGGAACCTCATGGAACCAAGGATCCGAATTGTAACCAAATGCAGCTCAAGAGTGAGTCCATAGTGAGGTTATGGAATCGCATGGAACCAAAGCTCTAAAGTGGCACAGCAGGTCCTCATGGAACACAATAGTCCATACTAACGTTATGGAAGTTCATGGAACCAAGGCTCTAAAGTGACACAGTGTGGTCTCATGGAACACACGGGACAATTGAGAGGTTCTGGAAACTCATGGAACCACAGCTCAAATGTGTCACTGTGGGGCCTCAAGGAATGCAGGAGACCAGAGTGAGGTTATGGAATCCCATGGAACCAAGGTTCCAGTGTGACACAGCGAGGCCTAAGGAGTTCAGGAGACCAGAGTGAGGTATTGGAACCTCATGGAACCAAGGCTCTGATGTGACACAGCAGGGCCCATTTGAACACAGGAGTCCATTGTGGCCCTATGGAATCTCATGGACCAAGGCTCCAATGTGACGCAGCAGAGCCTCATGGAACCAAGAGACCACAGTCCCCAAATGGAACCTCATGGAATTAAGCATCCAGGGTGACAGAGCAGGGCCTAATGCAGCTCAAGACTGAATCCATAGTGAGGTTATGGAACCTCATGGAACCAAGGCATAAAGTTGTCAGGGACTGAAGTGGCTCATGCCTTAGACATTGTTATGAAGGAGTTTTGCCCATTATGGCAAAAACTGTATAAAGAAGCTACAAGCAGAGAAGCCCACCCCTCCTTGAAGATGCCTGACTGGGACTTTGGACTGTGAGTTAAGCTACCTAGCTAAGATAAAGGGGACACTATTGTGCAATCATCTCAGATTCCAGGGAGAAGTAATCAAGGCTGAGGGAAAAGAATGCAACCAGAAGAAAACCAAACACAGCACAAAATCACCCCTGGCTGGGTTTGGGGTGGAGGAGACCACAGCCCACAGAGGCCAGGTTTACACAGACTCCCCCCACACTGAGGAGGGACGAGGAGGTTTCAGGTCCATGGTGTTACCTCTGATCAGAGGCGCTGAACACCCATCCTCCCTCACACAAACTGGCCCAGCTGTGAAGCCTCCAACACTGGAAAGGCCATATCCATGGGACATTCACATCAGAGACAGCGGAGGGGGTGTCATAATCCATCAAAGACCTCCCAAAGTGCCCCCAAAACTAAGGCCTGAGGCCTTGCACCCCAGGACTGCACGTGATGCAAAGTGATGCAACAGAGCCAGAGTCTGCTGCAAGAGACAGTGTCCAACTGCCCTTCCCCCAGGGAGGTACCTGGGCATTCCCACCTGGCCTGAGCACATATTAATCCATTGGATTCCTTGCTTTTAGGGGGACCCTCACCACCAGGAAGACCAGCTGGAGAGGACCATTGTGACAACGGTGGGATATGTGGAGTGGCGCATTTTCTTTAATCTGTCTCTCACTTTCTTTCTGTCCCCCAAGCATTTTTCTATTTCTTTCTCTTCTCTCTCTCTCTCTCAAATTTGCTATTAAATAAACCCCATACTATAGACTCTGGTATTGGTCTTGTTTGCACCTTCATTTCAGCAGAGACATTTCTAATTACTTTAAAAATTGGACTGCAACATCCCACTGAGCTGACAGTTTACACTTAGTTCCATGAGATATCTCTGACAATGTTCTCCTGGGTTCCAAGAGGCTCCACTGTGTCACAACAGACACTTGCTTCCATGAGTCATGGCATGGTCCCAGTTGCACCTGGGTTCCATGAGGCCAAGCTGTGTTCACAGTTGACACCTGGTTCCATGAGATTCCACTGTGTCACAATGTTCTCCTTAGTTTCATGAGAGGCTGAAGTGTTGACAATTGACCCTTGCTGCCATGAGATTCCATGGCATCACAATGGTCTCTTGGGTTCCACGAGGCCCTGCTGTGTCACAGGGCAGCCTTTGTGCCATGCATTTCCATTGCATCACAGTGGTCTCCAGCTTTCCAGGAGGCCCCGCTGGAAAACAGTGCACACTTGCTTCCATGTGTTTCCATTGCATCCCAATGGTCTCTTGGATTCCATGAGGCCCTGCTGTGTCACTAGGGAGCCTTTGTTCCACGTTTTCCCATTGTGTCACAATGGCTTCCAGCGCTCTGTGAGGCCGCAACATCGAACAGTGGACATTTGCTTCCATGAGATTCCATGGTTTTCCAGTGGTCTCCTGGCTTCCATGCGGCCCCTCTTTGGAGACCCCTACCACTGAGACTTGGTTCCATGAGGTTCTATTGTGTCACAATGGTCTCCTGGCTTCCATGAGGCCCTGCTGTCTTTACAATTGATGCTTGGTTTGCCAAGATTCCATGGTGTCACGGTGCTCTCCTGTGATTCATCAGGCTGTGCTCTGTCACAATGGACACTTGCTTCCTCAAAGGCTGGATATGTCCCATGGCACTGGCTTTCCCTCAGGCTGCACTTTGTCACAAGGGGGCCTTGGTTCCATGAGAATCCATTGCCCCACAGTGGTCTCCTGGGTGCCATGAGGCCTTGCTTTGTCACAGTGGAGCCTTGCTTGCATGAGCCTTGGCAATGTCCCAGTGGCACCTGGGTTCCATGAGACCCTGCCGTGCGACAACTGACCGTTGGCTCCATGAGATTCCATAGTGACACTGTGCTCTCCTGGGTCCCATGAGGCCTTGTTCTTTCACAAAGCACCCTTTTGCTACAAGGCCTGGAAAAGTTTCGGTGTTTTTGTGGCCCTTGTGTTCCATGTGACCCCTCTCTGTCAAAAGTGACCCATTGGTTCCATGAGATTCCATTGTGTCAAAGTGGTCTCTTGGATTCCATGAGGCCCTGCTGTGTCACTAGGCAGACTTTGTTCCATAGTTTTCCATTGTGTCACAATGCTTTCCAGTGCTCTATGAGGCCAAAACATCAAACAGTAGCCATTTGCTTCCATGAGATTCCACTGTGTCACAATGCTCTCCATGTTTCCATCAGGCTGCGCTGTGTCACAATGGATACTGGATTCCATAAGAGCTGGCAGTGTCCCAGTGGCACCTGTGTCCTAGGAGGCCCCACTTGGTCAAAGTAGAACCTTGCTTCCACGAGATTCCATGTTGTCACAATGGTCTGCTGAGTTCCATGAGGCTGCGCTGTGTCACAATGGACGCTGAGTTCCACGTGCCCTGGCATTGTCCAAGTGGCACCCGGCTTCCATGAGGTCCCGCCTTGTTCCAAATCGAAACTTTGTTCCCCAAGATTCCCTTGCCTCACCGTGGTCTCCTGGGTTCCATGAGGTCCTGCTGGAAAAGAGCTGACACTTGCTTCCAGGAGATTCCATTGTGTGACAGTGTTCCCCTGTGTTCCATGAGGCCTGGCTGTGTCACAATGGACACTTGCTGGCACCAGCCTTGGAAGTGTCCCCTTGGCACCTGGGTGTTGGGTTCTAGAGTGTAGGGTTTCAGACGGTCGGGACAAACGGGAGACAGAAGATCTCTGGAGCTGGTCTTAGAGCATGAGATTTATTGATGAAGGCGTGGGTGTAAGGGGACCTGCTAGGAGCTGCCAGATGCAGCTCGAAGCAGGTCAGAGAAGCAGTGAAGAGATGCGGGGGTGCAGAAGTGGTGTAGAAAGAAAAGGGGCATGGGCAAAAGCAAGAGAGTAAGAGAGTAAAAGCAAGAGAGCAAGGGTAAGAAGGCAGGGCAAGAGGGCACGTTCCCATTTGCAGCACAATAAATCATCTTTTGTGCTGAATATTCTAATTTCCATTAACCAATCTAGAACAAGCTACAAATCTTATAACATTTACATACAAATGTCAGCCTATAGGAATCATTGTATTACCATATGGGGTTACATTTTAAACTCTAAAAACTACGTTTTGGACCCTCTGCTAAGCTGGGAGGGTCTGCTCTGACCCTTGGACCTTTCTGCAAGCAGAGGGCATTGTTTAATCAAAGGGGATTATCTTCAGCCAGCTACGCCATTGTTTTCCAGTTGTTCAGTAACTGGGGTTGGGTAATTCAAGGTTTGTCTTCATTTCAATCTCGCTTATAGTTTTCATATTCTCAGCATCTTTAGCCAGGCAGTCACATTTATGAGTCTGTTCTCCCACACCTGTGGGAGGCCCTGCTGTGACACAAGTGAGCATTTGTTCCTTGGGATTCCATTGCATCACCGTGCTCTCCTTGGTGCCACGAGGCCCAGCTTGAGCACAGTGGAACCTCGGTTCCATGAGATTCCATGGCATCACAATGGTCTCTTGGGTTCCACAAGGCCCTGCTGTGTCACAGGGCAGCCTTTGTGCCATGCATTTCCATTGCATCACAATGGTCTCCAGCTTTCCAGGAGGCCCCGCTGGAAAACAGTGCACACTTGCTTCCATGTGTTTCCATTGTATCCCAATGGACTCTTGGATTCCATGAGGCCCTGCTGTGTCACTAGGGAGCCTTTGTTCCATGTTTTTCCATTGCGTCACAATGGCTTCCAGCACTCTGTGAGGCCGCAACATCAAACAGTGGACATTTGCTTCCATGAGATTCCATGGTTTTCCAGTGGTCTCCTGGCTTCCATGCAGCCCCTTTGGAACACTTGAGACTTGGTTCCATGAGGTTCTATTGCGTCACAATGGTCTCCTGGCTTCCATGAGGCCCCGCTGTCTTTACACTTGACATGACTTGGTTTGCCAAGATTCCATGGTGTCACTGTGCTCTCCTGTGATTCATCAGGCTGTGAGAGACACATATTATAATATTGGCTTTCTGCAAATGTTGAAATGGATGTTGTATGTATAATGTTAAAGTAGCTTTGCTGTTGTGATAGATACATATTATAATATTGGCTTTCTACAAATGTTAAAAAAGATGCCAGATGTATAATATTAAAGTAGCTTTGTTATGAAGATGTAGCTTTTTAGCAGTAACTAATGCCTTTAATTCTGTCATTAACTAAACTTAGACATAATAGTAAAATAGCGAATATAGTTCTGCTTGTGGTAGATGAGCTGTCTGCTTGGTTGGATAACACCCAATGAACGTGTGATGAAGACCCCTGCTACTGACATGCCAGCTATGGGCAACTACGGTCTGCAGAAACCATGGACCAAAGCCCACTCTGGGGGTGATCATAAAAACTGACTAAAACCACAGCCAAGAAATGGGCATGCTCTAAAAAGGCAGACTCAAGGAGGAGCCATGCTGAACAGCTCCTGGAACATGCAAACTTGTTTAAGGAAAAGTTTGAATATGCGTAATTGATTATGAATATGCACTAGGCTGATGCAATAGGACAGGTATGTAAAGGGTGCCTCAGCAATAACAGGTGTGCTCTTGGTTGAGTGCCAAAGCACCCAGAGCTGTGAATTTTGCTTTATTGTCTTTGTCCCCTATTGTCCTTCATTAAACTTTTAAATCCTAACAGGAAAGTGAACCTTGTTTTTCACAGAAGAGCTCACACTGCTGAAAAGATTCCAGCTGTTCTCAAGGCAGAGAGAAAGCTGAAACTGTTAATCTTGTGTAATCTGGTGTATGGTGGTCAATGTCAGCTTTCAATAAAATGACTTAAACTGATGTTTGCTGTGCTGATGACAGCCTTTTAAACCCAGCCTTCTCCCTGACCTCTCTGCTGTTGTAGTCCCATGGGCAGAGGTTGTTGTCTTTTACCCCTTCCCATGGGCAGGCTGGTGTTCAGCCATCTCCAGGACAGCAGGGCCCCACCCCACGTCCCTGGGACCTGGGAAGACAAAATCCATCACTCCAAATGTCCCCCCTTGCTCCTTCTTCCCAGGCATTTGGCCCTGGCAGTGGAGTTTGCTGCTGGTTGCTGCAGGAAAAAGGAGACCCCTGTGACACTTTGGGGCACATGGAACCAAGGGGTCATTGTGACACAGCAGGGCCTCATGGAACCAAGGAGTCCAACGGTCTCAAACATTTCCTGCATGGTTCTGCCTTGAGGAAGGGGAACCTTCTTGGTGGCAGCTTGGGCTCAGCACACCCTTGAGGAGGGTGTCTGTTCTCAATGAGGAAACCTAGGAGTGTCAGATTGCTTCAGAAAAAAGAAGAAAACCCCTCTTTGGCTGAGTGCAGCCAGTTCTCCAAGCAGAGCAGGTCCCAGGTGAGTGAGGAGAGACAGGATGGGGTTGGGAATGTGGAGCAAGGTTGTCCACACTGGGACAGCCCTCAAGGCACAGCTTCTCTGACCAGGCCAGACGTCCTGAGGAGAGACCCTGCATCAATATCAGTCACAGAATGCTGCACTCACCTCTTGTCTAAAGAGAAAAATAGACCCTTTAAAATAGGAGTGTGGATTTCTTAGAAGCCCATTGAAATATTTCCCCATAACTATAGTAGGGAACTTACCTAATGAACTGCACTGGAGCAGAGGGAAATCAAGGCAGAGCCATGGTGTGTCAGGACTCGCTTGATCCTAATGAGCCCTGTGGTGCATTTGGAGCTGAGCCCTTGAAGCTCAGGGCCTGAGAGGACATTGCACAAACCTTTCCAGGAGTCAAAGGCAGTGGAAAAACCCAAAGTGTTTTGAGGCATTAATGGCTCTCACTGAGGTCCATCCCCAACACAGGCTCCTCATGGACTCCTTGGAGGAGAGAACTGGAGGCCAGGATTGCACAAAAACCTCTCAGAAGACTCAGTGTGGAAAGGAAAATCCAAAGCACCTTAAAAACCTTGAGTATCTCAGAGCATTAATGAACCCCACTGAGTGTCAATACAAAGCTCTCAGGGGACTCGTTAAAGTAGATAATTGGAGGCCAGGATTGCACAAACCTGTCAGAGACTCAGTGTGGAAAGGAGAATGGAAAGAACCTTACAAAAAAAAGAAAAAGTACCCGGAAGCATTAATGAACCCCACTGAGTGTTGTTACTGACTAAGAATCTCAAGGGACTCATTAAAGCAGATAATTGGTGGCCATGATTGCACAAAGCTCTCAGACTCCAAGACAAAAGCCAAACCCAAAGTCCTTTGAAAAACCTGCAGTCTCTGGGAGCATTAAGGAGCCCCCCAGGGCCATTCCTGACCAAGGCTCCCCAGGGACTCCTTCCAGCAGATCCCTGAGGCCACTGGGATGTGGGGGGGATGCTGAGGGCAGGACAAGGGGTGACAGTGTCCAGCCTTGCTGGGGCTGTGCCAGGAGGCCCCAGGGCCTCAGGACAAGGTGTCTCCTCACAGCCCTTGGTGGCACAGACACTGCTGTGCCCCAGGGCACCAAGACTTGGCTTCTCTTTGTCCTCTCCTGTCATCCCTGCCTCCAGTTCTCTGCTCTGACTGGAGCCTGGGGACACTTTCTCAGTCCTGTCCCTCACTGGGACCCATTAAAACTTCAACAAACTTTGAAGTTCAACTCTCACTTGAATTCTTGAGAGGTTTCTTCAGCTCCCTCTGAGGGACTGATGTTCAGGGCCTCAGCACCAAGCCCTGAGAGGGTCATTAAAGTCCTTGTGCTGTGTCTGTGCTGCTGAGCTGGGCCGGGCTCTGGCACAGAGGCAGCTCCTGGCAAGCGGCAGCACTGCAGAGACAGCTCTGCCCAGGAGCAGCTCCTGTGCACAGCCCAGCAGGGCTGGGGCACTGCCTGCAACCAGCCCGGGCACAGAACAGAGGCACCCGGGGCTTCAACTCAGCCTGGGCTGGGAGCACAGAGCAGAGCTCACTCAGGGCTCAGCACAGGAGAAATCCTCACAGCGTTGGAAACTGTCATTGTCTGGCTGGGGGAAGAGAAGCTGCAGCTCCTGGAGGCATCTCCTGAAGCTGGCCCATGGCACAGCTTTCAGGAGCTTTCCGGAGGACTCTCAGGGTTGCTGCAGTGTGGGGGATGTGGCCCTAGGGCAGGGCTGTGTTTCCCTGCTGCAGCAGCCCAGGCCCAGCACAAGGCAGCTCCCTGTTGCCAGGCTCTGCTGCAGGGCTGAGCAGCCGGGGCTGCAGCCAGGGGTGCCCAGGGCTGTCCTGCAGAGCAGGGTCCTGCAGCCCAGGGCGCTGTGCTGGCCCAGGGACTCTGCTGCCTGCCAGGGGCAGCTCTCAGCCGGCCCGGGGAGCTGCTGCCAGCGCCGGGGGAGAAGCTGTGGGGGGAAGGAGCCACCCTGAGCAGGGCAGGTGCTGCTGCTGAGAGCTGCTGCCTGGGGCAGGGCTGCTCCCAGCTCCACACCAGCCTGGCCACAGCTCTGGAGGACACTTCCCAAAGAAGGTGAGCCTGGGATTGCTGTAAAGATCAGGAGCTCTCCTGAGACTGTTTCTGTTTCCTGCTTGGATCAGGGCGGGAAGGTTGGGGGATGAGAGAAGCAGAAGAGGAATTGTAATCCCAGAATCCCAGAATATTCTGAGTCTCTGCCCTGCCCTCGCAGGCACAGCACCACAACATCTTCTCTTGTTTCTGCACTCCTCTGATATTGTCACTGTTATCTGGTGCTCTCAGGGAGGCTCTGGGCTCTGCAGCAGCTGAGTCAGGCTCTGCCCCTGGGATTCCTGCCAGGCAGGGCTGTCCATGGGAATGGGGTGTCCAAGCTTCCCTGTGCCCTGTGGGGCTGTGGGCAAAGCAGTCCATGGGAAAGGGGAATGAGCTGAGCCTCCCTCCCTGAGATTCCATCATGGGCACAGCCAGGGCTCTCCTCGCTGTGTCCTCCCAAGCTCTGAGCTGCCCTCCTGGGTGCAAATCTGTGCCAGAGCCTCTCGGAGTGCCCTGAATGTCCCCCAGGGAAGTGCAGAGATGCCACAGCTGAGGAAATGCTGCTGGGTTTGCCAAAGGCACCGTGAGTGTCCCTGGCAGAAGGGGGGTGCTGAGACCTTGCCCAGAGCCCTTTAGAGAGGGTGAGACATTCAGGGATCCCTCTGCTCTGGGCAGGGTCTGGGTTATCCCAGGGTGACCCAGGAGTGGGATTGTGCTCTGATTGCAGCCAAAGGGGCAAGCCCAGGGCAGTTGGGAACAAGCCCATCCAGCCCCTCACCTTGCCCTGAGCCACAGGGAATCCTTTGCCTCTCACCTCTCTCAGTGGCAAACTCGGAGTGCAGCAGAAATGCTGGGGATTTCTGACCTCAGAGAGCCAGGAATGATGTGTGGGTAGGAAAACATTTTGTAAAACTCACTCCTGCCATCCCTGTCCTTTAGACCTGGGAGTGCAGATGGTAACGAGCCTGTCTGCATTAGGAGGGATTCCACTGACCAATCCTGACTATCCAGCCTTATCCCTCTGCCACATGGCCACAAACCCAGGGCAGCAGGGCAGGGATGGCTCCTCGAGAGCCCCCATGCACAGGCCTGGCTGCTCCTGGCACACTCAGACAGCACAGCTGGAGCTCAGGCAGGGACATGGGTGAAGGTTTTCCCAGAGCAGGAACAAGGGTGGGTGAGTCCCAGCAGGACAGTCTGCAGGGAATGGCCCAGGTTTGGCTCCAAGCAGCCTGTCCTGACTTGTCCCTGTCCTTTCTCCATGAACAGGTGCCCATGGCCAGAGACAGCAAATGTCCAACAGCAGCTCCATCAGCCACTTCCTCCTGCTGGCATTGGCAGACACACGGCAGCTGCAGCTCCTGCACTTCTGCCTCTTGCTGGGCATCTCCCTGGCTGCCCTCCTGGGCAACGGCCTCATCATCAGCACCGTAGCCTGCAGCCAGCACCTGCACACCCCCATGTTCTTCTTCCTGCTCAACCTGGCCCTCAGCGACCTGGGCTCCATCTGCACCACTGTCCCCAAGGCCATGCACAATTCCCTCTGGGGCACCAGGCACATCTCCTACAAAGGATGTGCTGCTCAGCTCTTTCTCTTTCTGTTCTTCATGTCAGCAGAGTTTTCCCTCCTGACCATCATGTGCTACGACCGCTACGTGTCCATCTGCAGACCCCTGCACTACGGGACCCTCCTGGGCAGCAGAGCTTGTGCCCACATGGCAGCAGCTGCCTGGGCCAGTGCCTTTCTCACTGCTCTGCTGCACACGGCCAATACATTTTCCCTGCCCCTGTGCCAGGGCAATGCCCTGGGCCAGTTCTTCTGTGAAGTCCCACACATCCTCAAGCTCTCCTGCTCTCACTTGAAATTCAGGGAACTTGGGCTCATTGTGTTCACTGCCTGTTTAGCCTTTGGTTGTTTTGTGTTCATTGTTTTCTCCTATGTGCAGGTCTTCAGGGTTGTGCTGAGGATCCCCTCTGAGCAGGGCCGGCACAAAGCCTTTTCCACGTGCCTCCCTCACCTGGCCGTGGTTTCCCTGTTTGTCAGCACTGCCATTTTTGCCCACCTGAAGCCCTCCTCCATCTCGTCCCCATCACTGGATCTGGCCCTGTCAGTTCTGTACTCGGTGGTGCCTCCAGCCCTGAACCCCCTCATCTACAGCCTGAGGAACCAGGAGCTCAAGGATGCCCTGTGGAAACTGAGAACTGGTTGCTTTTCAGAAGCAAAAATCTTCCTGGTTTCTCCTTCAAATCAATCGTAATGCAAGTTATTACAGGCCCAGTCTGCCTTCCAATGATATTGGTAGTGGTTATGGTGGTTGTTTTGATTTATTTTATGCTTCTGCTGAAGTTATGTGCAACTAAGTTTTGCCATTTATCCCTTTTGTCATTCATTCATTCATTCATTTTGAATTTGAGGCAGAATCTCTGCAAATGAGGGTCTGTGCTCTCTGTGTATTTAAATAAAATGAAAGATCCTGCATTGACTTGTTTGCCCAAGATCCTTCCTCTGCTCTTCCCAACTCCTCACTCTCCTTCCCAGCCCTTCTGTGGCTGCAAGGCCAGAGTGCTCTGGCAGCTTGGTCACTGTCGGGCTGTGTTGCTGTTGTACCAAGAACAGCGACAAACAACACAGTCCAAGTCCAGGAAAAGAAAGGCATGAGCCCTTTATTCATCTACAGACCCATTTTTATACCCTAGTTCACCAGCACGACATAAGATCACTGGTCATTGATCATCCCTCTCTTGTACCGGTTGGCTAGAACCCACAACACCCACTGAAAAATATTTTTCCCAATGTGTTCCATAACAATACTGCAAAACAGAACCCAGATGCATAGATAAAGATAGTTTACAAAACTGTCCTCACTGTTTTCATCTAGACTGCATGTGAAAGAAATGTTCTCACAGAATATTGAGAAAAGACTGAAGAATTTCTCTGCTTCTAGCTTTTTAGCATCCACACTGCTGCGTGTCCGTGCTGTAACCACAGTCAGGGACAGGCCATGGGCACTGCTGGGACACAGCTGGGCTCCCCCACAGCAGCTCCATCAGCAAAGGGCATCTCCTGAGCGCAGGGCAGGAAGGCTTTGCTCTCCTTCCAAAGTCACTCTCAGGACTCTCAAGAGGCTCCTTGTGTTCCGTGTTCTCCCAGGGCTCAGTGGGATGACATCAGGGTCCCAGTGTGGCCTTCAAGGGACTCAGGTCTGGGTCAGGTTTTGCTTCTTGGTGGCCAGTGCCCATCAGATGGTGAATGGTCAGTGCTGAACCATCCTGGGGCTCTCCAGCTTGTGCCAGGGCTGATGGCAGGGGAATGTTTGGAGGGCCTTGGCAGCTGCCAGGAGAACACAGGGGAGCTGCCGGGACAGTGTGTGCCAGGGCTCAGCAGGGAGTGGAGCTCACTGGGTACAGACCTGTCTGGGGTGGGGTCACCCAGAGATAAAGCACTGAATGTCTGCTGTGAGCCAGGAGAGCTCTGCAGCCCCGGGGGACACAGCAGGCACAGGGAAAGGAGTGTGGGCAGTGACTCGTGTGACCCTCAGGGAACTTCCCCAGGAGGATCCAGGGCAGCCCCAAGGCCACGGGGCAGCCCTGGAACAAGGCAGGCAGCCCTGAGCAGCCTCCATGGGCATAGCAGAGCCTGTGTGGGAGGGGGTCAGTGCAGGGAGCAGCAGCAGCTGCCTCTGTCTCCCAGCTGGAGCAGCAGAGCCCAGCAGAGCCAGCCCAGGGCCCCGGGCAGCACAGCCCCCGTGCTCTGCAGAGCAGCACCCCCAGCTCGGGGGCTCTGGGCAGCAGGGCAGGGGCTGCAGCAATGGCTGCTCAGGCCAGCACAGACGTGTTCCCCTGGCAAAGGCTCTGTGGGCAGCTGGCATGGGCCAGGAGCAGAGCAGGAGCCCGTGTGTGTGCACAGGAGCCCTGGCAAGAGGCTGCCCTGTGCCTGGGCCAGCAGGAGCTGCCTGAGGAGCCCCGGGGCCAACTCTCTGCTGCTGTGCTGGCCAGCGGGGCTGGCCCTGGGGCTGCAGGAGCTGGCTGAGCTGAGGATCTCCTGAGCATTCCAGTCACAGAGTTACTGTCCCTGACCTCCAGTGCCTCCAGCTCCTGCTGCAGGGCCAGACCTGACTCTGCTGCTCTGCTGGGCTGGGGCAGGGGCAGGGAGAGGAAAACAATGGACTCTTGGTTGTACGAGTCCCCACAGTGTCAGAATGGTCTCCGTGGTCACATCAGACCCCACAGTGTCTCAATGCACCTTTGGTTCTATGGGGCCCACAGTGTCACAATGGCCTCTTGGTTCCATGGGGTCCTGCAGTGTCACTCTGGTCCCCTTGGCTCCATGTGGCCCCACCGTGTCACCATGGTTCCCCTGGTCACACGAGGCCCCGCAGTGTCACAAGGCACCTTTGGTTCTATGGGGCTGCAGTGTCAGTTTTGCCGGTGGGCAGGGCCAGCACCAGAGACACAGACACCAACTGAAGGTACAGTGTAATTTATTATCATGCAAAACTGAAAAGAATTTCAAAAGCTTAAGCTCAGCAATGCATCCAGTCATTACTACAAAAGATTGGCTGCAGTGATTAAAAAAGATCCATCCCCAGTTCCCCTCAGACTTTCCCATCACCCAGACCCACACATCAGCTGGGGGAAGCTGTCCCAGCCAAGGCCTGCAGAGCCACTCCCGGACACGGGCACTTCCTGCAGCTGCCTCCACCTTTGCAGGCAACGAGGCTCCAACCTCACTGTGAGAGGGCCCAGCTTTTACACTGTTAAACAAACAAGCTGACAGCACTTCTAGTGTGGGAACTTCTGGCTTCATTCTCCTCTTTGGCTTCTCCCAAAGCCTGGCCAGGGCCCAAGGAGGAACCAAGGGAGTTGACTTTGATCCTTCACCCCCAAACAAGGCCAGATGGGCCCTTGTCTGCTTTTCAAATACAGAAAGGTAAATCCACGTCTCACCAATGAACACATACAGAGATCACATTGCTAATAATGCTACATTAATGAGCAGATACAAATATAACATTTGGTTGGAAGGTTCATCTAGAGGTCAGCTTTGGCTCAGGGCCTGTTGTTCAGGCCTTGGTACTTCCATCAGTGCTTTGACCTACAGATGAACTACAACCTGCTTAACAATTATTTCAGTAATGAAACCTTATATTTCGGTATTAGGCATAAAGGCATCGCATCTTGTTCTTCAATTAAGTGCTCTTCCAGTTCATTACTCAGAGCTATAATTCCCATTCCTTTTAAAACATGCCCAGTTAAAATGCTAGTCTCTGTTACTTATCAAATGCTACTTTTTTCTTGAAACTGTGTCTCTTTTTAGACAAGTCTCAGGGCTCCATTTTCCAGCACCAAGTGTCACAACAACTCTAACATGGAATCATAACACACCAAGTGCTCACACTGCAATGGTTACAGTGACTGCCACAAATGCATTTCGCAGCAGCCTCCAATTTGTTAGCCATAAAGGAAGCCAATCCCACCAAGAAGAATGCTCTACTTTCTGCTGCTCTTTACTGCTCTGTCTGGGTGATTCCTGGTTGTTGGACTTCAAACCCATCACTGATATCAGTGCAACATTCCTGTCCTAGAATGGCACAGGTTCCTCCTTGGCCAGTGAGCAGATAATCCAAGGCCATGCGGTTCTGTACAGCCCCCACTGGCGTTTGTTGGAGCTCATAGGATGTGCTACTCGATATTTTAACAGTATCATTTCCCCTCTAATAATCAATGTAGCTCATTAATGTAAACTCCACAGGACGAGGCAGCGCACATGGGGCACAGGGTGAACCAGAATCTTTGGCTTTCTGAAATCCAAGGCACTCTTTGGCTGGAAAATGTTCTCTTAGCCCCAAACTCTTCCTCGTGGTTGTTGCTGAAGGACCCTAAACGGCGGCCCTGCAGCTGGGAGTGGTGTAACACTGACACTGACCAGCTCCAGCACTCCGAGTTCTACTGACATTGTGAGTGATGGTAAAGCACAGAAATCCTTTCCCATTGTGGCCTCTAACTATTACAGGGTTCGTTTTCTCCTGAAGGGAAATCTTGGTGAATCCTGTAAAACTGATAATTGCATTCCTTTGTTCACAGCAGTTTTCTTTAACTGTCCCTGCACTGACTCCGTTACGAGTCAGAGCCCATTGACAGAGTTCTGGCCACCCCGTAGGGTGGGCCCTCCAAGGGAATCCCATTCCTCCCAACTATAGCTGAGAACATACCCAGCAATTATTACACTGAATATTTTGGCTACTTTGATCTTTACATTTTCCTAAGAATTTTCATGACTAATCCTTGGTGAAACTCTAGAGCTGTTTCTGGCAAGCAAAGGTTCTGGTTGACTCTCAAGATACAGCTTACAGACATCAGTAGTACTTTAGTGACACAGTTACTCATTCTTTTTCCTCAATCCCATTCAGGTTAGGAACAGTAATTCCATTGTCCATGGAGCTGGCACCTTTTTAATTGCAGAATAATGCCCCCAGGGTCCTTTGCTGTTCAGCTTCACTGCGGTGTCTGGGGGCAACAAGGCTTGGTGGGGTCCTTTCCCCTTCGGCTGGAGAGGTGCCGGGTCCCAGTCCCTGAGGGGCACCCAGGTTCCTGCTTGGAATTCGTGTGGAAGTCACTCAGTGTCACATCAGCCTTCACACGGAGCCCCGTGGATCAGAGCATTTTCCAAAGGGGCCGTTGGGGCAAACAGGGAGATTTGGTCTGGCAGGATCTGTAGAACAATATCCTAGAACATCTCCTAGTTCTCACACAGAACACTTGGCTGCAGGGACACATTCCCATCGTTCCTGCCCAGGTTCCAGGATTCAAACAGTGTTGTCTTTGCCCGGAGCTGTTCCTTCAGATGCCTCAGGACCACTTCAGCTGCCAGGGCCATTTGGCCTCTGGACCCACACTCTGGCTCCATTATTAGGACTGCTGGATCTAAACCCTTTATCTCCACCAACAGAGGTGATTTGAGGTGGAACTCCTTTTTTCACAATTGTTTTTAAAACTGCAATATCAATAATTGTGCTGTCCTGTCATGGGTTGAATCAGCAAATCATCTTCATTATTGTTTAACAGAATTACTCCAATTTCTCCTTGATAATCTGCATCAATTCCTCCTCCCATGACATGAACACTTTGCAAGGCCAAAGCTCCAGTGAGCAGTTATCAAACCAAAGTGTCCTGGAGGAATCTGAATTCCTGTTTTGGTATTGATAACTCTCATTTGCTTCTGCTTTATCCTAATTAATTCTAATGCACGAAGGCCCAGCCCTGCAGCCTCTGGGGTGGCCCTGTCAGGGGCCAGCGCACTCAGAACAATTTCCCAGGCAGCCCAAGTCTCCCTGTCCATGGGTGTATTTGCAAACTGGGTGCAGCCGTGCACATCCAGGGGGTTTCCATTTCCCCAGGGGCCCATTGTTAAGGGTATGGAGCACATCTGGGAGATGGGTTCTCCATCGGGACAGGTTCCCTTCTCCTCATTTTTTCAGCTGCTCTTTGAACAACCCCTTCATCCGTTCAACCAGTCCTGCAGCTTGGGGATAGCCTGGAATATGAAAAACCCAGCAGTCTTATTCACTGTATTTTGCACAGTAACAGACAAAGCATTCACACCATAGTATCAGCAAATCCTATAAAAATTGCCAACTTCATCCCTTCCTCCTGTATTCATTACCTACAATCTCATAAAGTTTACCAGTGACGTTTGTGTCCTGGCCAATCCTTTTCTGTAGGGCATTTAGTGTTACATCCCTGAGTAGTCACAGCACACAAATTAGTATTGTCAGGACTAGTTCACATTATTAATTTTTTATCATATATGTAAGTATGAATACTATTTTATTCTATTTTATATATACATCTATACATATAAATTATGATATTTCTATTATTTCACTTGCACAAAAAAACCTGAGCTCAAGATTAAAACCTTCTTCTGTCACTCCATGTGGGAGCATTCCAAAACACAATTGTTCCTTCTGTTGGTGCTGTTTCCAATATGCTGTTAACAAAATTCATCCTCGTCTTCCCAACCCCAAAATTCTTTTCCTTTTTCAAAATGTAATTTTTGGATGCATTTTAATACATCCAGTGTTTCAGCTGCTTTTAACCGACTGCCCCACTGCTCACATGGTGATCCCACCTCAGCCCACTCCAGAGCCAGCGAACTCCAGGGAAGCTCTTCCCATGCGGGAATTTTGGACTGGACTGATTCCTTACATTTACATTTGAAAAGTGACATTTTGGCGTGATCTGGCCAGACTACGCCAATTTTGTTTCACCAGTGGGCAGGGCCAGCACCAAAGACAGACACCAACTGAAGGAATCCGTGTAAATTAGTGTAGTTCAAAGCAGCAAAGAATCACAGAAGGAGAAGCTCAGCACTGCCCCCAGTCATCACTGCCAAAGATTGGCTGCAGTGATTAACAAAGATCCATCCCCAGTTACCCTCAGACATCACCATCACCCAGACCCACACATCAGCTGGGGGAAGCTGTCCCAGCCAAGGCCTGGAGAGCCACTCCCGGACACGGGGAATTCCTGCAGCGGCCTCCACCCACAGCTGAGGCTCCAACCCCGCTGGGAGAGGGCCCAGCTTTGACAGTGCTGAATAAACACACTGACAGCACTTCTAGTGCGGGAACATCTGGTTTCATCCTCCTCTTGGGTTCCTCCTAAGCCTGGCCAGGTACCAAGGATGAACCAAGGGAGTTGACTTTGACCATACAGCCCCAAACAAGGCCCGATGTCAGATTTCATGGCCTTGTCCAGCTTCTAAACACAGAAAGGGCAATGCATGTTTCACTACTGAGTGGATACATCTATCACAGCGCTAGTGACCATGCATATCTCAGTAATGAGGGGATACAAAGAACCTTTGGTTGGAAGGTTCATCGAAAGGTCACCTTTGGCTCAGGGCCTGCTCTTCAGGCCTCAGTCAGGCCTCTTGTCCAGGCCTTGGTACTTCAGGGATGTGCTTTAGTGGTGGGTGAACGGCTGGACTGGTGAGCTCAGAGGTCTTCTCCAACAGAAAGGATTCTGTAATTCCAGGATTTTATCTGCTGCATTCAGCTAGGTCCATGTTAGCAGCAATAGTTTCCTCAAAAAGTCCCCTCTGGTTCAGCTCTTGTGGCCTAAGTCTTCATCCCCTTCAGCTCCTGGTGCTAAGCTGCTCATGCTGAACGAGACGACTCGGAGAGAAGAATACAGTTCATCCAATTCCTTCTGGGACATGGAGAGTGGAGGGTGTGAAAACAGGAGCATTGTTTGGTGTGGCCTCCTCTCTGCCCTTCACGCCTTTCAGTGCGTTGAAACATCCAAGAGCTTTCTCCAAGAGTGCAATGAAGCAGCTGCTCCTGCCCCCAGCTCTCGCTCTCTCCAGTCTCTGCACTTGACTGCTTTTGTCCCTCTTGCTGTGCCCTCTGTGCCCCCGGGGCTCGGTGGCTGCTGCCCAGGACTGTGGCACTGGCACAGATCCAGTGCTCGAGACCCTCCTTTCTCTGCCCTTGGAGCTGCCTGGTCACAGCAGCCTTTTCCATCTGGAAGCTCCACATGGACAGGGAGTGCCCACCTCTGCTCCTTGCACACCCCCCAGGAGCCCAGGGCTGCCATCTCCAGGCCCTGCTGGCACTGAGGGCTCCCAGGTGCCCCAGGCTGCTGTGACACTGCTGCAAACAGGAGGGAACAGTGGCAGGGGCTGTGCTGAAAGGCAGCTCCATTTGCTGCTGCTGCTGCTGTGGGGGTCATTTGTCCAGCCCTGTCCCAGAGTCAGGGATCAGATGCAGGCCCTGCTGCTGCTCCCTCAGGATCAGCCACAATTTGGGTGTTGCTGTCAGTGCCAGCAGCAGCGGGCGCTGAAGCAGCGGCTGCTGACAGCGCCCCAAGCCCCGGGGCCCGAGGGGTGCCTGGGCTGCGGGGCTGGGAGGGAGCTGCCCCTTGTTCTCCCTGTGTCTCACGCAGAGCTGTGCCACTCACAAGTGGGGCAGCACAGCAAACAGGGAGCCTGCGAGTCTCTTCCAGCCGTGTCTGCTCAGAGTTCTGGCCTTGGAGCTTCAGGGGGACAAAGGCAGCTGCTTTTGGTCCCTCTGCGTGTCCCCGTGTTCAGCAGTGCTGCTCCATCAGTCTGTGCACAGCAATGGGGAAAAGCCTCAGCCCTGCAGGGTCAGGAGCTGCTGGGCTCTGCCTGAGCAGCTCAGCCAGTGGGAAGGGTGCTGCTCCACATGGGAACCAGGAGCAAAGGACATTCCTTTCTTACGACGTGTTTTCTATTTCAAGAAAAAAAAGGAAAAAGAAAAGGAAAAAATAACCCCAAAAAATGTGAAAGATAAAAACAAAAACCAAGAGTGTAGTGAAAAACAGTGCTTAACTTTGGATAAAGAGGTGACTGATCTTTTTAAAATGAGTACTAAGTGATTTACTTTGTAAATGTGCTGATGGCATGGATCCAGCTTACTGACCTCAACAGCCTTTTTAAAAAGATTTTGGGGTTTCCAACATTGTTATTTTAAATTGTGCTTGAAGCAATAGGAAATTGATTTGTGCCCTGACAGCTCCGAGCAGGACGGGGAATCCAAACTCTGTCAAACTCCAACTCATGGAGAAGATGCCTTCCTTCTCTCCCTGTGAACGAGCTGCACATTCCCTTGGAAATTGTCAGGGGTTTCATAAAGACCAAAGTCCCACTTATGGCTTTTTGCTCTGGTTTGGCAGTGGAGAAGGGCAATTCTTCATCCATCAGCTCCAGCCTGCACTGCCTCAGGAACACGGCCCACTCGCCAAGTTTTCCCAGTCGTGGCACTTCTAGAGGAGGAAGAAAGTGCAATTTCACAATTCCAGCCCAAAAGGAAGGAAGAGTGGGACAGACAAAACATCCTGTGGCAATCCAGGTGTTCCGCTGGGACTGTGGAGAGTTTGGGTTCTTGTCAGTGGGATGTGTGTCCCTGACTGCAATCTCTTGGCCTGCACCACAGTCTCACTCACCTGCACAAGCAGAAAGCTCCGTCGCTGTGCTCGGAACCAGCTCGTGTCAGACTGTCAGAGCCATGTGAGGGGAGAGCGGGCCCAGCCGTGCCCGGGGCTGAGCCCCAGCAGAGCCCTGGCAGAGCCCAGAGCAGCCTCAGCATCTGCAGAGCCTGGCTGCAAGGAGAGAAAGCAGAAACCGCCCGGCAGCTGAAGCCTCCTGTCCCCTTGTCCCAGCCGCCTGCAGTGCCCAGGCCATGCTGGGTGTGCTCAGAGCTGGGCCCAAAGCTGCCAGCATTGCTGCCTTTGGGAGCAGAGCAGGAGGGCAGGACATGTGCCCAGCCTGCAGCCAGCCATGGCACAGCCACCTCCTCAGCCTCTGCCCAGAGCCCAAAAGCAGCTTGGCAGCCGACTGAAGAATTCGCTGCAGCTGCCCCAGCAAAGGGGGAACCTTTGGTGCCCGGCCAGGCCGTGCCATGCCCGGATCCTGGAGCATCCCCCTGGCTGTGGACTCACCTGCACACTGGGCATGGAGTGTGTCTTTGAAGAAGGTGCCAGGATCGAAGTCCATCATCTTCAGCTGCTGCTGGCCAGGCTGAGAAAGAGATTATCATCCTTGAGGTCACCCTTGGTGTCTCCAGCAGCAGCCCCACCTGGTACAGCTTCTCCAGAGGTTCCTTCTGCCAAAACCAGGCAGCATGGTGGCCACCAGTGCTTGCAAGACCAGCTTAGCTCCAGCTCAGCTGCAGCACAAGAGCTGCGTGTTCCCTTCTGATAATCCCTGCTCAGAGCTACAGGCAGGACAAAAAAGTCTGGTTTCCTTTGCCACTGATTGCCAAGAGACATGTGGAGCTGTTACCTGCCAGGCCCCTGGATCAAACGGTGCCCGTGGGTCTCTCCCATCCTCTAGGGCAGATGAACACCCTGCAGCCAAGGGTCATAGAATAGATCTTCCAATGACGGCCTGTCCAAGGAGTGCATGGATAAACACCACCTGATAAGATCTTTGCACTCTGGGAGAGAAACCAGAAACCACCAGTCAGTTGCAGAAGGATCCTGTCCGCTTTGCCCCCCTTCCCGTGCCCTGGCTCTGCTGGGTGTGCTCAGAGCTGTGCCTAAACTTCCCAGTCAATGCCCTGCTTTGGAGGAGAGCAGGAGAGCAGGACATGTGCCACCTCCTCAGCAGCTGCCAGAGCAGGATGCTCCTGAGCCCGCTGCTGTCTCCCAACACTGGTATTCCCCCCATGCCACAGAGATGAGGATCCACCTGGAGAGAGCCGTTGTGGGAACAAGAGCTGGCCCCAGGTGATGTCCCGGCCCTTCTTGAAAGGGTGCTTCCCGCAGACCATCTGGTACAGCAGGATACCCAGGGACCAGATCGTTGCTGCCTCGCCATGGTAGCATTTGAGGTGGCTCCATTCTGGTGGGCTGTAGGACAGGGTTCCTATGGAACACAGACCGAGGTCATCAGGGGATGCTGCTGCTCCCAGAGCCTCGCCCCAGCATCCCTGGGCACGCAGGGGCTGCACCAGTGGCACACGGGGTGACCCGCTGCCTCCTCGCCAGCACCTGGCTCTTGGGTACAAAACTGGGGCTGGAAAAGGAGCCACTGGTGCTGGAAGAGGGCAGTGGAAGTGATTTATTAAAATATGGATATAGATCTAATATCGATACCCAACTGGAATGGACAAAGACTCTCTAACTCGTTTGGGTTAGAAAGGGTATGTTTATCCAGTGTCAGGAAGCTGTGAGGATCACTCCAAAAGCACAGCTCCGATGTTACAAAGCAATCTAAAGTCTATTTATCTACAAAGGTTCTAAATATTCAAAAGACAAATACGTATTTATAACATAGACACCTCCCATTCCCCACTTTGTATGGAAATTAGCTAAAAAGTCATTAACCATGCATAGTTGGTCCTATGAAATGGGTCAGTGGTCTCATAATTATGGGAGGGGTCCCTCATTGGATGAAGTAATTCTTCTTCCTCGCTATGACCTTTTTACCTTCTTCGTTTTTAACTAAGGCCTTGGAGAACTCCCAGTTCCTTTCCCTAAACAGGTTTTGAATGGGATCATCAATAACTCTCTGGCCCTTCCTTTGCAGATTCTTGTTACAGCCCAGCTGAACAACATCAGATAACCAATAATCAGTTCCCAGACGTGAGGAGTTTATTCCAGCTTCAGTTTCTTCGCTTCATCATCAATTTCTTTGTTTAAATTCTGCTGTGTTGGCTTCCTAAACATATTCTAACTAATCTAGTTTTTTCACTAAAATCTTAATGTTTAAATGTTTAAGAAAAATTCAATTTAAATGCTTAAGAGAAACTTAGTTTAAATGTTTCAAAGAGACTCAATGTCTCTGAAGCCCTGGGAAGGCCCAACCATGACATGCAAATAAACCCACCCAGTGCTGGGGAAAAACCACGCTCCTCCCTGCCTGCATTGCCCCAAAAATCATTAATAAGCCAAGGCAAACAAGGGCAGCAGAGCAGTCCAAGCCCTTCCTCACCTGCACACCAAACCGGCCGGTGCCCGGGGTCTGACCCCCCTCTCTGCTACCCCCATGGGGGTTTTTTGTCGGACTGGCTGCCCCAGCCCCAGCCCCAGCCCAGGGCAGAGTGGGTGGGGAAGGCTGTTAGCAGGGCTGGGAGCTGGTCCCCCTCTAACCCCCACCCAAAAGCAACTTGGCTGGAGAAGCAATCCCGTGACCCGCAGCAAAGGGGGGAATCCCTGGTGCCACAGCCAGGCTGGGCCATGAGATGCCCAGGAGCAGCCCCTGGCTCGGCTCACCTGCAAATTGGGTGTAGACTGTGTCCTGGAGGAAGGTGCCACAGCCAAAGTCAATCAGTTTGACCTGTCCGGTGGCCAGGTCGATGAGGATGTTGCCAGGTTTGATGTCCCGGTGCAGGACCCCGCAGCTGGTGCAGCGCCGCACGGCCTCCAGCAGCTGGCGGAACATCCCCCGCGCCTCCTCCTCGGGCAGGAACCCCCGAGCCATGATGAAATCAAAGACGTCCTGACACTGCTTCGGACGCTCCAGCACCAACAAGAAGCACTTGGGGAGCTCAGCCCACTCCAGGAGCTGGATGACACCACGGAACCCAGTGGACACCTTGGCCAGCAGCACGATCTCCAGGGGCGCCCGGGCGCCGTCGGGCTGCGGGAGGAGCGCGGTGCCGTCAGTGGGGCTGAGGCCGTGCCAGGGCTCTGGGAGCCCTCACCCAGCCCGGGAAGCTCCGCATCTCCCCTCACCCCTCGCCCGCTCTCCCTGCGGGGCTCCCGGCGGCTCCCGCCCCGCCGGGCCCCGGCTCCTCGCCGCCCGGCACGGCCCGGCTCTGCCGCTGGCCCCGCTCACTCACCAGCTCGCCCCAGTGCCGGACGCGGTCCCGCGGCACGCATTTGATGGCCACCTGCGAGCAAGGGGCAGCAGCGGGCTGAGCTCCTCCCCCTCCTCCTCCTCCTCCTCCTCCTCCTCCTCCTCCGCCGGCCCCGCCACTCACCGGGGCTCCGTCCGCGAGCCGCGTCGCCGCGAAGACGCTGCCGAAGCCGCCGCTGCCCAGCAGCGAACCCAGCCGGTACCGCTCCTGCAGGGCCTCCTGCGCCTTCCCTGCGGGCGACACGCGGCCGTCAGCGCTCGGCCCGGGGCCAGACACGGCCCCCGAGCACCCCCCGAGCGCCCCGGGCCGGGCATCCCCATCCCAACGGGACCCCGGCGGCTCGGGGCCGGCGGCCGCGCTCAAGAGCGGCGGAGCTCGGGCCAGGGAAGCCGCAGCGGAGGCGGCGGGAGCGGCCGCGCCGCCTGTGTCCTCCGCGGGCCCTGGGAGGCGCCGGGGCCGGGGCCGGGGTCGGGACTGAACCCCGCATCGCGGCCAGGGCCGGCGCCAGGCTCGGCACAGGCGGAGCCAAAGGGTGGCGATGCCGCCCCAGCCCCAGGCACTGATGCCCGCCCAGCAGCGCCACAGCCAGGACGGCGAGAGCCGGGCGGAGGCGAGACCGCGGCGGGACGCCCGGCGCCGGGGAGGGGGTGGCCCCGCCCGCGGCCGGGGGCGGGCCTGGGGCATGGCCCGGCCCGGCAGGGGCAGGGGGAGAGACCGGGAGAGGAGGGGGAGACCGGGAAAGGGAGACGGGGAGAGGCTGCGGGACCCTGAGAGAGAGTGAAGGACAGCGGGAGAGTGAGAGGAGGAAAGAGACGCAGTGTCGTAGATGCCGCTGCCGCCGCTGCCGGTGTAACTGCAGCTCCGGGGCCGTTTGTCCGCGTGTCCGAGTGTCCGCGTGTCCGTTCTCCGCTCGCCCCACGCGCCTCACGGCCGAGCCCCGCGCGCCCCGGGGGCAGCCCCTGAGTCTGTCCAAACACGGGAACTTTGCCGACTTCAGCCCAGATCCCGAGTCTCGGCTCCTGCACAGTGGCAGAGGAATCCCCTGGGTTGCCGCTGTGCATCGTCCCTGCTGAAGGTCAAACACTGTCGGGGCACATTCCCTGCCTGTAGATTTTGTGCCCGACCCAAGCACTGCATTTTTGTCTCCAGCATTGCTTTACACGAAAAACAGGGGAAGTCAAACTGGATGTAGCTCATGGTATTTTGAGTGTATAAAACTCATTAAGTCATGGATCTGTTTGGAATTCATGACATGCAGAAGTAATGCAACATGGAAGAGGAGAGCAAAGAAATAGAGGAAAACACCTCGGATTGTCTCTTTCCATTTTCATTTCACTTTTGGAAAGCTGTTTCCATTTTCTGGGAATCTCCTGCACAGTTCTGTCTGCTGTTTTCAAGAATCTTTCCTGGAGAACGAGGTCGAGCTGCTGTCACAAGATTTCCCACCAGTTGCAGCTTCTCTTGGCTTTCCACACTGTGAGTGCAGCACGACTCCTGCAGCAAAGCAGGACAAATGTTTGGAGAACTTTCCAACTTGTCCTTTCTTTTCCTCGTGGGCTGGGCAGCTGTGCCATTGGTGAGGTTTGCATTGTGGCTGTTCTAACCTGAGAAAGCAGGAGGTGGTACCAGAACTCGTTAGGGACTGCAACCCTGAGTGAATGCAGAGAAAGAATCTCCAGAGCCTGCAGTCGGAAGTGGAGAGTTGTGTGATAATCATTCCCACATCTCCATGGACATCTTGAAAGTGATCTGGGATGTGAAAATGGGCTGACAGAGGGAGTTTGTTTCTGTGTTCAGTTTAGATGATTCTACATCTCTTGCACTGGTATAAATCAAGAGTACAATCAGGTCATGATAAGCACCAGAACAAGCTGGACCTCCCAGAGTAGACAACTGAAATAATCTGAAAAGGGGAAATGCAGGGAATGACTTGGTGAGCTTTGTCTGGAAGAAGGGTGATGTTTTCTAATAATTTCTAGTCCATTCCTTCTGCTTTTTGTTCTTCCTAACAAGGCCACTGGCATCCCAGATTCCTCATGAAATGAGAACCCTGAGCTTGTGGAAGTGCAGGAAAGATGCCCTCTTCCTCTGCAGGGACACTCAGGGTGAAACAGGAAGTAATTTTTAAGTGATTGTATTAAAGCAAAACCAATCATCAAGCAGAGATTGATGTCACTCCCCCAGACCAACAACTGTGGACAAATCTCTTTGGCCCAACCTCGAGCAGTGACCTTGAGGGGCGTCCCCGCTCCAGGGAGGAATCTCCACACCCCCCTAAGAATGGAAATGTCAGGAGACGCTGCCATTTGGGAGCATCTCTGCTGAAATTTGGGACAGGGCTTTTCTAGTCTGAGGTGCTGCCCTGTCAGTCAGATGTGCCCAGGCTGTGCCAGCTCAGCAGCTCTGCAGAAGTTCTCAGTGGTGCCCCTCGGTTGTTCCTTTCTCTGGGGATTTTAGCAGCTCTGCCACAGCTTCAGCTCCCTCTCAGGACGCTGAATTTTCGGGATGGAGGAGTCAGGCTGGTTTCACCATTATTCACCCCAAAAGCAGCGTGATCCCCCTTCTGCATTTCCCACTGGGGGCTTTGCAAACAGCACCGTGTTGGAGCTGTTTGAGCCCATTCCAGGCAGAGCCTCCTGGTCCAGCAGGAATTGCCTTTCCTGTGCCATGACCAGGGCAGACCCCACTGCAGGAGAAGCCCCAGGCCAGCCCCAACACAGTGAAGGGCTCGGGCACAAGTGCAGAGTTCTGTGGTGGGAGCTGTGCCAGGGAGAGCCTGAGACAGCAAAGGCACCTTGGCAGCAGCAGCTCCTTGCAGGGCATGGCCAGAAGCCTCCCTGGCCAAGGCGGCCTGGTGGCCACCACTGCAGAGCTGCTGCTTCAGGGGTGATTTCTGGCTGGGCTCTGCAAAAGCCACTTGTGCTACAGGAGCCTGCCTGGGAAGCAATTGGCCCCAGCAGCTTGGGGACAAGATATTAATGACAAAACTCTTCGTCCCAGCCGAGATAGGACAGGGACAGAGGAAAGGGACAGCCAGGCCCAGGGGACAGGGCTGGAATGGTGATGCCTGTGAGGTCACTGCCACTGCAGCAGCCTGGCTGGCCCCCAACAGACATTCTGGCCAGAAGCGTTGTGAGGTCACCCAGCACATCAGAGAACCCACACAACAGGAATTCCATCCTTGGAGAGGGGAGAGGGTGGCACAAACCCCCTGACTGTGAAGAATTTTGGGTAGGGGCATCCACTTGTCTGGGAAAACAGTTGCAGTTTTGTGCCACTCTCATGGTAAAATACTTCCTCCTTATATCAAATCTAAATCCACCCTTGTTCAGTTTAAAGATCTTGCCCCTTGTTGTGTTACTGCAAGATTTGGGAAGAAGTAACTTTGTCCAGAGTGTTTCCATTTTCACTGACCTTGGAGAGGACCCAAAAATCTCCCAAGATGGCCTTTGGAGGCCTCATCACAAAACCAGCAGGTGGAGGCTGAGAGCCCTGAGCTCAGTGGTTTGGAGACTGAGGACAGAACAGGAGGAGCCTGGGAGGCCTTGAAGGGAGGTTTCAGAGCTGGTGGAGCTTTTCTTCATAGTGGGAATGAGCAAGAGGAAAACATAATGTCACCAAGGGCAGCTGAGGAGGTTCAGAGTGGACATGAGGAGAAAGGACAGGGCAGGGCTGTGGTGCAACACATCCCCCAGGAGGAGTCTGGGTCAGCCAGACTCCTTCCTGCTTTGTGTGCCCAGGCAGAGGCAGGCAGGACGCAGAGCTGCCAGCAAAGGAAGGGGCCAGCGAGCTGGGGCAGCCGGGGGGATGAGGACAGCCTACAGGGACAGAGGCGCAGGGCAGGGACACCGTGGGACAGCCTGGGCTGGAGAGGGCACAGGGATGGGCAGCAGCTGCAAGGCCCTGCCAGAGCCAACTTGTGCAGCCCTTTGGCCACGGCTGCTGTCCCTGGCCCTGAGGCCAGGAGGGGACAAGTGACCCTTGCAGCCCTGGGGCCTGAGTGCCTCCTTGTCCCTGCTCAGCAGCCTGGCAGGGGCCACCCCATGGTGCTGCCCTGGGCATTGCACATCCCCATATCCCATTTCTGGGTGTGCCCATATATCCTGATTCAGACAAATTTGGAGGAAAATGTCCTTTAATAGAAAGCAGGTTACAGTTACAATCACCCCTTCCCCCACCAGATTCAGGAAAGAAACTTTTTCCTCAAAGGAAAGTGAAAGCTAAAACCTATTTATTAACAAACATACAGGAAAAGGATAATAATGCTAAATAGTAAAGCCTCTCGCTATGGAGAGAAAACCTGGGAAGATTTTAGAGTCCTTCTGTGGGTGTGGCCTCTCTCCTCCTCCTCGGAGCTGGGTCGGGGTGGGCCCCCACCTCCGAGGCCTTGGTGCAAAATTCTCCTGATGTGTTCTGATGTTGTTGAAACAGTCCAGAAGAGAAGAAGGGAAAAACCAAAGTCCCAAGAAAACAAAGTTCAACCTTCCATTTCTCCCTCTCCCGAGAAAAAATGGAGCCAAAGAATAAAACTGGCTGAGAGGCACACCAGGGTGTTTCCTCCCCCTCCGTTGCTGCCGCAGCCTGAACAGAAAGAATAAAAATCCATCCTTGAATCAAATAGCTCGCTGGGCTTTTTTCTCTCTCCTCTCTCAGGCTCAGTTTAAAGGCACAGAAAAGGCACAAAATTAATTTCTGGGCAATAGAGCAGTGATAGGGAATACACATCATCAAGTCACCCCAAGACAGTGAGGTTATGGAACCTCAGGGCAAAAAGGCTCTGATGTGACAGTGTGGTCTCATGGAACCCAATCTTATGGAACCAAGGCTCTGATGTGACACATCGGAGCCTAATTTGACACAGGATTCCACTGTGACTGTATTGAATCTCATGGAACCAAGGCTCCTGTGTGACACAGCGCGGCCTCATGGAATAAAAGAACCAGCTAGGTTCTGGAACCCAGTGGAGCCAGGTCTTTCTTCTGACTCAGTGTTGCATCATAGAACCCAAGAGACCATAGTTATGGTATGGAACCTCATGGAACCAAGGATCCAGTGTGACAGAGTGGGGCCTAATGCAGCTCAAGAGTGACTCCATAGTGAGGTTATGGAAGCTCATGGAATCAAGGCGCCGGTGTAACACAGTGGGTCCTCATGGAACCTAATAATCCATAGTGAGGTACAGAACTGTAGGGAACCAAGGCTCTGAAGTAACACAGCAGGGCCTCTTGGAACCCAGGAGACCACACTGAGGTGATGGATCCTCATGGAACCAAGGCTCCAGTGTGACTCAGGAGGTCCTTGTGGAACACAGGAGACCACTGTGAAACTATGGAATCTTATGGAACCAAGGCTCTAATGTGACAAAGCGGGGCCTCATGGAACCTTAGGAGACCATAGTTAGGTTATGGAAACTCATGGTAGCAAGGCTCCAGTGTGTCACAGCAGGGCCTCATGGGGCCCAGGAGACCATTTTGAGGCCGTGGAATCTCTTGGACCCAAGGCTCTGATGTGGCACAGCGGGGCCTCATGGGGCCCAGGCAACTTCAAGGAGGTTATGGAACCTCATGAAACTGAGGCTGAAATTGGAAACAGCGGCTACTGATGGAATGCAGGAGACTATGGTGAGGTTATGGAACCCAATGGAACCAAGGCTCAAATGTGACACACAGGAGCTTCAGGGAACCAAGAGACCACAGTGAGGTATTGGAACCTCATGGAACCAGGGCTCCAGTGTGACACAGCAAGGCCTCATGTTGCTCAGGAGACCAGAGTGAGGTATTGGAACCTCATGAAAGCAAGGCTCTGATGTGATACAGCTGGGCCTCACAGAACACAGACAGCCACTGTCAGTCAATAGAACTCATGGAACCAAGGCTCAAATGTGAAAAAGGTGGTGCCTCATGGAACCCAAGAGAGCCTAGTGAGGTTATGGAAGCTCATTGAAATGCATCTCCAGTGTGTCACAGCAAGGCCTCGTGGAACACAGGCGAGCACTGTGAGGTTATGGAACCCAATGGAACCAGGGCTCTAATGTGACATAGTGGAGCCTCATGGAACCAAGGCTGCAGTGTGTCACAGAGGGACCTCATGGAACCCAGAGCATCGTGAGGCTATGGAACAGTATGACACCAAGGTTCCACTGTGACTTGACAGAACCTCATGGAAGCAAGGAACCATTGTGACCCTATGGAATCACTGGCAGCAGGTGGATTTTCTGCTCCTTTCTGGGATGCAGGTGGACAATAAAACCTGAGGGAGCCTCCAAAGTGTCCCGCTGTGTCATCAGTGTGGGGGAAATTTGGGGGGAGCCCACATCACCCCTGTCTCCGTTCCTCCTCCTGGCTGGACACTGAGCTGCTGGGACATGGGGTGGGGGGTCCTGATGTTCCCCCTCCGGGCTCGCCACCCGTGCACAACTTTCGGGACACTTTGAAGCCATCCTGGGGATGAACTTGGGCTGACTTGGGGAGGGACGTGGGAAAATTTGGGCAGCTTCTTGTGGTGTCCCGGTGTCCCCCCCGCCCCAAATCCCGCCCCTGCTCTGGCGTGCCCTCGGCCGGTCCCTCCCGTGCCCCCAAATCCCGCTTTGGCGGAGCGCAAGGGACCCCGAGTGCGGCTGTGCCGGGCCCCCCCCAGCGCCACCCCCAACGGCTGCCAAAGGGGGCGGGGCCGAGGCGCGCGCGGGGCTTTATGCTAATGAGGCGCCACTGCCGTTGCCGGGGGAACCGGCGGGCGGGTGAGCGCCGAGGGGGCGGGGCCAGCGGGCCAGCGGCCAATCCGGGGCCGGCGGGGAGGAGCGGGGCGGAAGGGGCGGGGCCACTCCAGGGGCCCGGGGGCGGGGCGGGCTCGGCGCGGGGCCCGAGCGGGGCCGGGGCCGGAGCAGGGGCGGCCGTGCCAGAGCAGCGCCGGTGGCAGCGGTGGCACCTGCACACCTGAGGGCTCGCTGGGGGGGTTCCACGCCGAGAGCGTGGCGGGGACAGGCACAGGCGTGAGGACAGAAGGGGTGATGGCTCTGTCTGCACGGTGTCCCTGCGGCCTCTCCCCGCCGCTGAGGGGCCAGGAGCTCCCACCCCACTCTCACCTTCCCTGTCCTTGAGGAAACAGGGCTCAGGCTGGTGAACGGCAGCACCGTGTGTGAGGGCAGAGCGCAGTTCCTGGTGCTGGGTGTGACAAGTTAAAATCACATTTTATTGTTTGTTAATCAAATCTTACTTAAGTGGTGATGAGTTAAAATCATGAGCTATTCTTTGTCAATTTTGGTAAAGTTAGCAGATACAAATATATTTGAAATGTCACCATATGGTTATTGCTCAAGCTTAAAAGGTCGCAAAAGGGTCTCTCCTCAAGCTTAAAAAGTTGCAAAGGGGTCTTTGCTCAAGCTCAAGAAACCACAAGAAGCCCACACCCAATTGTGAAAGAAGACTAGGGGGGCCATCACGAGGATACTAGAAGAAGACTGGGTGCCTTCAGCCTCACGACCACCAGAAGGCAGAAAAAGACCCCCTAGCAACAGACCGCGCAGATGCAGAGTACTTTATGGAATGCGGAAAAAGAAACGTATATAACCAGAGACTTTTGGGTTGTGGGGTACACGCCGTTGGTGGAGCGGAGACTCCCCGGCCGCCCAGCGCTGTTTTGCTTGCTGCCGCTTGCTTAACAAACTAATTTGTTTAATTGGCCAGAGCTCTGTCAATTTATTGAGCTAAACCTATAACACTGGGGACTTGGGGAACCCTCTGTGCCTCCCGATGTCGCCTCTTGCACACCCACGTTCTCTGTGGCCACGTCAAGTGCAGGTTTGCCAGGTCCATTCCCAAATTCTCAGAGAGGAACCAGCCCCATCTGGAGGGACTCGTTCCACCACGATGGGACTGAAGCCCACCCGGAGCAGTGCCTGGTGACTGCCCTGGGGCCTTCACCCTGCTCTCACTGCTGCTGTCCTTTGCTCAGGTGAGTGTCGGGAAAGCTCCAGCCCACCCACAGTGGTGCCCAAGTGCCCCGAGCAGCAGCAGCAGCAGCAGCCGGGGGCTTCCCAGTGCCCCCCAGGGCAGTGACAGCTCTGCTGTCTCCAAGCCCTGCCGTTTCCATGTCCCTGTGTCAGATGAGTGGCAGGAGCTGGTGCAAAGGGCACGTGGAGATCCTGCAGTGCCGGACGTGGGACAGAATCCTGGACAAGCAGTGGGACGTACAGGGGCCAGCGTGGTGTGCCGGCAGCTGCAGGGCAGCGAGGCAAAGACAGCCGACACTCCCAGAAACCGCAGCGGGGCTGGGACCCCTGGAGCTGTGAGGGGTCCCTGGGCAGGGCACAAGGGTGACCTGGCCCTGTGCAGCACCTCCCTGCACCGTCTACAGAGGTTGTGGAGGATGTGGGCGTCATTTGTTGTGTTTAACTATTTACCATGTTTCACTATGGGGTTTGGTGGGGTTTTGGGTTTGCGGGTTTTTACTAGTTTGTTTTGTTGATTTTGGTTCTGGTTTGCTTTGGGGTTTTTTGGAGGGGGAGGTGTTTTCATTTCATTACTTTTAATTACTGTATTTTCTTATAATTAGCAGAAACCCTTCCATGCCTCTTTGCAGCCAGATCTAGGATGACAGGAGGTGGAAGCTGGTGCAAAAGAGCTGTAACATCACTACAGAAGTCAGTGGAGAAGTCTCATGTCACAGAAGATGAGGCCTGTGTAAGGGACAGGCGAACGGAAGATTACGCGATGTGACGGGAAGCAGGGACAGCATGGAATCTCCCTCCCCCTTCATCCCACTGATAAGCATCACCTTAGGAATGTAGTCCTCCTAACTCCAGTAGTTTTCCACTCACTGCTAACCCTGGCCATCCCACAATCCCCCTTTCCCGACTAGAGAAGCCCCTGGACTATATAACCCCATGAGATAGGATAATAAAGGCCATTTGACCATCCACCACATTGGTGTCTGTGAGTCCTGGAGCGAGTGGCACGGGGTAGGCCGTGCTGCCGTGCTGATGCTTTGAACCAGGTCGCCATGCCTTCATAGCAGAGGCCAACATTTATGGTGCCGTCAACCCAGGAAAAGAAGGAGGAAAAAGGGAGAAGAAAAGCTCGGGCAGCGGGGATCACCTGGACAAACTCAGCGGCCAAGGCAACGAAGTTGCTCTCAGGCAGGGAAGACGTTCCCAAGAGGATCCGCGATCACCATGGAAGCGCTAGCTAAAGTCGTGAGTTCACTCTATAAACAATGGGGAATTAGGTGTAGGCTTAAAGATTTTTATCTCGCTATTGCGAAACTCTTAGACCTTGGAGCGATTGAACGCCCCGTGGAAATTTTGCACCCGGAGGTGTGGGAGAAATGTACTAATGTTCTGGCGGAATACACAAAATCGTCAGGCAGCGGTAAAAGTCTCAAAGCGTGGGGAAAAGTAGAAACGGCTTTACGCCAGGCGATAGAGGAGCAAGAGACCTGGAGTGCCGCGCGTGCATGTTTATTAGCTACCCCTCAGCTAGGGGTGGGGGCAGGGACACAGACAGACCCCGAGGGCGATCCATCGGAGAGCGGGGGTCTGCGGGGACCGGGCGCGTTTCCCTCCTCCCCAAACCTGAATTCAGACGGCCCGGGACCCCCAGGGAACCTGCCGACCCTCTCCCCAAGCCCGCCGGGTCCACCCCCCCCCGCGGAACCTTCCCAAACGTCTGCGGTCTCCTCATCCGTCTCTCCGCCGCCGGCCAGCGAATCCATGCTGGAGGCGCAGCAATATGCGAAGTCTTTTTGGGAGGAATTGACAAACGAAGCAAGGGAAAACGAGAAAAGACATAGGGAAGGGGTGAGGGCGGCCGCCCCCCCGCCATACCCGGCTAAAAATGGCGCGGGCGAGCAAAGAGATGGGCGGGGCCAGGGTCTGACCGGCGGGAACGAACAAAGAGTGGAGGTGTTTGCTGCTGCGCAGGCGTGGGAAGGGGGAGCTGCAAGCGCGCTTGCGCGGGAGAGCAGCAGAGGGCGCATGCCCAGCCAAGAGCCCTGCGCAATGCTGTTTCCATCTAAGGGAGAGACCTCCCCTTGTGGGAGGCAAGGCCAGCCCAGGGGGCGGGATCGGCGCCACCCCCAGCGGGAGGAGCGGGGCCAGGGCCGCAGGAAAACTCGGGCCATCCCGGAAGTCCTGTGGCACTCGGCTTCCGGTCTTGAGTCCGACAGCAGCTCCTCCAGCTCTGAGACATCGGAAACTGACGGAGATGCGAGCTCAGAAGAAGTAGAGCAAATACAATTTAAAGCGAAAACAAATAAAGCTATAATTTGCACCGGGAAGCAAACACAATACAAATTTACTGACTGGGGGAAAATAAAAATAGCATGTGCCGAGTGGGCCCCCGCGGCGGCAGTTCATGCCTTCCCTGTGAGAGTCACTGGGCAAGACGGGAACCAGCAACAGGTTTACAATCCCATTAATCCTAAAGACATACAAACAATAGTCAAAGCGATTTCAGAAAAAGGGATGGACTCTGCCATTGTCTCTAATCATCAGAAATCATCTACGTGGAGCAGTGGCCTCTGCCAGAGCCTCGAATGGCAGCTTTGCTGGAAATAGTTCACCGTGAGCTACAAAAGGGTCACATAGAACCCTCTGTCAGCCCTTGGAATACCCCTGTATTTGTAATCCCCAAAAAGTCTGGAGAAAGCTACCGCCTCATCCACGACCTGAGGGAAGTGAACAAGACAGCCAAACCCATGGGCCCAGTTCAAACACTGCTACCTATGAACTCAGCCATCCCAGAAGGACAGCCATGCGCAGTGCTGGACATCAAAGACTGTTTCTTTTCGATACCCTTGCACCCTGAGGACAAGGAACGTTTCGCTTTTTCTGTCGTGTCCCCAAATGGCAGCAGACCCAACCTTCGCTTTCAGTGGAAAGTGCTGCCACAAGGCTTTGTACATAGCCCGACCATATGCCAGATCACCGTGGACAAGGCACTGACACCAGTCTGACATTCCTACCCTGATGCAACCATCATCCAATACATGGACGACATCCTCATCGCTGCACCATCAGCAAACCAAGTGGATTACTTGGTGTCCACAATTACAGAGACCCTCCAGGCAAACGGCTTCGAGATCGCGAGTGCAAAGATCAAGAAAGGACCCTGCGTGACCTTCCTGGGAGTGGGGATCACAAATTCCTATGTGACACCCCCCAAGGTGAAAATCCGCCGAGACATCAAGACACTTCATGACGTGCAGCGCCTCGTGGGATCTCTGCAGTGGCTTCGCAACATCGTCCTGATCCCTCCTGAGGTCATGGACCCCTTATATGACCTCCTGAAAGGAAAGCACCCCTGGGAACCCAAACAATTAACGCCACAAGCAGCGAGTTCCCTTGATTTCATCGAGCATCAGATGTCCACTGGCACTCTTGCCAGGTGGAACCCGAGCATGCCGCTTGAATTATACGTCCACTTCACACCGAAGGGAGGAGTGGGTGCACTGGCTCAAGGACCTTCAGATAAGTCCCGGCCGATCCAATGGGTGGTCCTTGGAAAACCGGCTCGTGCATTCTCCCCAGGAATCGAATGCATCGCTAACCTCATCATGAAGGGCAGAAAGCTTGCCTTGAGACACCTGGGAACCGAGCCGACAAGAATTCACCTCCCCTTCCGCAAGCAGCCAATCATAGAATCAACCACGATACCAGAGTACCTAGCTCTTGCTCTCGCAGGCTTCGGAGGAGAAATCTCCTACGCCACCAGACCACCTTGGACCCAGCTACTGGACATTGTGGACATAGACATGCCACCAAAAGTCACAGACCGCCCACTGCCAGGACCGACGGTCTTCACAGATGCTTCTTCCACAACTTCTACTGCAGCAGTGGTGTGGCAGGTGGGAGAACAGTGGCGTTGCATCAAGAAATGTGATCCTACATTGTCAGTCCAGCAGCTGGAAGCAGCAGCAGTGGTCTTGGCGTGTGGACTTTTCCAGGAAGAACACCTCAACATCGTAACGGACTCTATATTCGTGGCAAGGCTCTGCCTAGCCATGTCCGGACCAGGTGTGTCAACATCTGCAGCAGCCCTAATGCTGGAAGAAGCACTCTCCTCGCAACAGGGCACTGTGTCTGTCATTCACGTCAACAGCCACAACCCGATCAAAGGTTACTTCCAGACCGGCAATGACAAGGCAGATACCGCAGCAAAGGGAGTGTGGACATTGCAAAAAGCTCGTCAATTGCATGAATCACTCCACATCGGAGCCAAAGCACTGGCAAAGAGATGCGGGATCTCGACAGCGGACGCAAAACATGTAGTGGCCACCTGCCCTCATTGCCAGAAGTCACCCCTATGGTCCAGTGGGGTCAACCCGAGAGGTCTCAAGCCCTCAGAGATCTGGCAGTCAGACTTCACTTTATGCCAGCTGCTGAAGCCTCAAGCATGGCTTGCAGTGACAGTGGACACTTATAGCGGGATAATTGTGGCCACACAACACCCCAAAACTAACTCTAAAGCCACAATTCAGCACTGGCTGACAGCCATGGCATGGCTCGGCATTCCCAAACAAATCAAAACTGACAATGGTTCCAATTTTACCTCCAAACCAGTGCAGGAATTCGCCTCAAAATGGGACATCACCTTGGTACAAGGTATCCCGTACAACAGCACCGGGCAGGCCATTGTTGAGCGAGCAAATCAGACCCTGAAAACCAAGTTAGAAGTACTAGCAAAAGCAGAAGGCTTTGAAAATTCCATTCCCTCAGGGGACCAGGCGCGTATACTGGCAACTGCTTTGCTAGCACTGAATCAGTTCTGCAGGGGCGATGAAACAAACAGTCCTGCTCAAAAACATTGGGCCACCCGAGCGCTAGAGGAGGGCCCAACGGTTATAATTAAAAATGAGCTAGGCGAATGGGAACGGGGCTGGAGGTTGGTGCTTACGGGGCGAGGGTACGCAGCTGTCAAAAAGGAAGGCAGAATCAGGTGGTGTCCACTGAAATCAATAAAGCCAGACCTTCAAAAGGAGCAGAATGAGGCTAATGAAAACTGTGAGTTTCTGTTTGCAGGACATGCTCGTGAGACACCCCCGTAATGCCTACACCCCTGTTCCAGAAGAAAGTGACAGACCTCCAAGCCGTCAAGCAGCACCTAAGAGTCCTGCATCGGTGAGACCCAGACGTCAGCGGTGTTTTTGTATGATTTTGCTGTTGGGGCTTGTTGCCAGAGGACAAGCCAGTCCAAACCATTACTCTCATCAGCCATTCAGGTGGGTCATGCAACACCTGTCAAATGACAAGGTGCTCAGAGAAACCACCACACCAGACACCCCATCTTTTGTGATCCGTGTTACTGATCTGTTCCCTGGAAAACCAAAAATAAACCCCTATTCCCCTCGGGTTACACATATGCATCTATCCTATTGGTGCCCAGCCTCAAACCCAGGAAAGAAGTACTGCAATTACCCGGGGTGGGGATATTGTGGATACTGGGGCTGTGAAACCATTGTTACAGATGCCAGACCATCAGGACCTGGGTGGGAGCCTCAAAGACCCGATGAATTTTTACAATTCACCTGGGCACCCACCGGCTGTAAACAACCTGCCATCCTCCAAGAAAAGTTCTATCGAAACCATCATAAATTCACTAAATCCCTAAGGTGCACTGACTATAACATGACCGTTTTGCAGCCAAATCACCCTAGTTGGGCCACAGGCAGGACGTGGACAGTAGTCATTCAAGGGTCAAAAGAGTGGGTGAATGTGAGAATTATCAAGCTTCAGCCACGAGCATCCAGGGCAATCGGGCCCAACCAAGTTATTAAAGATGTGCTGAAAGGGAAAAACACAACCCACTCCAAAGCCTTGCCCACAAAGGTCACTGATACCCTGATTGGTCATGCAGATGCTCCCCAGATAAGTTTAACCGGATCTGACCCAGATCCAGTCTTTCGTATGTTAGAAGCCACCTTTATATCCCTGAACGAATCCAACCCGAACCTAACCGATTCCTGCTGGCTTTGTTATGATGTCAAACCTCCCTTTTACGAAGGAGTTGCTTTAGATATCCCCTTCAGTTACTCCACAGCCGACACCCCTCACCATGTGCAGGTGGGATACTCCCCGCAGAGGAATCACCCTGAGTCAGGTCACGGGCAAGGGCAGATGTTTTGGCAATGCGACCTTAGCAAAGAAAGGCAACATCTGCACCAAAGTTGCCAAGCCCAACAGAAAGAATAAGTGGGTGGTTCCGTCTGCATCTGGGATGTGGGTTTGTCAGCGATCTGGAGTGAGTCCTTGTGTGTCTCTTGCCAAATTCAATGATTCCACTGACTTCTGTGTTCAAGTTCTAATTGTTCCCAGGGTCATATACCACTCAGATGAAGAGGTGTACAACCTTTTTGAAAAACCCAGCCGACTCCACAAAAGAGAACTGATAACAGGGGTAACAATTGCAATGTTGCTCGGCCTGGGAGCAGCCGGAACGGCCACAGGTATCTCAGCTCTTGCGACCCGACACCAAGGACTGTCTCAGCTACAAATGACCATCGATGAGGACTTGCAGAGGATCGAGAAATCCATCTCCTTTCTAAAGAAATCAGTTTCCTCACTCTCAGAAGTGGTTCTGCAGAACAGGCGAGGACTGGACCTCTTGTTCATGCAACAAGGAGGTTTGTGTGCTGCCTTGAAAGAGGGATGCTGCTTTTACGCCGATCACACAGGAGTTGTCAGAGACTCCATGGCAGAACTTCGAGATAGACTGGCTCAGAGACAGAAAGACAGGGAAGCTCAGCAGAGCTGGTTTGAGTCCTGGTTCAATCAATCACCGTGGCTCACCACACTAATTTCCACTTTGATAGGTCCATTGGCAATGTTGCTTTTAGCTTTTACCCTTGGACCGTGCCTGCTGAACAAACTGGTTTCTTTTATCCAGACCCGTCTAGAACGGGCCAACATTCTGGTTTTAGGCCGCCAACAAATGCTGTAAACCAAACTGTAAACACTGTCAATCGCAAGACCCTTTTAACTCGCCTTGCGAAATTTACTCAGGTGTACCAAACCCCTTTTTCCCTTGTTAAGTCACTACCTCGTACCTCACTTCAGTGCCTATACCTATGACTACCTCATTCATTTATAATAAGAGGGGGGGAAATGTAAGGGACAGGAGAACGGAAGATTACGCGATGTGACGGGAAGCAGGGACAGCATGGAATCTCCCTCCCCCTTCATCCCACTGATAAGCATCACCTTAGGAATGTAGTCCTCCTAACCCCAGTAGTTTTCCACTCACTGCTAACCCTGGCCATCCCACAATCCCCCTTTCCCGACTAGAGAAGCCCCTGGACTATATAACCCCATGAGATAGGATAATAAAGGCCATTTGACCATCCACCATGTTGGTGTCTGTGAGTCCTGGAGCGAGTGGCACGGGGTAGGCCGTGCTGCCGTGCTGATGCTTTGAACCAGGTCGCCATGCCTTCATAGCAGAGGGCCAACAGGCCTGTCTCAGGTGGCCACTGGGAGAAAGGGCTGTTGGTGGAGGGTATGGGCAGAGTTGTCCATCCCGTGTCGGGCCATGGAGGACTGTTTTCCCATTGGTCCTGATCTCCTTAGGATATCCTGAATCAGTGTCAGCTGCACAATGCTGTTACCAGCTCTTCAAAGTGGTCTTTGGAACCTTAATCTCCAGTCATCAACCCTCTCTAATCAGCTGTACAAGTACTGAAGACCTGACAAAGGCCAGGGGAAGGAAATGACTCCTTAGGCTTCTCTTCATTTTAATGAGCCCTGCAGTGTATTTGGTGTTCTGAGTCCAGGATCCTCAGGTCCTGAAAGGAGATAGCGGCAGTCCCTCAAGAAATCCAAGTCAGAAAAAAAACCCAAAGTATCTTGGAGCATTAAGAGTTGCCACTGAAAGCCCTTTCTGATGAAACCTCCCCAGAGCCTCATTCAAGCCGGTTGCTGGAGGCTGTGGTTGAATGTTGTATTGGCCTGTCTCTCCCAGTCACCCTCGACCAAGATGCCGGCCCCTAAGTGCCTGAGAGCTCGCTCTGAGTGTCACTGCTTTAAGGCCAGGCGTGGGTGGCTCACGCCAAGGCAGGGCAGCTCGAAGTGGGAAGTCAATGGGGCACAGATGAAGAAAAGGCCTGGAGTCAAAGAGTTGTGGGAGGGGGTCTCCCCTGTGGTCTCTGCTTATTGGGAAGGTAGGCAAAGGGTTCCAGGAGGGAGAAAGGCAGAGGGAGAGCTCTGGGGAGCTCAGGGTGTGCAAACGGTTTTAAGGGAGATGAGAATTGGGAGGGGTCAAGGGGAACAACCAATAGGGAAACAGGCAAGGGGAGGGCACAGGCATCTTGGATCCAGTAAAAACAACTGAGGGGAGGGTACAACGGACAACAACCAATGGCATGTCGAACATAAGAGAACTTTCTGGAAGGGTGGGTAGGTCCAGAGCCCTGGGCATGCCTTCCTCCTAGAAGAAAGGGAGGGCCTCACACCTTTGTCCCGCCCAGGGAGCCCTCCTCTAAGGAGGAGTCTCCCTCTCCCTCCACATTAAGGAGGTGGAACCTTGATAGCTGGCAGCTGCCACGTCAAGGTGTGGACCTCCCACACCTCCCCCGTTTCTGTTAATTGAATTACGAAGTTGATTATAAATAATGCATTTCATAATAAAGAAAATAATTGACAGAAAAAACAGGAAAAGTAGTACGAGTCCAATATCTTGGATGAGGGACGCTCCCCACTTAGACTGTCCCATCTCTTGCAACAGCTGTTTCAGCCAGCCTCCGGCTGCTTTGGTGACAACTCCTACTGTGTGGGTCAGTTTTTGCACTGTCTCATAAGTGTCTTCTCACCGCTGGGGTCGCCTCAGGAGCTACGGACTCCTGCGTATAGGCATCAGCGAGCTGCCTGGGAGTGTCTCTCACTGCTCTCGGCTACCGATCTTCAGGTCTCGCTGGTTATAGAGCAGGCTCGTTGCCCACAGAGGCCAGCTGTCTCAGACCCCAAAGTCCTGGGAGTAAAGGAGGCGAGAGATAGTTTCTGTATAACAAATCTGCAGGTTTATTCCTCGGATGAACGGGGGTAGAACCACAGATAGAACTAACAGACAGAACTAACAGAACGAACTGAACTAACAGAACCTTTAAGGCTCGTACAGCAGATTTTGTACTGGCATAAGTTGGGGAGGAGCAAAGGGTAAAAACCAATAAGATCACAATATAACAATATGTGACAAGCGTGACAATAAATCACTGCAGAGCATAGGAGAGAATATAACGCAACAACCAATAAGAGAGTAACCTGGGGAGAATTTTCTAGATAGAAAGGAGCGGCTTATTCCGCAGTGCCACCCCCGGACGTTCCCTCGGACTCCGAGTCCCTTGCCTATTGGAGGGCAAGGATCTGATGGACATCTGCCTGCCAAAGCCCACTAGTGGACTGAGCCACTGCAGCATCTCCCCCTTTCTTACTTAGTAATTTTTAAAAAACAATGCTTAAAACAAGACAGTGCAAAAACAATCAAGCTGATAATTAAAACCAACTCAAAAAAGTTTCTAAAATGGAAGTTTTCCATCTGAAATAAAACATAAACATACAATAGTTTGATTGTTCTGATAAAATCAAGTCACCCCTATTACCAGGGATGAATCCACTGTATCCCTTTGTTTGTGTGTCTCAGCCTGATAAGGCTTGATCCATTTCCCAGGGATCCACTTGGGACCCGCTGGGGTGCATACACAACCATATCCTCTGCCCCATGTTAGCAGGGGATATGGTCCTTGAACCTTTTGTAACTCAGGGTCTTTGATCAGAACAGGTGTTTTTTCCTGTAATTTCAGTTTAATGTTTTCATTAAAATGCCTGACAACAGGCAGATTTTTGTCCTCAAATGAACAGTTTATAAAGTTGAAAGCAAACAAAACTTTTGCCAGTCTTTGCTGAGGACCACTGGTCTCCTCTCCTCCACGCTGCAGACCTAGCATCCGTTTGATATTCTGATGTGTCTGCTCTACTATGGACTGTCCAGTAGGCGAATGCGGGATGCCAGTCTTGTGATGATTCCCCACTTCTGAAAAAACTTTTGTAGAGTTGCTGACACGTATGCTGGACCATTGTTAGTCTTTATTTCTTTGGGCACACCCAGGGTCGCGAAGGCAAGTGTCAGGTGATTTGTTACATCCTTTGCTTTTTCCCCTGAGTGTGCAGAGGCAAAGACAGCTCCTAAAAAGGTGTGAGCTGACACATGAACATTACTTTTGTCTGTCGAACGAAGGAATATGTGTGACATCCATCTGCCAAATTTGACAGCTGCTCAGTCTCTCTGGGGTTGACCCCACTGCCCAACGAAGGAACTTGGAATTTTTGGCAGATGGGGCATGTTGCCACAATGGGTCTCGCTTGTTCCCTGGTAAGATGGAACATTTGCGTGAGAGATGGAACATTTTGGTGGAACATGGTGTGGCTAATTTTAGCCTGTTGGAAAAGGTCTGGCAAATTTGCTCTTTGGGTGGGCAAAGCCAATTGGTCCGTCCTTTTGTTGCCCTCTGCAATAAAGCCTGGTAGGTCGGTGTGTGACCTCACATGCATTACATAAAACGGTTGCTTTCGGTGGGAAAGTAACTGTACAAGTTTCAAAAGCAAGCAGTAAATTGAAGGATTGTTGACTTCCCTTAACATTGAATGCTCTGCTCTTGAGACAACTCCTGCAACATATGCTGAATCAGAAACTAAGTTAAATGGTTCTGGGAACCTTTCAAATGCTCTGATGGCAGCTGCAAGCTCCGCAACTTGCAGTGAGCCTTGGACAATCTGTACGTCAGGTTCCCACTTCTGAGTACAGGGATCTCTCCAAGTCATTACGACTTATGACAGCGTCCTGAGCCATCTGTGAAAACTGTCAAGGCGTCTAAAGGCTTGTTACTTTGATTTGCTTTGAGAATTAATTTAAAGGCCGAATTAAGTAATTTGTGTTTTGGTTGATGAATTGAGACTTGACCTGGGTAGCTGTCTAGAGCGTATTGCAAGTGCACATTATTTTGCATCAGGTTTTCTAGAGCTTCGTTTGTTAAAGGAAGATGGATGCATGTGAATTCACATCAACCTAGGGCACAAATTCTGGACCTCGCTTTTATGATGAGCCGCGCCATGAGCTCCTGTGGTGTGGTAATGCTTTTGGATGGCTGGTGCGAGAGGATGACCCACTCTATTATCAATAGGGGATCCCTCTGTACCTCATCCCACTGAAAAATCAACCCATACAAATGAGGCATTGACCCCAAAATGATAAACTGAAATGGGAGATTAGGGTCATAATGGTGAGCTTGCCTAGATGATAATGCATCTTGTACTTTGATGATGGAGCCTCTCGCCTCCAGTGTCAGCTCTCAAGGACAACTGAGGTTGTCTTTACCTTTCAGAAGGTTGAAAAGTGGTGCCAAGTCCTCAGTAGTTAGTCTGAGCAGGGGCCTCACCCAATTGATGGAACCACACAGCTGATGAAGCTCCTGCAAAGTCTTAGGATTGTCAGTGATTTTTACTTGTTGTGGTGCAATTGTTCTCTCTGAAACCAGCAGTTCCAAATATTTCCAAGGGCTGGTTCTCTGAACCTTTTCTTCTTGCATTTCGAAACCCTTGGATTGCAAAGCGCCCACCACCTTTTCCAACGTCCAGTCCAGGTAATTTTGATTCGGGGAGCAAATTAAAATATCATCCATATGATGCAGAATGATGGACTTTTCTGCTACATTCCAAATCAGGGACAATGTGCCACTGGCAGATGGTTGGACTATTTTTCATGCCCTGGGGCAACACCTTCCAGTGGTATTGTTGCATGGGAGCGTCCCTGTTCAAAGAAGGAACAGAGAAGGCAAACCTAGGTGCATAGGTCAGATGTAGGGAAATCTGAAAGAAATAATCTTTGATGTCTATCCCGGCCAATTTCCAACCCCTAGGGAGCATAGAGGGAGATGGCATACCTGGTTGCAGGGGTCCCATGTCCTCAATGACTTCATTTATTTTACGCAAATCGTGGAGGATCCGCCACTGGTTTCTCCCCTTTTTCTTGATGACAAACACCAGGGAGTTCCAGGGACTATCCAAAGGTTTGATGTTCTCCTTCCTTAGCTGCTCATCCACGAGAGCGTGGAGCGCACTTAATTTTTCTTTATATTTTTCTTTCTTTCTAGAGGCCACTGATCCACCCGAACAGGTGTATCTGTTACCAATTTAAACATTGGGTGGGGTGCTCTGCAGTGGCCCCAAGGGAAAATCCCAGGGAGTTGATGTGACTTCCATCTGGGTACCCCACTGCGACATGAGATCCCTGCCCCACAAGGTAAAACTGGAATTAACAACAAAGGGTCGGATACAGGTACCCGACCATACGGCCCCTCTATTTGAATTACATCACGGCTCCTCTGGGCTGGTACAGATCCACCTATGCCCGAGACGAGGCCATCCTTGGTTTGCAGCTCCCATTGTAATGGCCATTCAGTGGAAGAAATGACCGTTATGTCTGCCCCCGTATCCATCATACCTTGGACTTGGACGCTGGAGTTGTTATGCCAGAAGTTGCAGCTGACCGTGGGCTTCTCGTCTCCCATGATCTGAGTACAGAATACTTGAGGAGATGGAGACGCCTCTTGAGGGTACAGCAGCACTTGAGCGAGTGGGTACTGCTTTGGTAAGAAAAATGGAGGGAAACAACATTTTAAAATGAGGTTAAACTTTCCTTCAGAGTCAGTCCGGGTAATGGCTGGGACTACTTCAACTTCTGGTGGTGTTGTTTCCGTGTTTCCCAGCACAAAAATTGTTCAATTTCCGACCTCTTTTGAGGTAAGAACTGGTACAGAATAGGTCTGAGCAATGTTCATGTGGGTACCTTCTCTCAGGTTCACTGTCGGTCTTTTTGCGGCTCCCTTATTTGTGTCATCGCGCGGGGCCGCTCTGTCGCACTGGTTTTTCAGCTTCCCAGCTGGCCACTCACTGGACTCGACCCTGCGGTCCTGTGGTGTTCTGTAGGAAAGCCCTTAGAGAGATAGTGAATGGGTGCCGGTGTGCGACAGTATTTGGCTGAGTGGCCTTTCTTGCCACATCTTTGACATATGAACTCTGGTCGAGGTGCAAAGGCCGGTTTGCTTTTCTCCTCCTTCATGGCCCCTATGAGGGCTCCCCCTCTCTTTTTAAAGGGTTCCGGCTCCACAGGTATCTGCCTCATACAAGCTTCAATCATTTGTTGAATGGTTGGAGGTGGATTAAATGGGAGTGCATTAATAATTCTTTTACAAGCATCGTTTGCATTGGATCTAGCCAATTCCCTTAACATTTGGTTTTGTAAAATTAGATCGTCAATTGTTTAATAATTGCCACCTTCAGCCGATCGACAAAATCCATGAACATCTCATTGGAAGCTTGTTTAATATTAGTGTAAGTGGTGGTAACAACAGATTTCGATGGCAGCATGAGCATTGTCCTCTCTGCCACCCCCTGCACAACATCCAGGACAGGTTTTGGTATCTGCTGCACTTGGTCTTGTGGTTTCACCAATTGATTTTCACCAAAAAGGTGATCAAGCGTCAGCTGTGCATTATATTATAAGAAAGGGAAACTCCCCTGTCAGGTGCCTTTTCCACATCAGTTCCCATAGAAGAAATTCTGATGAGGAAAGGAGGCACGACATTATTTTCTTGATGTCATGGGGGACTAAAACATTAGTGGTAAATGTGGCATTAAAAAGAGTTTTGAAGTTTTCAGGGTCCCTTCCATGCCGCTTTTGTACCTTGCGTAACTCTTTTAGGATTGAATAATCAAGGGGTTTCCATTGTGAATTTTGACCTGTCCGGTTATATTGCACAGGAGCAGCAAAAGGGTTCTGTCCATACCGTGGGTCGGAATCAAAGATGGCTTCCCTTCCAGTCTCCACACACGGAAGGGGAGTCATGGGAACCTGGCCCCCTTTCAGTCTCCCGACCGTGGGAACCAAAATCGAAAGTGAAGTCACATGGGGGAGGAGAAAAGGAGGCGTTACGGTCACTCCCACGACACATCACGGAGGAGGGGTCTGGAGGGTAGCAGGGGTTATGGTCGGTAAGTTCCAGGGAGCAAAAAAATGGGTTCTGGGGAGAAGGACTCCAGGGATTATGGGAAGAAGAAGAAGGGATTTTAGCACGCTCAGCCATGCGGCCAGCTCCATTTTGTTGCTTAAAAGTGGCCATCTTGACCATGCGGTTGGTGCCATTTTGCAACTCGGGATAATTAACTCGGGAAGAGGGACAGGAGAATGGGTTTAGGGAAGGATTTGGGGCAGCATGGCCAGGGCTGTCACGATCAGGGAGCCGAGAAACCCGAGAGGGGACAGGAGGCGGGTGGCGATCCTGAGCCCGAGGGCATTTTTCTCCTTTCAATTTTTTTGGCTTTGGGGACAAAGGTTTTGGGGAAGAGGGCGTAGGATCAGGGGGACAGGTAGAACTGGGAGAAGCAGAAATGTTTTCTTTTACTTTCCTCTGTCTTTCTGAAGTGTCTTTAATTCAACTCAAAAGAGGGAAAAACCTTTTCGCCGAGTTGTCACTACAGCCCTGCAACAAAAGCAATTTTTCTCCAACTGCGTTCCAAAAAGAAATATATTTAATGTCATCGGGCATGGTTTGAGGAAAGTAAAAGAAAATTGAATGTACAAACTTTTTCAACAAACCCTTTGAAAATTTAAATCCACCCTCCTTTAGGGAGTCCCCAACTTGGAAGTAAATCTCCTGCTGAGGTGTCAAGAGTTTGTTTCCCATTTTTAGGTGAATAAAATAAAAAGGCACCGCAAAACTCCACCCCGCACCGTGGGTAAAAGGGGAAACGAAATAAAACTTCCCAGAGACCAGGAAGGAAGGGGCAAGGGCACCGGAGAGGAGATTTATCCTCACAAAAGCGCAGAAACTGCAAAATTTGCCGGCAAAGGCTGTAAGGGCTCACAAAAGCTGGTCACTGGAAATAAAATCCACGGCACGAGTCTCCTGGGTCCGGAGCGATCCTCCTCGAAGAAGAAAATGCAGGAAAAAATGTGCAGGGTGTCAGTCTGCCCCTCGGATCACCACTCTTTAAAACAGAGTGTGCTGTGACGAGGGGGAAGTGGCAGCTGACAACTCGACTCCTAGCAATGCTGCCAGGGAAGTCTCTCCAAAAGGACTGTGTTTGTCACGGCAACAGCCCCGCCACAGCAGCGGTTTTGTTGCGGGAGCGGCCCTGTCGTGGCAGCGGTCCCCAGTTCGGGCGCCACTTCTCGCTTCTCGCGCTGGGGTTGCCTCAGGAGCCCGGTCTCCTGCGCACAGGTGACAGCGAGCTGCCTGGCAGTATCGCTCACTGCTCACGGCCACCGGTGTTCGGGTCATGCTGGTAACAGAGCAGGCTTGTTGCCCACAGAGGCCAGCTGTCTCAGACCCCAAAGCCCTGGGAGTAAAGGATGTGAGAGAGGGTTTCTGTATGAATTCCGCAGGTTTATTCCTCGGAGGGACAGGGACAGAGAACCAAGCGATCAGGGTTCATACAACAGGTTTTATACTGGAATAAGTTGGGGAGGAGCAAGGGGTAACAACCAATAGGCTCATAATATAATAATACGTGACAAGCATAACAATAAATCATTTTAGAGCATAGGAAGGAATATAATGAAGCAACCAATGAGAAAATGACCTGGCGAGAACTTTCTAGATAGAGAGGTGCGGCTTATACTGCAGTGCCACCCTCGGACGTCCCGTCGGACTCCGAGTCACTTGCCCATTGGAGGGCGAGCACCTGATGGGCATCTGCCTGCCAAAGCCCACTAGTGGGCTGAGCCGCCGCAGCAGGGTCCTGCGTGCCCCCACGGGTGCCTGGGCTGGTTCAGTATTAAGTCAGTGACAAAGAGTCAGGAAAGGTATTTGCTTGCATTTCTAGCAGGAGCATTTATTGCATCTTCACTGTTGAAGGGTGTAGAGGCAAATACCAACAGCATGGCTAATTCAGGGCTTTTCCCAGGGCCAGGGGAAGGGCACGACCAGGGAGCGGGGAGCAATGGGAGAGCTCTGGGGGAGTGGCCAGGCTGACAAGACAACCGCAGAATTCAAACTGGGACAGGCCATCCCAAAGAGCAGTGCACCTCGGAGGGAGCCCCTCCAGTCACCCATACACAATACATGTTCACTGGCTGCCCCCTCAATCAAACTGGACCGGGGGCCAGACAGACGCATCGTGAGCTAATATTATTGTATTGGTCTCATAGACTTACTGAGACATCAGAGATAATACAAGCTTGCGTTGCTGGCAGAAACTCCCGCATTTCTTGGTTACAGAGCATTCTTAAAAGTTTTTCAGCCAATAGCAGTTGCTCTAGAGGTTACAGACAGCTGTTTCAACCAATCTTCTATATTGCACGTACATTCGTTAAGACAATACTTGCTTGTTTTATACTGTATTTAACAGTGCATAATATTCCATTATTAAGCTTAACTTTATCTTCTCTTGCTAAGCATATTTTTTGCAACTTCTAAAAGTTCTCTCAGCTAGGCCTTGAACCATGAGCTTTTGTTCTTGTGTCCTTGTTCTATTTAATTGTATCTTCTTTAATATTTTCTCAGGTGAAGCTGTTTCCTAAAATCTTTCTGCTTTATTCTTAAAACCTGCTTTTGTTTTTCACCCTTAGAAATCCCTTTTTTATGTATTTCCTACAACTGGCCACCACAACTCCTCCTTTCTGTATTAAACTAAGGGGCCTCCCCTGGGGATCCCAAAACCCAACATCCCAAAAACTTAACATATACAGAACAACAAAAATTATCATAAGCACTCAAAGCTCAATGTCCCAACAAACCAAACATACATAGAACAACAATAACAATTAGAAACACCCTCAACCCAGTGTCCCAATAAGTCCTCAGATCCTCCAGAGGATTGTCTCTCTGGATGCTGGAATGGATGCTCTCACAGGCAGAGGCGAGGTTGAAGCAGCACAGTTTTCTTTGGGCTGCAGCAGAGTTCAAGCATTCATTGCTGGTGGCTCCAGGAGCATTCAGCAGGGTGATAGGTGTTGGATGCTGGACATCATGATGGTGAGTGCAGGCACAGGCTTTGGCAGTTGCTTCTGTTGGGATTTCAAACAGAGTTAAAAATTTGCAATTTCAAATGGAGGGGGGCCTTTCCCTTCTCCCCTTCTCTTAAAGGTTTGGGGAAAGGGGAATGGCATAAGGGTTGCAGGAATATGGGAACCTGGGGCTAGGGAAAAGCCTAGCAGAGGGGTGGTGGTAGGGAATATCAACTGTTTGGGAAGTAACAGAATGGGGTAGGATATGGGGAGACATCACAGGTGTCCAACGTATCCATTTGTAGTCTTGTTTGCAGTTCTGGTTCTTGGGACTGCGTGTATCTGTTTCTGTTGTGGTCATCAATGCTAATTTGCATCGTCTTCGCTTCCAGGCCACAGATGTTTCATCTTTTGGCTGCACTCTGTTCATCTTGGGTTGTGTTGTGTCTGTAGCAATGGTGTTTGCTAGGCTGGTGCAGTTTTTCTTTGGCAGCTTCCAGGTGTCATCTGTGGCTTTTGGCTTTCTCACTCCAGTCCTTTGGTCTTTACACTCAGCACGAGAATCTGAAAAGTCACTGTTTTGCTTCCTTGGCTGCTGTTTTGCATTCTCTGGCCGTGCCTGCAAGCTGCTCAGAGCCGGCAGAGGCTGGGCGTGGCCCCGCAGTGCCGTGGCCGTGGGGAAATGGCCAGGGCCGGCCAGTACATTTGGGACCGAGTGTCTCTGTAGGAGCTGGCTCCAGCTCGCTGCCATACTGGGGGCAGCCGAGTCCATGAAGTTAAAAACAAGAATGTACTGTCCTTTTAACTCTCGCGCCACGTGGCTGACCGGGGCGAGCCGCAGTGAGCGTCCGTGCGGGGTCCGGCCCTGGGCTGGCCGTGAGGCCGGCCTGGGCATGCCCTCTTTTCAGCGGAGAGGGGCAGCAAGGCATGAGCTGGCAGGGGCTCGCAGGCAGGCACGGCCACAGCAGCAACAGGGGAGAAAAGCAGAGTCACCAGGTGTCTTAGTTTAAAAGACAGGTGTCTATCAAAGGGAGGCAGAGCCCCCCTTGGAATGGGTAATGTAACCCCCCTCCCCCAAAGAATTATTATAAATTGGAAATTGAGGGGCTTTCAGGCACAGATATAAGAGATAGGAATAACAGTTCTTTTAGTAATATATATATATAAAGCAATTATACAGTTTAACCTGACAAAGACAGGGTACGACCTGGCACCCTGCCAGGCAGGGTGGTGGTAGCAGTCCGATTCAGTGGTGGTTGCAGTCTTTCTGGAGTGGCAGTTGTGGCTCTGTCAAAGCAGTGATCCTGTAGAAGGGTGTAGTTATCTTCTGGGAATCCGGTAGAGAAGAAAGCTGCTCCGCTGGGACTTCAGTGGAAAAGAGAGCTGCTCCGCTGGCAAGAACCAGTGGAAGTGGCTGGCTGTCTGTTCCAAAAACCCAGATTTATCCAGGTGGGAAAGCTTGGCTGCTTCCCCTGGGCGGAGCATCTCCCAATGGGATGGTGAGTTCAAGAGGCGGGGCGCTGATGGGGCTATTAACAGAAGATAATTTATCCAGGTGAGAAAGCTTGGCTCTTTCCTCCTGGGTGGAGCATCTTACAATGGGATCATGAGGCAGGGCACTGATGGGACCATTAACAGAAGATAGTCCAGGAACAAGTTATCTATGAATCATGGACAAAGCGTTAATGGGCCCATTGACAAAAGATAGTCGGGAGGGAGGAGGCAGCGAACACCACCACACCTGGTTTCAGCAGCTCATGAAGATGGGAATAGAATATACTGCAACCCAGGACACCGGGGCTCTCGGGAGCGGTGGTGGGGGGGGCCCATCGGAGCTGCCACGGGGGAAGAGAGGTCTGCCCTTGGTCAGCAGCCTGAAGGGATTGGTCGGCAGCCTTTTGTCTGGGCTGAACATGCTGTGTGCTGCTCGCTGCCTTAGGGCTTTTTGTGGGGACTGGCAGCTGCTGCTTCTCGGCTGCGGTGCTGCCGGGGAGACTGAGGGCGGCGGGGTCAGGCACCTTTATCACCTGCCACACTTGCTGCTGCTTTTTCAGTGTGTGTTCTAAAAGCACTAGATCTCCTCTGTTTCTAGTATTGCTAGGCTGTCTCAAGCCTTTTAGGGAGTCTTTGAATGTCGCTTTTTTCTGCGGCTGCAGGTCCTCAGGGCTTATGTCCAAGCTCCTGAGAAGCTGCTGGGGACTCCCGATGGAGGGACAGGAACCCGACGCAACGCAAATCGATGCGTGGGAGGGTCCCGGGATGGAGGGAGGACCGCGCGCGGTAACACGACCAGGAGCAGGAGGGGGAGGCGGAGCACGCGCGGGCGAAAAGCCGGCCACTGTGGCCACGGGCACCAAGTGGTGTCTGCCATTTTGGATGAGGGGAGCGGAACCGGGAAAATTAAAATTAAAAATAGCAGCTGGTATTGTGGGTTGGGCCATGCTGCCATTGTGATCTTGGAGCAAATCTGAAGTAGCATAAACCGGGGAAGTGGCTACAGGAAAGGGGTCCGGGACAGAACTCGGGGTGGCGTGGCCATCACCACTCTGGGCAGGGAACAGAGGAGAATGGGAGAGAGCAGGGAGATGGTAGCTTCCTTTGAATCAGGGCAGGGGGAATAGGAATACAGAGGGAGGAAAGCAGCAGAGGGTTTTTTAAACGGGGGTTAACATTTTAAACCGTTTCACAAAAGTATCAATAGATTTGCTAACTTATAAAGCAAAAGTCCTTTTCTGGACATAAGCAACCATCTTACAAAGCGTTTTAAATACTTGATTAGCCACTGCTTGAATAACCATTGAATAAAATGTTTTAATCCTTCTCTGGTATATTGAAAATTCTCACGAACAAGGACTCCTAAAACTGGGAGAAAGGTTTCCTGCGGGAGACGAGAGAATTCTGCCCCCATCTCCCTCTCTTCCCAACCCTCGAGATAAAAGGAAATTGAAAGAAAAGGATACAAAGGTGACCCATATTACCTTCGGGGGTCAAATAAAAGTCTCGAGGGCGCTTCACTGACTTGGACCAGTCTTCTCTTTCCCCAGAAGATTGTTGGTCTTCCCTGCCGAGCCTCTGATAGAACTCAGAGATTTCTTCGGGCTGCTCAGAAAGGCAACTTTCATTCCAGCGATGAAGCTCTGCTGGAGACACTCCCTAGGGACAGTCCGAAGCCGTCCCACATTCAGGCGCCATTTAATACTGTAATTGCCTGGCTCCATGGGATCTTGAGTGCCCCCACGGGTGCCTGGGCATATTCAGTATTAAGTCAGTGACAAAGAGTCAGGAAGGGTATTTACTTACATTGCGGCAGGATTTATTCATCTTAACTGTTGGAGGGTGTAGAGGCAAATACAAACAGCATGGCTAACTCAAGAGTATTTCCTGGGGCCGGGGGAAGGGCAGGACCAGGGAGCGGGGACCAATGGGAGAGCTCTGGGGAGTGACCAGGCTGACAGACAACCACGAGGTTCAAACCTGGATGGGCCATCCCAAAGAGCAAGGCACCCCGGGGGGGACCCCCTCCAGTCACCCCAACATGTTCACTGGCTACCACAGGTGAGGGGTTTTTCTCCTTTGGGACACAGCTAAGCTCGGAAGAGAGTTCAAAATATTTCATAGGATAACGTTCAAACCTTCTTTTTAACTTGCAGATAAAAGTTAAGAGTTAACATGGAAGACTATAAATTACAAATTCTCTTACCTTTCAACTTAATTAACAGCATAACCAACTTTTAACAACATTTAATTACCTTAATTACCCATCATTTTATAAATGTGAAAGTCAAACCTCTTGTTTTTATGTACAACAGACACACTGGGGGGCACTGGGAGAGAAGGGGGAGACACTGGGATGACTGGGAAGCCCTAGGAGTGAGGGAAGAGGACTGGGAGTTACTGGGAGGGCACTGAGAGAGGGGACAGGCTCGGGAATGGACTTAGGAGGACTGGGAGGGAATGGGGTGGCACTGGGAGAGACTGGGATGGACTGGGTCTGAAGGGGAGAGCCACGGGAGTCCCAGGGGGAGGGGAAGAGGCCAGGGGGATGGAAACGAGGAGGGCTGAGGGCTCTGGGGTGGTTCCCAGGGAGATTTTGAGGGGCTGCGAGGTCATTCCCAGAGCAGAGGCTAAGGGGACACGCTGTGCCCCACGGCAACCTCCCTGATCCTCGCCTAACGGGGTGAACACCCCGCAGCTGAGTCAGCACACTGTGTCCACCACGGCCCATATTTCCTCCACAAATTCTGTTTGGGTGTTCCAATACCAGGCCTGTTTCTCCCCATACAGGGTGTCCCCCACGTATTGGCCCACATTGCTGTCCAAGTGCAGCAGCTGCTCCAGGTTGTAGCTGAACCCCACCATGAACCTCACCTGGTCGGTACCCGTCGCTTTGATGTTGGAGGCAGGAATGCGACACGACACACCTTGGATCATGCACAACAGCCAACTTTATTGAGTCCTTCCTCACTTATATAGGGTTGAAGGTCCGTGCGGTCAATTCCTATTGGCTGAAGCAGTTGCCATCCAGCCAACCAGCCAATGGCTGCTTGCAGCCCCAACGGCCTGGGCCTGCTCTCCAACCGTCCACACTGGTCGTGTTACATAACCTACCAGTCAAGGCACTTAGATAATTTCAGTTATACCTTAATTATTTCAGTTACAAAACGGGGAGTTATAAAATTGGATTAATTATTATTGTGAGGCGTTCAGGCCAGCTGTTTACCATCACAATAGGTACCATTGATGAAGTGACACTCAGACTTCACCATGTGCTGGAAGAGACCTGTGTATGCAGGACACAGGTCAGGGGGTGCCCCCCCAGCACCCCACAGCAAGCCAAGAGCTCAGGGGGCCACCCCGGATCCCCACTCCACAATCCCTTGTTCCACGGCCAACATGGGACCTTCCTTCCTGCTGTCTCACCCTCTCCTTTCCCCTCTTTTTCCATTTTCTCCCCTCCTTTCCCATCAATCCCCAGTTGCCAGCCCCTGCCCCCATCAGTTTGGGGGTCCCAGTCCCCACTTTTGCTCCTTTCCCAACCCTTTTCACATAATCCTCACAATCCCCAGCCCACCCCTGCTCAGTTTTGGGATCCCACCCTTCCCTTTCCCCAATATTTTAACCTTTCCCACGCCTCTCCCGTCATCCCCCAGTCCTCAGCCCCCTTCCCATTCTTGCTTTAGGGGGTCCCACTCCTCCTCCAACTCATTTTATGGGTCCCAACCACCTGTTTTCCCTCTTCTCCCCAACCTTCCCACCATAGCCCAGCCCTCTTCCCACCCCCTCAGCCCACCTGAGAGCTCCATGCCCATGGCTGGGGGCGCTTCCAGTACCACCAGTACAACCAGTATGGCCCCAGCTGCCCGCAGATGCCCCATCCCCAACGCTGGGCAAGGACTGAAACCTCCTCCCTCTCCCTTAATTCTGCTCCTGGGGGGCGCTGGGGGTGAGGGGCGGCCTAGGTGAGGAGCTCTGGGTGCTGCAGATCTGCCAGGCAACAGGGGAGTCATCAGCCAGGAAAGCTCTGATTGGCTAAAAATTGTTTAGTGACTTCTTTGATTGGCTGAGGAAAGGCCCAGGAGTTGAGATAAGGACCAGGAGAGCTCCTGCCCCGATCACCAGCACAGAAAAACAGACCCAGTCTGGGGACAGGGATTGCATTTATTAGCAATGAAATCAGAGCACGAGAATGAGAAGTGAAATAAATCTCTCAAACATTTCCCCCCAAAATGGGGATCATCTGGAACAGGGGTCACCAGGTCTCTGCCCAACATGGGTCACTGTGGATCATCCCACATGGATCCTCTGCTGCGAGATGAAGTTGGGGCAGTGCCCAAACCTCTTCCTGCACTTGGGGCACTTGCAGGGCATCCCTTACTGGTGGCTCTGTTGGTGTCTGGTCAAGCGAGAGCTCCTGGAGAAGCTCTTCCCACAACTGGGATACTCGTAGGGCCTGTCCCCAGTGTGGATGTGCTGGTGACAGATAAGGTTGTATCTCTGGCTGAAGCTCTTCCCACACTCGGGACACTCCTAGTGCCTCTCCCCAGTGTGGATCTTCTGGTGGCAGATAAGGTTGTATTTCTGGCTGAAGCTCCTCCCACACTTGGGACACCCCTAGGACCTCTTCCCAGTGTGAATGCGCCGGTGCCTGATGAGGTGGGAGCTGTACCTGAAGCTCTTCCCGCAGTTGAGGCAGAAGAAGGACCTCTCCTCTGTGTGAGTCTGCTGGATCAGGAGGAGACGGGAGCTGGTCTGAAATCTGACACTCGTAGGGCCTTTCCCCAGTGTGGATCTTCTGATGGGTCATAAGGGTGGAGTTGTGCTTGAAGCCCTTCCCACAGTCAGGGCAGCGGAAGGGCCTCTCCTCTGTGTGCGTCTGTTGGTGCAGGAGGAGACTGGAGCTGGTCTGAAACCTCTTCCTGTAATTGGGACACTTGTAGGGCCCCTCCCTGGTGTGGGTCTTCTGGTGGGAGGTCAGGTTGGAGCTGTGAGTGAAGCTTTTCCCACATTCCAAGCACGTGTACGGCCGTTCCCCAGTGTGGACCTGGTGGTGGAGGATGAGGTGGGAGCTTCTGATGAAGCCCTTCCCACATTGCCCACACTCGTAGGGCCTTTCCCCAGTGTGGATCCTCTGGTGGCAGATCAGGTTGGAGCTCTGGTTGAAGCTCTTCCCACATTCCCCACACTCATAGGGCCGTTCGCCAGTAGGGGTCATCTGGTGGTTGATCAGATTAGAGCTCTGGCTGAAGCTTTTCCCACATTCCAAGCAAGTGTAGGGCCGTTCCCCAGTGTGGACTCGGTGGTGGCGGATCAGGCGAGATCTCCAGCTGAAGCTCTTCCCACATTCCCCACACTCATAGGGCCTCTCCCCTGTGTGGATCCTCTGGTGGCAAATCAGGCAGGATCTCCAGCTGAAGCTCTTCTTGCATTCCCCACACTTGTAGGGCTTCTCCCCCATTTAAAGCTGCTCATGGACCACCAGGTCTGAGCTCTGACTGGATCTCCGACCATCTTCCTGACACAGGGTGGGTCTTTGCGCCTCAGAGCTCCCTGGGCTGCGTTTGCAGCCCCTCCCCCTGTGTGATCTCCAGGGCTTTTCCTCCCTGTTGGATTCCTGCCCTGTGGAGCCGCTCAAAACGGCCTAGACATTCTGCCATGGCGATGTGTCCTCCCTGTTCTCTGTCCTCAGGTCCTTGTCTGGGGGAGGAAGGACAAGGAGAGGATGGGATTTGCCTCCGTGCCAGAGGGAAGGGGAAGGAGATCCCCCCAGTCTGTCCCCAGCAGGAGGGTGCCGGCAGCGGGGTTGTCCTGCTGCCGGGGGCGATGCTGGGCTGGGAGATGGAGCAGGAGACAGGGGGAAAGGGGTACTGACTTCCTCCTCACCTGCCCTGGGGTCCCAGAGCATTTTCTTCTTCCTTGCAGCCTGCTCCTCCATCTGGCCAAGGTTTGGGAATGGCGAATACTGGTTTGGATGGAAAAACAAGGTGTGAGTGTGTTGGCTTGTGGGTTTCTCCTGCCCAAGTCCATCTCTAGAATTCACCGGGCGTATCATGACTGTAAAAACCTCTAAAACTCTCTGCTGGTTTTAACTGGCACGAGAAATGAACCCCACTGAACTGCCCCAAGAGAGATTAAGGTGGGAGTTACAATTCACCAAAGAGATGACAAGAAATACGATACGGCTGCAACCCACAAAGGCTGAGTGTAATTGGGCACAATGGGACAAGAACAGAACGGTGTTTGTTAGTTCCTGTGCTGAGCACCACCTGGTCCCCCACATGCAAAGAAAAAGGAAAGAAAACAAAACCTGTTGGTCGCAGTGGTGGCCACAGTCCTGTCCAAGTGATGGGTGCAGTCTTGTCAACAGCGCTGGCCACAGTCCTATTGGAGTTCTGCTCCTCCTCTGGATCTGTTGAGTGTTGCCAGAAGGCCCCAAGACCCAAGATTTTATATGCTCAGGTTCAGGTGGGAATGCTCAGTCCCTCCCCCAGGGCGGGCAGTTTCACAATGGAATGATGTAATCCTGTGAGTCATGGGATATTTTGGGCCCCTTGATGGTCTCAGTCCTTGCAGCTGCCCATTGTGCTGGGGCCATTCAGTCCATGATGGCCCATTAGCAGAGGTGACCCCTCAGGCTGGGTGGGACTGTGCTGGTGCTTCCCTGGACGGAGTTATCACAGCTGAGTCATTGGTGTGAAGAAAAAGAAACACTGCCCTGCCTCACAGGGTTTGCCTCTCCCTCCTTATCTCATTTAACACCCAGCTCGTAGCCTGAGGGGACTGGAGTGCCCTGGGCAGCTCCTGCAAACGACCCATCATGAACAGCTCATCAGAAATGAGATAAGGTGAGTAGAATGCACAGTTTGGTCCCACCCACAGAGTGCTAAACTGGCACCCTGCTCCTGTCACCAGCACAGGCTGGCAGTGAAATGTCATTGTAAGGTCTTGCTCCACTTGGCTTTCAGCCCAGTAACTCAAGGGCAGGGTCCCTTCCCACCCCAGTCGTTCTGGGGTTCTGCCTGGGACTTGCTTCCCTTTCCTTCCTCCCTTTGCTTCCAGCTGGGACTGTGCTGGGAAATGTCCAGCAAAGGAACCTTTGCTGTCTGCTCTGGGAGCCCCCACAGCTGCTGGACCTTGTCCCCTGCCCCTGCACAGCTCCCGTGGGAGGCACGGCAGGACCAGCACCCTGGGAGCCTCGGGAATGCCCCTCTGGGATCCACGGCACACCCTCCAAGGGTCTGGAATTGCAGTTCCCAGCAAGGACAAGATGCTCCTGCCCTTGAAGGCAAAGCTCTTAGGAAGGAGCCAAAAGCCAAGTGGAGCAAGATCTTCCAATGACATTTCACTGCCAGCCTTCATCACCTCATCCGTGGTTGTTGTAGCTCGTGGATTGGGAACAAAATCAGGGGAGGGGCTTTGGTGGGAGCTGCCCTGGGTCAAGAGAGACACTGAGAGAGAAACAGAGCAGGCAAAGAAAGGCAGAAGGGAAAGGAGGACACCAATACAATCTGAAAACCAGACCGGAAGTGACTGAAAATGAATGTGACAGAAATAAATAATTTGGAATCCAAATTTCCTATCAAAATACAATTTCCTGCCTTTCTCACAAACCTGCTTCTGATGTCATTCAGCAGGGCTTTCAGAAAGTGCTCTGTTCTGAGTGGATGTTCCAGGCTGCAGACAGAAGGAAACACGCAATTGGCTTTTTCCTGCCCCTGGTGAGTTTCACATCCTCAGCTGAGGACATGAGGAGGCACCAGAAGAAAAGGGCAACTGGGGTTCAGCTTTCCATAGGAATAAGGGGGGGAAAAACTCTGGTCATCTCAGTAGCTGCTCCCACAGGGATGTGAAGGCTTATCCCAGACCCCCAAGGGTCACATTCAGAGCTGCCTTCATGGAATGCTCACGTAGTATTGAGGGGCAGTGTGGGAGTAGCTGGATCTGGGACCACCCAGCTGCCCCCCATGTCTGGAATTACCTGACAGGGTCTGTGACGGTGCCAGGGACATGCTGCAGTGACATCTCAGCTGTCCCGCTCTGCGTGCACTCAGTCCCAAACCTCACCCTGACCATGATCTCAATCTCTCTCCATGTTTAGACACACTCACAGTCCCGTGTTTAATCTCATCCCAGTCCCATACTCATCTAGCCCCAGACCCAGTCCCAGCCCCAGCCCCTTCCTAAATCCTCAGCTTCAAATCCCATGTTTAGCCTGACTTGCAAGGCCGGCTGCAATTCCAGTCCCTGCCCCAGCCTTCAGCCTTAATCCAATTCCCACATTCAGCCCCAACTTCAACCCCAGCCCCAATTCCAACTCTAACCCCAACCCCAGGGCCAAATTTAGCCCTAACTCTGGCTTTGACCCCAGCCCCTGTGTGCCGGTTTTGGCCAAAATCTAGCAATATATCCTCTGGGAGAAAACCAGGTTACAACCATGTTGCAGCTGCCGGCCAGAGAGTAAGAAAGACTCAGAGACAGGAATGCAGTCCAGCGAATAGATGGAATTATTTCATTAACAAAGGACGGGTTTTTATGTGTTTAGTTCTCTTAGTGTTTACCTGAATGGCAAGAGGTTATTGGACCTCTTGCCAACTACCTATCAGAGTGATTGGTCAGTTCTCACATTGTTCATTCTCCTAGTTGAGATCATAACAATTCTAATTATATTTGCAGGTGCAAGATAGCGAACTCGGTTTACAGAAACCTTATCATGTTTTGCATAGTTCAGCATGAGAAAGACAGAGCTTTCATAAACTACTGCAGAGAGCTGAAGAAATCCTCTGCTGAGGCTTTTTCGGCATCCATACAACCACCCTTTCCCCCACCACGTTTGGGAAAAAAAAATTCCTCGAAGGAAAGTGAAAGAGTTAAAACCTATTTATTAACAAACACACAGGAAAAGGATAATAATGCTAAATAGTAAAACCCCTCGCTGCAGCAAGAAAACCTGGAAAGAAATTAGAGTCCTCTCGTAGGTGTGGTCCCTCCTTCTCGGAGCTGGCATGGGGGGTGGCCTTGGGCCCCCTCCAGGCCTGAAGAAAAGTTCTCCTGATGTGTTCTGATGTTTTTGAAACAATCCAGAAGAGAAGAAAAGGAAAAAACCCCACCAAAGTCCTAGGAAACACGCCGGAGAAAAAAGGGAAGGAAAAAACCCAAAGAGCTGGCTGAAGAGGAAGGCAAAGGTGCTCCCTCCGTGTTCCTGCAGCCAGAGAATGCAGAGAAATCTCTTTCTCTGTGTCCTTGGGAACTTGCTTTGAAAAGTTCATTTGTTGTTTTCTCCCCTCTCAAGCTCTGTTTAAAGGCACAAAATTAATTTTTTGGCATAGAGCCGTGATAGGGGATACACATCACAGTCAACCCAAGACACCCTGCCATCACTCCAGTCCCACATTTAGCTCTAAACCCAAACCCAGCCCAAGGTCAGCCCACACCCCATACCTTTAATAGAGCTAACCCCAATCCCAGCCCCAGTTCCAGCCCCAGCCCTCACCCCAATCCCAGCCCCAGTTCCAGCCCCAGCCCTCACCCCAATCCCACATTTAGCCCTGACCCCAGTCTCAGCTCCAATCCCACTCTCAGCAGGGAGAGAGGAGGGGAGCGGAGTGGGCAAAATGGAGGGGTGAGAGCGGAGTGGAGAAGACAGAGCGGAGTGGAGCAAACAGAGCTGAGCAGAGCTCCACAGCCTGTTATGGGTTCAATTCAAAAACCAGGCATAAAGACCAATTAAGTGTAGTGGTTTTAGGTCAAATGATGGATTAGCCCCTGATTTCCATATTGTGAGATAAGAATAGGAGGAAGCAAAGCAGGCACAAAACTTAAAAGAATATAAAGAAGCTTATTAACAGACCTAATAGAAAGAAAAAAAAACCCAGTCAGAAGAAACTTTTAGAACCCTTTTCTTCTCCCCCTCTTTCAATCAGTGTTGCAGTTCTTGAAAAGGAAAAAAAAGGGTTTTCTTTGCTTTATGTGGTTTTTCAAACTGCCACCATCTGCAGGTTTGCTTAGAGGGAAACAATCTGCTGGGGTGTAAAACATCTCTTGCATGAACCCTTTCACAGTTCCTTCAACTGTAAAACATGGGCCCTCCCATGGGGTTCTTACTCTTTTGAAGGATGAGTCATTTGGGCCTGAACACAAAGGCTTTCTTGGCCACCAGGTTTTAAAAGCCCCTTACTGCTTTCATATATAGCCTGGCGTGGGCATTCTTCACAACCTTTACAGGCCACACGTAAATTGTTCATCTCCCCATGTACTTCAAATGGATTGAAGAGACAAACAGTTTGTGATATTACAGTTTCATACCACAGCAATGCAAGAGTTTTTTAAGCTGCGTGCGAGAAACGCAGCACCGCCCTTTCTGTCCTGAAGCCATTTGAGCTCCATCTCACGTGACATCACTTTCTCTTTCTCTCTGCCTTTAAAGTTTAGATGTTGAAGAGTGTTACTGTTCAGGGTGGAGAGAACCCTGCTCCCCCTGCGCTGCCAGCTGCACGGTGTCCTCTTCAGTTCAGCGCGAAGTGTGCTGGCTGCAGGCTGGAGGCTCCGCCGGCTCCTGCTGGCACCGTGTGGAAAAGAGAGGGATCCACTGGTCTCAGGAAACCGTGTCCGACCGCCTCATAGTTACCCCTCCCAGCAACGCAGGGTCCGTGCTGTGGTGTTGGGAAAAGGAGGGGGCAGGAGGGCAGGAGTGCCCGGCCTGGCCCAGCAGGGCCCGGGGCTCCAAGGCCCCTGCCTCCCTCCCGTCCCAGCACCTGAGCTGGAACAGAAAACCCCCAAAATCCCAGCTTTCCTTGGGGTTTAAATACATAAAATTGAGAGAAGTGTGATTGGTCCAAAAGGCTGTCTGTCAATTTAGGATCAACCCACTACACACCCTCGGCCCCGCAACACCGGAAGCCTGTGACCGGCCTGGGCCGGGGGTGAGTGGGGGGTTGGGGGTAGGTGGGAGCGGCACCAGCCCCCGAGGGCCTGATTGCGGCGCGATGTGGAGAGGGAGACCCAGCCCGGCTCCCTCGTGCCCTGAGCCACCGGTGCGCCCCAGGTCACTGCCACTGGTAACGGGTGCGCGGGCCGGACAGCAGCGGCCGTGCCGAGTGGAGCCAGAGGGACGGAGAGCTCCCTACCCGAGGGTGTGGATATGGAGAGCCCCACATCCATCCACATACGGGTGGAGGACGAAGGACAACTCTGGTTCTCCCCAAAGGGGAGAAGGACAGAGACCCCCTGGCCTGCCCATAGTGGAAGTGGATTGGACACCACTACGGTTCCCCCAAAGGTAAGGAGGACATGGACTCCCCCTGGGGCCTTTCCTTGGTGTGAGGAGGATGGAGATCACCCCCGGCCCCCCAGAGTTAAGGGAAATGGAGACCACCCACTGTATCCCCAAAGCTAAAGAGGATGTGCACACCCCATCCACCCTCAGACGGGAGGAGGACAGAGACGCCCTCCTGGTGCTGCCTAAAGGGGAGGAGCACAGAGACCACAGGGGTTCCCCCCATTAGGGGAGGAGGATGGAGATCCCCTGACACCCAATTGCAGCAGAGGACAGGGACCCTCACGGTTCCCCCAAGGGTGAGGAAGATGTAGACGCCTACCTGGGCCTACCAAATGGGAAAACAACAGAGACCTCCGTGTGGCCTTTCCCATAGACAAGGAGGATTAAGACCACCCCCGGCCCCCTCAAAGGTAAAGAGGATGGACATCCCCCCTGGGTCCCCTAAAGAGGAGGAGGATGGATGCAGAGTGGGACAGCTGAGGTGTCACTGCAAGATGTCCCTGGCACTGTCCCAGACCCCCTCAGGCACTTCCAAGTGGCCCCAGATCCAGCTGCTCCCACACTGCCCCTCAAGACCACACCAGCATTCCATGAATGTGACCCTTGGGGGTCTGGGATCAGCCTTCACATCCCTGTGGAAGCAGCTACTGAGATGACGAGAGGTTTTTCCCCCTTTTTCTTGTGGAAGGCTGAACCCCAGCTGCCCTTTTCTTCTGATGCCTCCTCATGTCCTCAGCTGAGGACGTCAAACTCACCAGGAGAAGGAAAAATCCCATTTCGCGTTTCCTTCTGTCTGCAGCCTGGAACATCCACTCAGAACAGAGCACTTTCTGAAAGCCCTGCTGAATGACATCAGAAGCAGGTTTGTGAGAAAGGCAGGAAATTGTATTTTGATAGGAAATTTGGATTCCAAATTATTTCTTTCTGTCACATTCATTTTCAGTCACTTCCGGTCTGGTTTTCAGAGTGCCACCTTCTCAGCTGATGGTATTTGTGTCCTCCTTTCCCTTCTGCCTTTCTTTGCCTGCTCTGTTTCTCTCTCAGTGTCTCTCTTGACCCAGGGCAGCTCCCACCAAAGCCCCTCCCCTGATTTTGTTCCCAATCCACGAGCTACAACAACCACGGATGAGGTGATGAAGGCTGGCAGTGAAATGTCATTGGAAGATCTTGCTCCACTTGGCTTTTGGCTCCTTCCTAAGAGCTTTGCCTTCAAGGGCAGGAGCATCTTGTCCTTGCTGGGAACTGCAATTCCAGACCCTTGGAGGGTGTGCCGTGGATCCCAGAGGGGCATTCCCGAGGCTCCCAGGGTGCTGATCCTGCCGTGCCTCCCACGGGAGCTGTGCAGGGGCAGGGGACAAGGTCCAGCAGCTGTGGGGGCTCCCAGAGCAGACAGCAAAGGTTCCTTTGCTGGACATTTCCCAGCACAGTCCCAGCTGGAAGCAAAGGGAGGAAGGAAAGGGAAGCAAGTCCCAGGCAGAACCCCAGAACGATTGGGGTGGGAACGGACCCTGCCCATGAGCTGCTGGGCTGAAAGCCAAGTGGAGCAAGACCTTACAATGACATTTCACTGCCAGCCTGTGCTGGTGACAGGAGCAGGGTGCCAGTTTAGCACTCTGTGGGTGGGACCAAACTGTGCATTCTACTCCCCTAATCTCATTTCTGATGAGCTGTTCATGATGGGTCGTTTGCAGGAGCTGCCCAGGGCACCCCGGACCCCTCAGGCTACGAGCTGGGTATTAAATGAGATAAGGAAGGAGAGGCAAACCCTGTGAGGCAGGGCAGTGTTTCTTTTTCTTCACACCAATGACTCAGCTGTGATAACTCCCTCCAGGGAAGCACCAGCACAGTCCCACCCAGCCTGAGGGGTCACCTCTGCTAATGGGCCATCATGGACTGAATGGCCCCAGCACAATGGGCAGCTGCAAGGACTGAGACCATCAAGGGGCCCAAAATATCCCATGACTCACAGGATTACATCATTCTACTGTGAAACTGCCTGCCCTGGGGGAGGGACTGAGCATTCCCACCTGAACCTGAGCATATAAAATCTTGGGTCTTGGGGCCTTCTGGCAGCACTCAACAGATCCAGAGGAGGAGCAGAACTCCAACAGGACTGTGACCACTGCTGGTGACAAGACTGCACCCATCGCTTGGACTGGACTGTGGCCACCACTCCAACCAACAGGTTTTGTTTTCTTTCCTTTTTCTTTGCATGTGGGGGACTCAGCACAGGAACTAACAAACACTGTTCTGTTCTTGTCCCAGGGTGCCCAATTACACTCAGCCTTTGTGGGTTGCAGCTGTACCACTGTATTTGTTGTCATCTCTTTGGTGAATTGTAACTCCCACCTTAATCTCTCTTGGGGCAGTTCAGTGGGGTTCATTTCTCGTGCCAGTTAAAACCAGCACAGTATTTTAGAGGTTTTTACAGTCATGATACGCCCGGTGAATTCTGGAGATGGACTTGGGCAGGAGAAACCCACAAGCCAACACACTCACACCTTGTTTTTCCATCCAAACCAGGATTTACCATTCCCATACCTTGGCCAGATGGAGGAGCAGGCTTCAAGGAAGAAGAAAATGCTCTGGGACCCCAGGGCAGGTGAGGAGGAAGTCACTACCCCTTTCCCCCTGTCTCCTGCTCCATCTCCCAGCCCAGCATCGCCCCCGGCAGCAGGACAACCCTGCTGCCGGCACTGTCCTGCCGGGGACAGACTGGGGGGATCTCCTTCCCCTTCCCTCTGGCACGGAGGCAAATCCCATCCTCTCCTTGTCCTTCCTCCCCCAGACAAGGACCTGAGGATGGAGACCAGGGAGGACACATCCCCACGGCAGAACCTCGAAGCCGTTTTGAGCGGCGCCGCGGGGCAGGAATCCAACAGGGGGGAAAAGCCCCAGAGATCACACAGGGGGAGGGGCTGCAAACGCAGCCCAGGGAGCTCTGAGGCGCAAAGACCCACCCCGTGCCAGGAAGATGGCAGGAGATCCAGTCAGAGCTCAGACCTGGTGGTCCATGAGCAGCTTTAAATGGGGGAGAAGCCCTACAAGTGTGGGGAATGTGGGAAGAGCTTCAGCCAGAGCTCCAGCTTGATCATCCACCATCCTATCCACACCGGGGAGAGGCTCTACGAATGTCCTGAGTGTGGGAAAAGGTTTCCAAGGAGCAGTGATTTTCTCGTACATCAGCGGACGCACACTGGGGAGAGGCCCTTCTGCTGCCCTTACTGCAGGAAGGGCTTCAAGAGCAACTCCCACCTCGTCAGGCACAAGCGCATCCACACTGGGGAGAGGCCCTACGAGTGTCTCGAGTGTGGGAAGAGGTTTCAGACCAGCTCCAATCTCCTTGTGCACCATCGGACGCACACGGAGGAGAGGCCCTTCCGCTGCCCTGACTGTGGGAAGGGCTTCAAGCACAACTCCTCCCTCATCAGGCACCAGTGCATCCACACTGGGGAGAGGCCCTACGAGTGTGGGGAGTGTGGGAAGAGCTTCTTAGACAGCTCTGCCTTTACCAGACACAAACAGAGCCATCCGTAAGGGAAGCCGTGTGAGTGCCCTGACTGTGGGAAGAGCTTCGTCCTGTGCTCCAACTTCATCCTCCCTCAGAGCACCTATGTTGGGAAGAGACCTGGTGACCCACATTCCCAATGATCCACATTGGGAAGACCCCTGTGCTGGTGGTCTCCACATCCTCCTGGATCCTCATAGGTACCTGGATGAACTCAAGGGCAGGAACATCTCTTGGGACTCAGAATGACATCAGAAATTCATTGGGAAGAGTGGATATCTTGACTTCACAGGCCAAAAAATCTCAACTGTTCTGTCCAATTGTTTCTTCTGGTGGCACCAAGCTTTAATCTGGTGGCATCAGGAAATTAAAGAGATCAAAAGCCACAGCATTTTACTGGAATTTGGGGTTGAATTTGGGCTTGGTTCAGGGGAATATTTGGGAGGATTTGGGTGTTGTGAGACCATGGGCTGGGCAGACAGGGCCACGATGTCACAGTTGTGCTGGCAGAACGTGTCCCCCTGAGCCCATCTGCTGTCCAGGAATTGCGGTTGTCTGTCCCAGTCCCTGGCCTGGGTCCCCCGTTTGGGGTGTCCCCCACAGCGTGCTCCTTAGGGCATTTGTGGTGCTTGGAGGGGGCCTTTGTGGGGCTCTGTGAGGGAGTTTTGGGCGTCCTGGCCCAGCTGTGTGGCTTGGAGAGAATTTGGGTGGGTCTTGGGTTATTGATGTTTCAGGGCGTGGTTGGGAGGGTTCCTGGCCAGGGAGCTGTGGGGTGGTGTGAGGGGTCCAGGAGTGACTGTGGGGCTTGGGGGGGCTTTTGGGGTGCTTGTGACTCCCCAGACCCCCAAAGATGCCACCAGACCCTGCCCGCCAAGATGCTGTCAGGGTTTGGGGCCTCCATGTTGGGGTTCATCCTCCTGGCGCTGCGGGAGAAGGTGAGGGGGGGTCCCCAGGGGCCACGTGTGTCCCCCGCACAGCGTGTGTGATGCCCCCATCCCTGTGTCACCCCCTTTTCCCTGCCCACAGGGCTCCTGACCCAGCCTCTGCTGCCCCCAGGAGGGAATTTGGGGAGGGGGCAGAGGGGGTGCACAGCCCTCACCAGGGGATGACCCCACCCCAGCGCCCTTCGTTCAGCACCGAGCTGGGCTTGGGGCTGCAGGAGGAGGAGGCCGATGGGAAGCAGATCCTGCAGGGGCCACAGGGCTTGGGCTCAGGGCAAGGTCCTGCCCTGCACACCTGGCTCAGGTGTGACCCTGCCCCAGGAAGGGAGCGGGACATTCCCATGCCAATGGATCAGGGCTGGGAGCAGAACTGGGACCACAGACATGGAAATACTGGGATTGACTGGGACCACACTGAGGGGGTGAATTATCCCCCCAGCACCTTTCCAGGCCGCCCTGTGATCTGAGAAATGCTCGCTCGGCCTCGGCCTTGGCCAGCAGCCCCCGGGCTCAGCTGCTCTGAGCTCAGCCGCTGCCGGCTCCCGCAGCCCTCCCAGGGCCGCCCTGCCCGTGCCGGGGCTGTGCCAGCACTCCCCGCACCCACAGGGGCTTCAAAGCGCCAGGCTTTTCTGACAAAAATCACAACCTGCCCCTGAAATAACCAAAGCAACAACCGACCACCTCCAGTGACTCCTCGTGTGCCTCCCGAGGGACACCAACTCTGTGGGAATTTCCCCGCATCGGGACAAAAAGCTGCTCCAACGGAGGCGCTTTGAACACCCGCCCGCGGCTCGTCCCCGTCACACAGATGCCGGCAGCTGCCCCGGTGCCGCAGGTGGGGCTTTGGAGCACTGAGGCTCTGCGGGCCCCCCGGGCTGTGCCCCTTCCCAGCCCGTTTCTGCCCTGGGGCCGATGTTCACCCTGGGCTCTCTGGCTGCTCCCGGGGTTCGGAGAACACCCGGTCATGGAAGCCGGCAGTGGAAAGCAGCGATTTTGGTGCTCCTGGCTCAGCGAAACGGAAACTTCACTCTTTTTCCCTCAGTTCCTTGGAGGCCCCCGGGGCGTTTTCTGCACCGAGTCCAGCCCCCAGCACTCGCTGAAGGCGCTCCCTGCAAATGTCACGCTGCCAGGGCCCTGTCCTTGCTGTCACCCACTGGGGCTGGGCACCAACAGAGCTCTGGGCTTGCATTTCCAGCTGCTGTACGACAAAAACTGTGGGACCTGGAGCTGCTCAAATGCACAAAGTGGCAGAGGAGTCTGTCTGGAGGGGGAAATCTCCCCCTGCTGTGCCAGCCCCTGGCAGTGCTGCAATTCTCTGCTGCTGCTGGGCCACCCGGGGGGTCTGGCTGAGCAGGAAAGGTGACCCTGAGCCAGGAGCTTTCCTTGGCCTGAGCAAAGTCTCAGCATGGAAGAACCTTCCCAGCACTGTGCCCTGGGCCGGGAGGGATTGTGCCATCAGAGCCGTCCTCCAATTTCTTCTACCAGGCAACTTTAGGACATGAAAAGTGGAGAAGCCAGAGATGACTCTCAGCTTTCCACAGTCCTCCAGAAGAATCCTGCGTGGGAAGCACCCTGGGAACAGGGTTTCCGTGCCAGGGGAGGGGAATTCAGAGCCCTTTCCTCCCCTGTGGGCCAAGGCTCTGGGCCTTGTCCTTTGCAATGGCCCTGCAGCTGCCAAAGGGGCCTTTTTGGCTCAGCTGAGAGCAGTCCTGCTGCAAGCCTGTCCTCAAGCTGCTTTGGCTGCAGGTGTGCCCAGGGAATGCTCATTCCTTGCAGTGTCAGGTGCTGTGGGTGTGCAGGTGTAACTACTGCAGGAGGGAATAGCTCTGCTGGGGGGGAGTTCTCTTTTCCTTGGTGGGTTTTTTATGTTTAATTAACATTCCCTGTCAGCTCTGGGCAGAGCTCTGTACCTGTATGTGACACTTGTCTGTGGCATTGTGGCTCAGGAGGTGGCCAAGGGGACCTTCCCTGAGGTGCCCGCAGAGGAATCCCCATCAGCCCAGCGTAGGGGAGTCGGGGCTGTTCAGTTCCGTTGCCTGGACACGGCTCTGGACGCTTCTCTGGGAGCGTCTCCAGGGATGGAACGCCGGGGCTGCCGCCACTGTGTCACAGAGCCGGGAACGCCGGGGCTGCCCCGGCCCTGGCCCGGCCCTGCCAGCTCTGCCAGCTGCCAGCGGGGACACAAAGGGCAGCTCCGAGCTCCGTCCGCTCCGCTCTGGCCGCACAAACGCAGCGCCCGCAGAGCTCCAGGCTGGCTCAGGGCTGGGCCGGGGCGAGTGACAGAAAATCAACTTCTAACTTGGGCCCCGCAGCAGGGAGGAGCAGCAATTGCTGGGTGAGAGAGACTCTTGCCAAGGGCCTCCGGGGACAGGCCCCAGGGAACGGCTTCCCGCTGCCCGAGGGCAGGCTGAGATGGGATGTGGGGCAGGAATGGTTCCCTGGCAGGGCGCTCAGGCCCTGGTACAGGCTGGCCCGAGAAGCTGCAGCTGCCCCCGGATCCCTGGAAGTGTCCCAGGCCGGGTTGGACATTGGGGCTTCCTGCCCAGGAAGGCTGGGATGGGCTGGGCTGGGGCTGCTGAGGGCGGGATGGGCTCTGTGTGAGACAGCTGAAGGCTGGGCATGATGAGGCTGGGGGAGATCTCATTCCTGAGTGTGTTCTGGGATATCCCACATTCCTGAAGGGATTTCAGGCTATGTCCTGTTCCTGAGGCAGTTTTGGGGTACCCCCCAATGCTTGGGGAGGGGTTCTGAGAGGGAGGCACTGGTACTTGGGATAGAGGAGCTATTGGTAGGGAGCCAGGGAGCCCATTTTGGGAAGGATGTTGCTGTTTCTGCCAATGTTTAGAGGTTCTTCATGGCCTGTGGGGCCCTTGCTCTTATTTTGGGACTTGAGGCCACAGCAAGGCCTGAGGAGAGGTTCCAACCTCCCATTTTGGATGGAGGGATTGAGCGTGTGCCTCCAATAAACTCAATGCCAACCCCCAATGTCTTGATGCCAGCCCCAAATGGCTCAATCTGTCAGCCCCAGCCCCCGCCTGTGGGGAGTCAGGAATTACAGAAGGGGAATTGGTGTCCAGGAGGGGTGGGATGGGATGGGATGGGGATGGGATGGGATGGGATGGGATGGGATGGGATGGGATGGGATGGGATGGGATGGGATGGGATGGGATGGGATGGGGATTGCATCGTTGGGGTGGGATGAAGTTTGGGAGGGATGGGGTGGTTTGGGCACTTGGAGTAGGGCACTTCAGGGAGGAAACCAGGAGCCGCTTTTGGGGAAGCTCCTGCTGCTTTTTGAGAATTTTGGGGCCTCTAAGTGGCTTCTGGGAGGTTGCAGTGAATTTGGGGAAGGTGCCGTAAATCCCCTGCAATTTGGGCTGCTGAGGTGAAGTCCCCCACATTTTTGGAGTGTGAGAGAAGCCCAATTTGGAGGAGATCCTGCTGCTTTCCACCCATTCAATTGGTTGAGAAGCGGCTTGTGAGGGTCCAAAGAAAGAAAGAAAGAAAGAAAACTAAGACAGAAATCAACAAGAAAATGAAAAGAAGCGAGGAAAAAGGAACAAAAGAAAGAGAGAAAGAAAAAGAGACCCAATAACGTGAAACAAAAAAAGCAAAATTTAAAAAAGAAAGTAAGAAGAAAGACACAAGAAACAAAAAAAGGAAAAAAAGGAGAAAAATATTAAAAAATGAATAAAGAATAGAACAAAGAAAGTAAAGAGATAAAAAAATGAAAGAAAGAAGAAAGTAAAAAGAGAGAATGCAACATGAAAAAGAAAAGGAAAATAAGACAAATAGAATAGAAGAACAAGGAAGAAAGAAAGAAACAAAAAAGGAAGGAAGACTAATTGACTTGAAACCAACAAGAAAAAAAAGGAAAAAGAAAAAAAAAAGAAGAAAGAAAGAAACAAGGAAGAAAGTAAAAAAAAAAGGAAAAGAAGGACACGTAAAAAAAAGCAAAAAGAAAGAAAGTAAAAAAAGAGAGTGATGAGACTGACAGCCGGATTGACAGCCTCACAGAGTCAGACCTGAAGCCGATTAGAATTTACCTGTGAGAATATTACAGTGAAATTCTGCAGCTTCAGTGAAACCACAGAGAAGGCCAAGAATATAATGAGAGAAGATGTTCTGGACACAAAGAGAGGATGTTCTTTTTATGGGACATTGAGAATGTACAAGGAAGAACTTGTGGAAAACATGTAGCAACTACACCTTTGCTTGTATAGCTAATTGTTTCACTGCTTGAATGGTCATTGTTTGTTAGACAGCCTTGTCATTGCTTGCTAAGCAGCCAATCTCAATAGGCCACAGCAATTGTGGAGAGGTATAAGAATAGCAGTAGAGAAAATAAAAAATCTTTCTATCTCTCTCACATTTGGATTACGACAAGTGTGTGCTTTTATGGCCACCTCGACAAAGCTGCATCTGGTGACCCCGAGACGTGATCCAAAGAGCCTGCCTGGAGAGCAGGAAGCCTGAGCAGAGATCAGGGGAGGTGGATTCAATGGGAGGAGAGTAGCGAGGAGAGCTACCAACATCCGGATGGGACTGCAACCTTTTAAAGGTGAGCCCATTGATAACAGAATGAGAGCAAATACATCCCAGGAGGAAAATTCAATAGTTAATATATGGACGTCAATGTAAAAATGACGTGGCATAAATTATGATAAGCTGATATTGCAAAGACTGTTGCTGTGGTGCAAAAGTCAAGGAATTGAAACTACTTCTTTCAACGCTTTCAGTATATAGACATGGGAAGCAGTGGGATGGCATATTCTCGACCTTGCTTCTCGTGGAGACAATACTGTTAAGGAATTTATGACGACATGGAGGTTAGTTTTAGACACTTGGAAAGAACTGAAAAAAGAACAAGATGCTGCTGCAGCTGGCACAGCAGAGAGAACAGAGACAGATAATGCTGGCAGGACTGGAAACATTGCTGCGGGAGGGGTCGGCAGGGCACAGGCGAGTGAGGAAAAACCTGTATTGTTTCCAATACCCAAGACACAGAGGGCTTTGCTTCCTCCCTTTTCAAATCCCACTTCTCACTCTGCTTCCCCCCCTCCCGTCCCTACAAATCCCTTTGATGTATCTTTACCACCCGCCGGGTGGGGTGGCAGTGATGGAAAGGGTGCAAATGAGAGTGGGCCATCAGCACCCCCACTGCCTGCTGCTGCACCCCCACTGCCTGCTGCTACTAATCCTTTTGTACAAGGCACGAAAGAATCTGTGCCAGGGACTCAAAGTGATAGCTTGCTTTATAGAGATACCTTAACTTTGCAACCCATATCTGTAACTCGGGGCATGTGGGATCCTGCAGCTTTTTGGAGAGATATTAGACTCCAAGTGTTATTTGATAAAGATTTTGAGGCCACCGAGCATCTTAAAATTATTTGGCAATCACCAGATTCAAAAGAGCCACAAGACCCTGAAATCTCTGCCTTCCCAGTGGTCAGAGGCAGGGGTCAAGGGCCTGATCAGCATGTTCCATTTACCTGGCCAGTATTATCTGGCCTACGCCAAATTGCTACTAATTATGGCTTAGAGTCCCCTGCTGTAACAAAAACGCTGAAATTTATGACAAGTGAAGAGTTAACTCCTTTTGCTTAAAGCAGATTGCTAGATTGCTTTGCACACCGGTTCAGTATACGGTGTTTGAGACTGAGCAGAGAGCTTCTTGTGAGGAAACTGCTTTAAATAATATTCGATTGCCAGTAGTTGATCCCCGATTTGGTGCAGGTTTACCTAAATTATTGGGATTGCACCCTCTAGATGAGCCTCAGTTACAGGCTCGCCTGCATCCTTTGATCTTAGCACAGTCCTGTGATCACGCTTTGCAAGCTCTGTTTAAGGTAGTGAGCATGTCAGCTCCTGGGAAAAGCTACACATCTACTGACAGGCCTAATGAGACATTTATAGCCTTTTTAGACCGCCTTCAAGATGTGATAGAAAAACAAGTAGTAAATGCAAGAGTAAAAGAAACTTTTAATTTTGCAAATGGCACGAGACAATGCACATGAGGAATGCAGGAAAGCTATTGACTTGCTGCCTATGAAGAAGACTTCATTGCAAGATATGATTAATGCATGTGCAAAGACAGGACTGCACTACATCAAATGGCCATGCTAACCGAGTCTGTTTCTACTGCTGTTGCAGCAGCTATTAAAATGACAACTAATTGCTACAGTTGTGGACAGCCAGGACATTTTAAATCTCAGTGCCCACACAAAACTCCCTCCAGAGGAAATAATGATAACAAAGCAGCCTCCAAAGCAGTTCTGTGTAACTGATGTGGCAAACCGGGACATTATGAGCAACAACGTAAATCTCATTTCCATGCCAAAGGGCAGCCTCTTAGGAACCAGGGAAACTACCACTAGAGTGCGAGGAGACTGCACATGCAGACAAAAATGCTTCCCCAGGAACCGCTGTGCCCAGCACAGGTTTATGTGACAGGCTTGCTGGCAGAACAAAAGGCTTGGCAGGGGTAGATGTTTGCACCTCCAGCACAGTAATCATAGACTCTCCTGCAGTTCATAAAGTGCCTTTGGATGCACATGGACCTATAGGGCAAAACTTAAATGCCTTGCTAATAGGAAGATCAAGTGCTACTTTGCAAGGGGTTTTTGTGCATCCGGGAGTGATTGATGCAGACTTTACAGGACAAATATGTGCAATGGTTTCTACACCCGCTCCTCCTGCAGTCATACCTGCTCATACTCATATTGCTCAACTTGTACCTTTCAAGTCTTGTTCTCCCAGGACTGGACTTAAAGAGACAGGAGACCAAGCCTTTGGTTCTACCGGTGCGCCTCAGGTGCGCCATACGTGACTGCTGCACCTCTAAATTTATGGGGATGTGACAGTTTGGCCACTTGGGGAGTTTCAGTTGGCACAAAGTTTTAACAGGGGTCATTGTGCAGCAGGGCGGTGGCCACAACCAGCACCTCTGCAATGGTTAACTGATCGCCCCATGTGGCAGGCACAGTGGCCTTTAACACAACAGAAACTTGCCGCCATGAACAATTTAGATGATGAGCAGTTATCACAAGGGCACATGGAGCAGTCTGTCAGCCCTTGGAACTCTCCTGTATTTGTGATTCAAAAGAAATCAGATGGAGAATTGGTGCATGATCTGAGATGCATTAATGCAGTCATGGAAAGTATGGGTGCACTGCAACCAGGTATGCCATCTCCTACTTTGATTCCTGCAACACGGGACATTTTAGTTGTTGATTTGAAAAATTGCTTTTTTACAATTCCCTTACATCCTGATGATAGACCAAAATTTGCATTTTCACTACCAGCTGTTAACAATGCTGAACCTGTAAAAGGACATCAATGGAAAGTTTTATCACAAGGTATGAAAACCAGTCCAACTCTTTGTCAAATGTATGTGGCCCAAGCTCTATCACCTATCAGAGAACAATTCCCTAACAGTTATTGCTATCACTATATGGATTGAATACTAATAGAGTCTCCTTGCAAACAGGATTTGCAAAAAATACAGCCAGAGCTTTTAAAGGCTCTGCACAAAGATGGATTAGAGATTGCACCTGAAAAAATCCAAACAGAAGCACCCTGGAAATATTTGGGATTGAAAATATTTGAACATACCATATGCCCTCAAACTGTTCAATTTGACACTACAGTGCATACTCTAAATGATGGACAGAAATTGTTAGGAACCATTAATCGTCTGCGTCCCTGTTTAGGACTCACCACTGCACAACTTTCTCCTATATTCAATATATTAGCAGGAGATTCTGATTTAAATTCACCAAGAAAAATTTCAAGGAGCCTCCCTTGAAGTGGAAAATGCAACCCCCTTTCCTCCGTACTATTATAATTTTGAAATTAAGGGCTTTCAGGCAGAGATATGAGGAATAGGAATAGCACTTCTTTACTTATATATTTATATCTGTATGTATGTATAGCAAGGCAAACAAACAATAACTATGGCAGTAACAGCACACAGAACCACAAACCCAGTGAAGCCTTCTCGGCTGTTGGGCACTTTCCCCCTTGGTGCAGTTCCTCTCACAGCCTGCAGGGGCGCTGCTGGCTCCCGGTGAGCAGGGCAGGTGCGATGGTTCCCCCGCGGCTGCAGGGGGCGCCCCGGAGCGAGCTCGGGGAGCACACGGCAATGGCGGCCTGGGCTCCCGGGAAGGGATGGACAAAAAGCTTCACAAACCCCCTGGGCAGCCAACCCAGTGCCCGACCGGACCCTTGGGAGCAGCAGGCTGGAACAGCAGGGGTGAGCACAAATCCCGGGTGGCAGGAGAGATGTATCAAACTCTGGAGTTGCAACAGGAGCCCCGGGAGGTTTTGGCAGGCAGGGCGTGCGGGCTACGATGTAGAGAAGGCTCCCAGCAACGGCAGGGGCAGAGCGGCTGCAGCGCGGCTCCCAGTGGGGCAGGGAAAGGCTGGTTTGGGAATCCTGGGAGTTCTCCCGTAGAAAGAAAGCAGCTGAAAAAGCAGAAGCTTTCAGTGCTGACCTTCCACCACGATGGCAGCTCTCTGTCTGCATGCCGAGAACACCAGCAAGCCCCTGGTGTACCCAACCCCCCAGGTGAAAGACAAGTAGCCAGTTGGACCCCCGCCCTCTGTGGCCAGGTGTTTTGTTTTTCTTAAGCACCCAGCAATTTGTCCCCCTGGCAGCATATATGGGGAAAATTCTTTAAGAGAAAAAGCCAACAGGAGAACTCCTAAAAACCCCAACAGGGGGTGATTGTAAAAGCTGACTAAAACCACAGCCATGAAATGCGCATGCTATAAAATGGCGGACCCAAGGAGGAGCCATGCTAAACAGGTTCTGGAACATGCAAACTAGTTTAAGGAAAAGTTTGAATATGCATAATTGACTATGAATATGCACCAGGCTGATGCAATAGGACAGATATGTAAAGGGTGTCTCAGTAATAACAGGTGTGCTCTTGGCTGAGTGCCAAAGCACCCAGAGCTGTGAATATTGCTTTATTATCATTGTCCCCTTGTTGTAAGGCATGAGAATCCTGGCAGAGGGGCCCCAGCCAAGTTATGTGCAGTTACCCTTATCAGGGCCTGAGAAATGCAAGAAGTGCTAAATTGGGAAAGAAGACGCTGGAAGACAGAATAACAAGACAGCAAGAAAGTAGATAAAGAGAGACTGTACCATCCTGGACTAGAACCAATCCGGTTCCCTGTAAGGTGCATGGAGGGCACGTGGACAATGCGGAAGGTCCAATCAGGTCATGCGTGATCGTGTGAATGACAGTTACGGAAATGCATAAGAATGGAGTAATGTAAACAATAAATGGACTCCTGCGTAATCAACTTGAGTAGTTGTTCAGGGGTCCCGTATTCCCACATATTGGTGACCCCGACGTGATAAACGTTCGCTAATGAAACAGACCAGATCCCTTTAGGTCATGAAGGGGGTCTTATGGGATGAAAAGGCGGGAGGCCCTGGTCGGATCTTGCCGCGGCTGGACTGGGGCGAGGGGAGTCGGAGGCAGCTTGATCGGAGTTCTGGGGCCGAAGAATGCTCCTGGGAGAAGAGCTCTGGAAATGATTCGCTGCATCCGTGACACCCGAGAGGTGAGGCCAGGGGGCTGGAGTATGGCAGAGGGACTGTTAAAAGGAAAACAGGACGCCTCTCGGCATCGTCCAGTATATTCTCTCAGTCAGAGATTAATTAAAGTAGGACCCAGGAGGTCTTGAAAAGACTGCTGAGTTGGGGTCGAGAGAGAGGATTTTTGCTGCCCACGAGAGCATTCACTGCACTCTGGAGGGGGAAAGGCTGGGAATCGCTCTCTGGGACACCGTAAGTGCTGGAGGAAAAGAAACTAAAAGGCTCAGCTGCGCTTTGGGAGGTGATAATAACAGCACTAAGGCAAAGGGAGGCAGAAAAAACAGCTGAGGCAGAAGCGGCAGCACGTCCAGAGCCAAGCAGTCCCGTGCCTGCCTTCCCGGTGTACACATGGGAATTCTTTGGGGGAGTGGTCCCTTTGATACCATCCTTACCCTCCGTACACCCAGAGCCAGGGGTAGAGGCACCTCACACCATGCCAGAACCAGAGAGAATGGAGGTGGATGAGTTATCCCCCTTCACAGCCACTAATGCTGCCTGCGAAGTGTCCCGTAGTGTCCCCTGAAGGGTTAACAGCAGCGAGGAGGGAGGCGAGTGTGTTCCCTGCTACACCCCCCACCACCTGATTCACCGTGGCTTAGCCGCAGCAGGGATTCAAATGCAAATGACAGGTATGCACAGGCAGAGTCGCTTTGAAGAGGAGGAAAAAAAAAAAGAGGGCTGTTGCTGGCAGGAGAAAAGAAAATACAACTTGATACTGAATCAAATGCCGAACCTGTGTATTGGAGTACTAAGCAGCCAGACTGTGTTAGCACCGGGGGTCGCAGAGTGCAGCTCCCCAAGGCAAAGAGGCTGCGAGAGCGAGTCGGAGCAGAGGAGGGGAGATTCTGTTTGCAGCTCCCCGAGCCACTTTGCAGTAGCAGAGAAGTGTATGGAAAACTTTGATTAAAACACCTCACAGCTGTCCCGAAACAGCAATTGAGAGACTTAGCATTTTGGATGGGCAAGCAGCTTCTGCAGACCGCACAGGAGGAGCCCCGCCTGCTCCCATGGCAGCGAGAGCCAAAATTCGAACTGTAACAAATCTCAAGCTGCCCAGAACATTAGATGCAATTGGCAGCACAGCAGAAGCAGCAAAAGAAAAGCGTATAGCATCTGGGGGCGTGCAGGGAAACGCGGGCTTGTCCCGGGCAATTTCACAGTTTGCAGAGCGAACCGTTCGGGGCTTGAGCAGACAGAAAAAACAAAAGCAGCTTTAGACAAAAACCCATATCTGCAGTGCATGGTCCCCCTCAGTTGCCTGCTTTTGTGCAGAATGCTGCAGAATCCAGCTTTAGAGCCTCGCTCCAAAAGTTTTTACTACAGTTGCAAAGTTATGGACTATTCCGTACAACAAAATGGCAGCGCCCTGTTTACCATCGTAAACAATGTTATGTACTTCCGTCTCCACCATCTTGTGACCGACAAGTTACTTGTCCTCTGCCTGCAGCGCCACCTGTGGCCGCTTCTAATATTGCACCCTCAGATACATAAACAGCCACAGAGAGTAAGAAGATACAGCAACATCAACGAGATGCAGCGACATCAAGCCGCAGAAAATAACACATGGAATATGCGTCAACAATCCTGCAGATCCTGTAGATCTACAGCAGCTCTTGAGAGAAAATAATTGAATCAGGCCAATTTTGAAGATCAGTTGAAAAGGGAACACTCGACTCTGACTTCAGTTTTGTTGTATTTAAGTGATGTTAGGTTTAAGTTGTGTTCGTTTAATTCCTGTTAAGTTATGTTTAGATTAATTCTTGTTCAGTTTCAGTGATGTTAGCTTTAGATTGAAAGATACAGTTCTTTTATTATAGGGGTAAGACTGAACCAATTGAAACAATTATGATGAATTATCAAGTAACTGCTCAAAAAAATAAGATAATAAGCTGTAAAGGTATGTGAAAATGTGTTTTTTTAGAACCTCAAATTAATTGAAAATTCCATGAGTATAAGTGTTCTGCATTGGTCAATTGTGATAATTATTCATAACAATCATTGCTGTTTTATCTTTCATAGGTAGCAGAAAAGGAGGAGTAACAATTCCAGATTATGCATATGATTGATTGTAAGGTGTTTAGTACTTTCTTTCTTGCTTTTGCTTTGCTTTATTGTCATATATACATAAGTGTGCAAGAAAATGTAACCTCAATTTCCTAGGTCAGTTGCTTTTGTTGTATTAACGATTCTGAATATGTTCTTAGTGTCATATTGTGAATTCATGGGCATGTCATGAAGGGCATTATTCAGAAGATATTATTCTATGTTACACATATGCATTTCTTTGGTTGTTTGCAGTTTTTTCATGGTACCACTGATTACTTAGCTAAAGATAAATGACAAAGCCGGCTGCTATACAGACTTTCACATACTGTTGTGTAGCTATCTGCAAGACATGGATCCTTTTAGGAAGCTTTCACAGCTGCCATTAATAAAGGCTTGTTTGTAAGATATGTTAGGGAACCCTTCCAGTTAAGGCCTTGGCTCTGGCCAAGCCATGGCCGTACCTGGTTGGGAGTCATGCCAACAGACCCAGGTGTTTCTGCACTAAAACTGTAATTGAGTCACTTTGGCTTGCTGATTCGGATGTATAAAAGCTGGACTCCTTTCGAGGTACATTTGGAAGCCTTGCCTGGGAAGGTTTTTCCAGGTCCTCGTGAGGTGGGGTCACCAGCTACAGCAGACTCTGGGTGGTAGTTCAGTATTTAGGCAATTGAAAGTGTATTGCTCCAAGTTACTGTCCTACTATCATGTGCTGTGGATTGTATGTACTATCCTGTTTGTTCTTGCTTGGTGTGACTTTGCTGTCTTATAGCATGTGTTTGCTTACTATTGTGTTGCCTTCATGTTCACAGTGACAGCTGCACAGGTTATCACAGAACAGAAGTGAGGAATGGCTCCCCAAGAGCATTTGGATAGTGCAATATTTACACTAAAAGTTTTTGCAGGTAGAGCATCAATTTGATCCCTGGCAGAATGATGCCAGTCTGAAGATTTGTGTGTGTGGAACCAATTTCCAAAAGGTTTTATGTAAAAATCCATAACTGAGTGTGTAATAGCAACACCTAGCTAATTTACTAACCTAGGGGAGAAGGTACACACATGTTTTATTGCCAGCAAGTCTAAAGTGATTACCTCCTTGTCTACATAAACATCAGTTTGCCTGTGAGAAAACAAGGTAGAGCCAGCAAAGAAGTATCAATGGGTTGTGTTGCCACAAGGGTTGTGTAATTCTCCCGTGATGTGCTACCTGTATGTTGCTTGGGTGCTAGCTCCATTGGAAAACAAACAAACAAACAAACAAACAAACAAACAAAACCCAGTACCCACAGTGTCTTACCTGTCATTCCATGGAGGACATTCTGATAGCAGGGGAACATACAGATGTTGCAAACCTGCTACCTGCCTTACAGCAGTAAATGCAAGAGGCAGGCCTTCAAATTGCCCCTGAAAAGTCCGACAGCAGGCCCCATGGAAATATTTGGGAATGCTTTTCACTGAAGCCCAAATCGGTCTCAGAAATTAACAACTTGCACAGAAATTCAGACTTTGACAGATGCTCAAAAATTAATTGGGGACATACAGTGGATTTGTGGTACCTGTGACATAACTAATGAAGATCTTGAGCCCGTACTGCCATTGTTGAAAAGGGCAAATGGGGCCAATTTGCTGTACAAGCTGTCTGAAAAACAACAGAAGGCCCTTACTCAAATTGCTACAAAATTGGGTAATTCCTTTGTAGATCGTTGGTCTCCTACTTTGCCATTGTCCGTGGCTGTGTTGAATAAAGAAAAACATGTGATGGCTATACTGATGAAGTGGGATGCCTAAGCTAGGCGGCCACTAAAGATCTTAGAGTGGGTATTTTTGCCATTCAGCTGGGAAAATCTGTGACTGCACGAATGGAAGCTATAGCAAAAATTGTAGTCAAGGCATGAAAGTGAACATTGGATGGAACCCCAAAATATTCTTCTCCCATTAACTAAGGGTTACTTGCAATCGTCATTGCAGAACTCAGACGTCTTACAATGGGCATTGTTGAATTTTCCAGGTCTCATTAGTATTCATTTTCCTCCTTATCGATTCTTTTCTTTACATCAACTGGTCAAAGGGTTACCTTAGTTATCAAAACAATCTGTAGAAAGCCTAAGGTTTTCGCTGATGCCAGTCGAAAGACTTCTAAAGCAAGATTAACTTGGCAAGATAAAGGCAAATGGCTCAGTGAAATCCTTGAGGGACCAAGAGACTCTTTGCAGGTCCTTGAGTTACACGCAGTAATCTGGGTATTTAAGAAATGGCCAGATGACCCTGTTAACATTGTTTCTGATTCTCTTTACATAGTAGGTGTTGTTGAGTGCATGGAGCAGTCATTGCTGAAGGAAATTCAAAACCAGCAGTTGTGGCAACTCTTTGTGCAGCTATGGCAGTTGCTTAATTCCTGCAGGCAGGATTATTTCATCACCCATATACGGAGTCACTCGGGATTAACGGAAGGTCTAGCCTTGGGGAACGAGAGGGCTGACCAATTAGTAGCACCACTGTGGGTCTCTGCTTCCCCCAACATTGGTAAGTTTAGTCAAGCCAGAAGGGCTCACGAGTTTTTCATCAAAGCGCAAAGGTTCTGCACAAGCAATTTGGGATATCATTGCAAAATGCACAGAGAATTGTTTCAACTTGTCCACAATGTCAGGATATGGTTGGCGAGTTGGGTCCCAGGGTCAATCCTCGCGGCCTAGGACCTCTGCAATTATGGTAGACTGATGTGACTATTTATGCCCCTTTTGGTTGCTTCAAACACCTTCATGTGACTATAGACACCTTTTTGGCCATGGTTTGGGCCACTCCTATGTTGCTGGCCGGAGAGTAAAGAAAGACTCAGAGACAGGAATGCAGTCCAGCGAATAGATGGAATTATTTAATTAATAAAGGACGGGTTTTTATGTGTTTAGTTCTCTAAGTGTCTACCTAGATGGCAAGAGGTTATTGGACCTCTTGCTACTAACTACTAGAGTGATTGGTCAGTTAACACATCGTTCATTCTCCTAGTCAAGATCATAACAATTTTAATTCTATCTGCAGGTGCAAGATAGCAAACTCGGTTTACAGAAACCTTATCATGTTTTGCATAGTTTAGCGTGAGAAAGACAGAGCCTTCACGAACTACTGCAGAAAGCTGGAGAAATCAATCCTCTGCTGAGGCTTCCTCAGCATCCATACTCCTATGATGAGTGAAGGGTCTCGTTTTGTTATTCGACATTGGCGAGGCTGCTTTGCCGTAAAGGGCTTGCCTCAGGAGATAAAAATAGATAATGGGTCAGGTTATACAGCCCAGCAAACCCAAGAGTTTCTGTCTCTTTGGGGAGTGAGGCATAGCATGGGCATTCCAGGTAATTCCACAGGGCAGGCCATAATTGAAAGAACACATCAGGTATTAAAAGGGCTGCTCAATAAACAAAAAACGGGGGAAGATGGGCTGAGCCCGCAGGACAGAGTACTGAAAGCAGTTTATGTTATGAACCATCTACGATTAACAGGTGCTTGCAGGAATCCACCAGCATTAGCCCATTACTCAGGCTTGCAGTAAGACTGAATTGTCACAGCACCGACCAAAGTTCGTTTTAAGAATCCTGTGTCAGAGTCATGGGAAGGACCTGTGGAGTTGCTAATGGGGGAAAAGGGTTATGCTTGTGTCATTACAGATAAAAGACCCCGAGGGATACCAGCAAAGTAGATTCGTCTCTGCCTTGAGAAAGATACTTTGATCTCTGATACTGCTGAAGAATAGATACTGTGTTTTTCTTTTGGTTTTTTTTTTTTAAATACTACTATTGTTCGAATTTTAGGGAGAAGATATGATATTAGATAATATTGGATAAATAAATAGTTGAATCAGATATTAGATGTACTTGATAAGATATGATATTAGATGTACTTGATAAGATATTAGATATACTGGATAAACTAGAATACACTTGATAAGATGAGATATTATGTATACTGGATAAGCTAGGATAAGATACTGGATATGCTACACAATGAAACTGCTACTTGCACATGGGCCGGGGTGTAAGAATGGTGAAGGGAATGTTGCAATTACTGTTAGCCATTACTGTGTTATTTGTGTTATTCCACATATGCATTGTTCGTGTTACTCTATGTATAATGACATCAGCGATCCGCTTATTGGAAAACATAGTAAAAGGAACTTGGCTGTTGCAAATAAGAAGAAAGGGGGGAAATGTTGTAAGGCATGAGAATCCTGGCAGAGGGGCCCCAGCCAAGTTATGTGCAGTTACCCTTATCAGGGCCTGAGGAATGCAAGAAGTGCTAAATTGGGAAAGAAGATACTGGAAGACAGAATAACAAGACAGCAAGAAAGTAGATAAAGAGGGGCTGTACCATCCTGGACTAGAACCAATCCGGTTCCCTGAAAGGTGCATGCAGGGCGTGTGGACAATGCGGAAGGTCCAATCAGGTCATGCATGATTGTGTGAATGTCTTTTACCCCTTCCCATGGGCAGGCCGGTGTTCAGCCATCTCCAGGACATCAGGGCCCCACCCCACGTCCCTGGGACCTGGGAAGACAAAATCCATCACTCCAAATGTTCCCCCTTACTCCTTCTTCCCAGGCATTTGGCCCTGGCAGTGGGGTTTGTGGTGGTTGCTGCAGGAAAAAGGAGACCCCTGTGACACTTTGGGGCACATGGAACCAAGGGGTCATTGTGACACAGCAGGGCCTCATGGAACCAAGGAGTCCAACGGTCTCAAACATTTCCTGCATGGTTCTGCCTTAGGGAAGGGGAACCTTCTTGGTGGCAGCTTGGGCTCAGCACACACTTGAGGAGGGTGTCTGTAATCAATGAGGAAACCTAGGAGTGTAGGATTGCTTCAGAAAAGAAGAAAAGCCCTCTTTGGCTGAGTGCAGCCAGTTCTCCAAGCAGAGCAGGTCCCAGGTGAGTGAGGAGAGGCAGGATGGGGTTGGGAATGTGGAGCAAGGTTGTTCACACTGGGTCAGACCTCAAGGCACAGCTTCTCTGACCAGGCCAGACCTCCTAAGGAGAGACCCTGCATCAATATCAGTCACAGGATGCTGCAATCACCTCTTCTCTAAAGAGAAAAATACACCCTTTAAAATAGGAATGTGGATTTCTTAGAAGCTCTTTGAAATATTTCCCCATAACTATAGTAGGAAACCTTCCTAAAGAACTGCACTGGAGCAGAGGGAAATCAAGGCAGAGCCATGGTTTGTCAGGACTTGCTTGATCCTGATGAGCCCTGTGGTGCATTTGGAGCTGAGCCCTTGAAGCTCAGGGCCTGAGAGGACATTGCACAAACCTTTCCAGGAGTCAAAGGCAGAGGAAAAACCCAAAGTGTCTCGAGGCATTAATGGGTCTCACTGAGGTCCATCCCCAACACAGGCTCCTCATGGACTCCTTGGAGGAGAGAACTGGAGGCCAGGATTGCACAAAAACCTCTCAGAAGACTCAGTGTGGAAAGGAAAATCCAAAGCACCTTAAAAACCTTGAGTATCTCAGAGCATTAATGAACCCCACTGAGTGTCAATACAAAGCTCTCAGGGGACTCGTTAGAGTAGATAATTGGAGGCCAGGATTGCACAAACCTCTCAGAGATTCAGTGTGGAAAGGAGAATGGAAAGAACCTTACAGAAAAAAAAAAAAAAAAAGAACGCTGACGCATTAATAAGCCCCACCGAGTGTTGTTACTGACTAAGAACCTCAAGGGACTCATTAAAGCAGATAATTGGAGGCCATGATTGCACAAAGCTCTCAGGCTCCAAGGCAAAAGCCAAACCCAAAGTCCTTTGGAAAACCTGCAGTCTTTAAGGGAGCATTAAGCATCCTGGGAGCATTAAGGAGCCCCCCAGGGCCATTCCTGACCAAGGCTCCCCAGGGACTCCTTCCAGTAGACCCGTGAGGCCACTGGGTTGTGGGGGGGATGCTGAGGGCAGGACAAGGGGGTGACAGTGCCCAGCCTTGCTGGGGCTGTGCCAGGAGGCCCCAGGGCCTCAGGACAAGGTGTCTCCTCACAGCCCTTGGTGGCACAGACACTGCTGTGCCCCAGGGCACCAAGACCTGGCTTCTCTTTGTCCCCTCCTGTCATCCCTGCCTCCAGTTCTCTGCTCTGACTGGAGCCTGGGGACACTTTCTCACTCCTGTCCCTCACTGGGACCCATTAAAACTTCAAGAAACTTTGAAGTTCAACTCTCACTTGAATTCTTGAGAGGTTTCTCCAGCTCCCTGTGAGGGACTGACATTCAGGGCCTCAGCACCAAGCTCCATGAGGGTCATTAAAGTCCTTGTGCTGTGTCTGTGCTGCTGAGCTGGGCCGGGCTCTGGCACAGAGGCAGCTCCTGGCAAGCGGCAGCGCTGCAGAGAGACAGCTCTGGCCAGGAGCAGCTCCTGTGCACAGCCCAGCAGGGCTGGGGCACTGCCTGCAGCCAGCCCGGGCACAGCACAGAGGCACCCAGGCCTTCAGCTCAGCCTGGGCTGGGAGCACAGAGCAGAGCTCACTCAGGGCTCAGCACAGGAGAAATCCTCCCAGCGTTGGAAACAGTCATTGTCTGGCTGGGGGAAGAGAAGCTGCAGCTCCTGGAGGCACCTCCTGAAGCTGGCCCATGGCACAGCTTTCAGGAGCTTTCCGGAGGACTCTCAGGGTTGCTGCAGTGTGGGGGATGTGGCCCTAGGGCAGGGCTGTGTTTCCCTGCTGCAGCAGCCCAGGCCCAGCACAAGGCAGCTCCCTGTTGCCAGGCTCTGCTGCAGGGCTGAGCAGCCGGGGCTGCAGCCAGGGGTGCCCAGGGCTGTCCTGCAGAGCAGGGTCCTGCAGCCCAGGGCGCTGTGCTGGCCCAGGGACTCTGCTGCCTGCCAGGGGCAGCTCTCAGCCGGCCCGGGGAGCTGCTGCCAGCGCTGGGGGAGAAGCTGTGGGGGGAAGGAGCCACCCTGAGCAGGGCAGGTGCTGCTGCTGAGAGCTGCTGCCTGGGGCAGGGCTGCTCCCAGCTCCACACCAGCCTGGCCACAGCTCCGGAGGGCACTTCCCAAAAGAAGGTAAGCCAGGGATTGCTGTGAAGATCAGGAGCTTTCCTGAAACTGTTTCAATTTCCTCCTTGGAGCAGAGGGGAACGTTGGGGGATGAGAGAAGCAGAACAGGAATAGTAATCCCAGAATCACAGAACATTCTGAGACTCTGCTATTGTCCTTGTTATTATTATTATTTTCACTTCTCTGGTATTATCATTGTTACCCGGTGCTCTCAGGGAGGCTCTGGGATCTGCAGCAACTGAGTCAGGCTCTGCCCTTGAGGTTCCTGCCAGGCAGGGGTGTCCATGGGAATGGGGTGTCCAAGCTTCCCTGTGCCCTGTGGGGCTGTGGGCAAAGCAGTCCATGGGAAAGGGGAATGAGCTGAGCCTCCCTCCCTGAGATACCATCATGGGCACAGCCGGGGCTCTCCTCGCTGTGTCCTCCCAAGCTCTGAGCTGCCCTCCTGGGTGCAAATCTGTGCCAGAGCCTCTCAGAGTGCCCTGAATGTCGCCCAGGGAAGTGCAGAGATGCCACAGCTGAGGAAATGCTGCTGGGTTTGCCAAGGGCACCGTGAGTGTTCCTGGCAGAAGGGGGATGCTGAGATCTTGCCCAGAGCCCTTTAGAGAGGGTGAGACATTCAGGGATCCCTCTGCTCTGGGTAGGGTCTGGTTTATCCCAGGGTGACCCAGGAGTGGGATTGTGCTCTGATTGCAGCCAAAGGGGCAAGCCCAGGGCAGTTGGGAACAAGCCCATCCAGCCCCTCACCTTGCCCTGAGCCACAGGGAATCCTTTGCCTCTCACCTCTCTCAGTGGCAAACTCGGAGTGCAGCAGAAATGCTGGGGATTTCTGACCTCAGAGAACCAGGAATGATGTGTGGGTAGGAAAACATGTCCTAAAACTCACTCCTGCCATCCCTGTCCTTTAGACCTGGGAGTGCAGATGGTACCAAGCCTGTCTGCATTAGGAGGGATTCCACTGACAAATCCTGACTATCCAGCCTTATCCCTCTGCCACATGGCCACAAACCCAGGGCAGCAGGGCAGGGATGGCTCCTCGAGAGCCCCCACGCACAGGCCTGGCTGCTCCTGGCACACTCAGCACAGCTGGAGCTCAGGCAGGGAGCTGGGTGAAGGATTTCCCAGAGCAGGAACAAGGGTGGGTGAGTCCCAGCGGGACAGTCTGCAGGGAATGGCCCAGGTTTGGCTCCAAGCAGCCTGTCCTGAATTGTCCCTGTCCTTTCTCCATGAACAGGTGCCCGTGGCCAGAGACAGCAAATGTCTAACAGCAGCTCCATCAGCCACTTCCTCCTGCTGGCATTGGCAGACACGTGGCAGCTGCAGCTCCTGCACTTCTGCCTCTTGCTGGGCATCTCCCTGGCTGCCCTCCTGGGCAACGGCCTCATCATCAGCGCCGTAGCCTGCGGCCAGCACCTGCACATCCCCATGTTCTTCTTCCTGCTCAACCTGGCCCTCACCGACCTGGGCTCCCTCTGCACCACTGTCCCCAAGGCCATGCACAATTCACTCTGGGGCACCAGGCACATCTACAAAGGATGTGCTGCTCAGCTATTTTTCTTTCTATTCTTCATGGGAGCAGAATATTCCCTCCTGACTGTCATGTGCTAAGACCGCTACGTGTCCATCTGCAGACCCCTGCACTATGGGACCCTCCTGGGCAGCAGAGCTTGTGCCCACATGGCAGCAGCTGCCTGGGCTTTCTCAATGCTCTGCTGCACACAGCCAATACATTTTCCCTGCCCCTGTGCCAGGGCAATGCTCTGGGACTGTTCTTCTGTGAAATCCCACACATCCTCAAGCTCTCCTGCTCAGACACATACCTGAGGGAATTTGGGCTTCTTGCTTTTAGTGCTTTTCCTTTTTTGGGTTGTTCTGTGTTCATTGTTTTCTCCTATGTGCAGATCTTCAGGGTCGTGCTGAGGATCCCCTCTGAGCAGGGCCAGCACAAAGCCTTTTCCACGTGCCTCCCTCATGTGGCTGTGGTCTCCCTGTTTCCCAGCACTGGCACATTTGCCTACCTGAAGCCCCCCTCCATCTCATCCCCATCCCTGGATCTGGCCCTGTCAGTTCTGTACTCGGTGGTGCCTCCAGCCCTGAACCCCTTCATCTACAGCCTGAGGAACCAGGAGCTCAAGGATGCCCTGAGGAAAATGATGACTGTATCTTCTCAGAAGCAATAAACTCTCTCTTTTCTGCTCCATAACCTTCAGAATGTAACTCTTTACAATCTCGGCCTTTTTTTCCCTATTTGTCCATTTTTTCATTGGTGCCTTTCCTTATTCTTTTTCTAGTGTTACACTGTGTTTTTCTAAAATACTGTAGTATACTCTTAGCATTTCTACATGAACATCTACCTTTCTTTGGAAACACAAAGACTTTCAGGAGGCTTCTTCCCTGTGCATTTGAATAAAAGCAAGTGGCTTCCCTGACTTGTGTGTCCAAGATATTTTCCTCAGCCCTTCTCTGGCTCTGCAAGGGCAGTGCCTGTGGGCAGGGAGGGAAGAGACTCCCAGCCCAGCAGCACAGCCAGGGACAATGGCCCTGCCTCTTCCCATCTCGGCTCTTCCCAACTCCACCCTCTCCTTCCCAGCCCTTCTGTGGGTGCAAGGCCAGAGTGCTCGGGCAGCTCGGTCACTGTCCTGCTGCGTGTCCGTGCTGTGACCACAGGCAGGGACAGGCCATGGGCACTGCTGGGACACAGCTGGGCTCCCCCACAGCAGCTCCATCAGCAAAGGGCATCTCCTGAGCGCAGGGCAGGAAGGCTTCGCTCTCCCTCCAGAGTCACTCTTAGGACTCTCAAGAGGCTCCTTGTGTTCTGTGTTCTCCCAGGGCTCAGTGAGATGAAATCAGGGTGCCAGTGTGGCCTTCAGGGGACTCAGGTCTGGGTCAGGTTTTGCTTGCTGGTGGCCAGTGCCCATCAGATGGTGAATGGTCAGTGCTGAACCTTCCTGGGGCTCTCCAGCTTGTGCCAGGGCTGATGGCAGGGGAATGTTTGTCTGGAAGGCCTTGGCAGCTGCCAGGAGAACACAGGGGAGCTGCAGGGACAGTGTGTGCCAGGGCTCAGCAGGGAGTGGAGCTCACTGGGTACAGACCTGTCTGGGGTGGGGTCACCCAGAGATAAAGCACTGAATGTCTGCTGTGAGCCAGGAGTGTCGCAGCGAGGGAAGACTCGGACCACTCAATATGAGTTATCAGCAAGCTTCGATTTATTGATCAATGCTTTACAGTTTTATACAGTTCTTAATAAGCTCATGCATATTCTGTAATCTACTACTGTCATAGGCTAAAGCACTAACTGTTAGCCACGCCTTACTTTCTCATGCTAGCTGCCAATATTCTAGTCTTATTCTGTTCTTTTCCCATGCCTTGCTGACTGTAAGAATTGTGCTGTTGTTTAACTACCCCCACATAGTGTCCTTGCTTGCTTGCTTGCTTGCTTCAGCGATCATACAAGCTGAATACGATAGCTAGAAAAATCCCCTTGGGCCATCTCCAACATGTCTACGTGACCCTTCTCAGCTAACCAATTCTCAGTAATTCCCCCGCTCTTATTTTGTGCAATTAATACTTCATCGGCTAACTGCTTAGTCTTTTTCATAATACATCCGAAAGCAATGCAAACAACTACATTCATTAGCAGAATTATTCCTAACCAGCGTAATCCCTCCTTAAAACAGCTCATCAACCAACTTCCTAAACCTAGTGATTTTAGCCATTCATCTAACCCAAATCCTTCTTGTTCCTTAAGGTTGTGAAGACTTAATATCAGCAATGCTTTTGTGAATAGATTGAGAGTGATCAGAAAGGTTCATACAACACATTCCTTCAAATTCTTCACATCCATGGCATTGTGCTAAAAGTAAATAATCAATTGCAGCTCTATTCTCTAATACAGCATGCCTAACAGTAACTACATCTTGTGATAGCATATCCATTACATCTGATGTACGATTTATCTCATCTTTTGCCCAACAGCCTAGTTGCTTAACCAAATTAAGAGCCTTATTAGCCGATGCCCCAGGCAGTAGTGTGGATGTTATAACTCCTCGTAATTCTGACCAAAAGGTAGGTGGTCCTATGTTGTCACAATTTAAGTCATGTATGCTGTGTTTTTGTCTGGATGATGACCACCTCATTAATAGACTTATATTTGGGGTGGAACAGTGCTAATTGACCCAAATAACATGGTCCTCCTTGTGGATTACGAGGGATTCCATTCCAAGCCCTATCTCCACAGATAAGAAAGATACCTTGAGGCAAGGCCATAGGCTGAGTAATGTTAGAGGCATTGCAACTACTAAATAAGCTCATAAACACGTCTCGGATTCGCAATGATGAACTTAACGTAGCCCAGCTTGAAAATTGTTGGTTAAAGTTACTGTTGTTTCTGGGCAAAAATGATAACCAACCACCCCTTGTAACATTAGTTGTATTCATGCTGCCAAAAAGATCTAACTCCTCTGGGTCATTTTTAAGCGTGATATTAAGAGCAGTTATAATACGACACTGCCAGCCTCCATCTAACTGTGCCTGAGTAAAACCCGTTGTGTTGACCTCTCGATACATCACAGTGCTATTAAGCACTGTATCATTTTGTATCCATCCCTTGAATTTTTGTTCTGACCAAGTGGGTACTCCAATAAGGCATGTTCTAAAGGGAGATGACACAGCACCAAGGGCTAAACATAGTGATGTCTGATTAGTTATGTTGGCTATTGTCACCCACACGTTCTGTCGTGGAGGCAGGTGGAGCGACCTCTCTGCTGCGTTGATAGTGAGAGCAATCAGAGTTACCCAGCCTACCCATCCTTTGACAAAGCCTACGCCAATCCCCATCATTTATTGTCCACCCTTTGGGAATGCGGATGCACCTGTCACACTGTTTTTGCAGAATCTCAGTAACCGATTGCTCCTGAACCCGCCTTACCAAGCGCTTGGCCTCGTACCTAAAATGCGCTATGGTTCTTTGCTCGATACTTTCATACAGCCCGAGCCCCTGAAGGCCAGGTAGTCCCGTCTCCACTTGTAAGGCTTCTACCAAGGATTGATCTCCTGCATTTGTCTCGGCTATCAATCGATTATTACAAAATCCACAACATAAACTAATCATGCGGCTTTGACGGGTCCAACGAATATGTTTACATCCCCCACAGTAAAGCCTTATCCATGCTTGACAATTCCGCCCCCAACAACTAACACAAACTTTCCGTGTCAAATTACCTAATTTATAATTATCTAAAGCACTAAAAAATTGTGTTAAACCAGTAAGATCTGTCCAATTTGTCACCCGAGGATCAAAAAGGTGCTTGACTGGCGTAGTGATCGGATCAATCGCCAGATGCAACCGAAGGATCTTCCTCTGCTGTGCCTCGTCCTGATCGCTCGTCGCTCTGGACGCCAGGGTGACTGGGTGCAGGCCTTGTCCAGCGACTGGGAACCCACAGGTGTCCTGCTGTTGTAGAGACACAAAGGTAACCGCGACCCACATAAATGACTTCAGCGGGGCCCTCCCAAATACCTGTTTTTGGATTTTTATATCAAACCCACATGGAGGGCAACTCGTCCTTTTTTGGGCCCAACATAGTGCCTGACAGCAGGAGGTTCTGAACTATCTCCAAACACACACAAATGATTTAACACAAACAATGCTTTTTCAACCCTTTCTCGTGGGTCCCCTATTTCCTGGAACTTACCCAAATACCGTTTTATTGTCCCATTTGCCCGTTCATCAATGGCCTGCCCAGTAGGTGAGTGAGCAATGCCCTTGATGTGCTTAATGTCCCACATTTTCATAAACTGTGCAATGCTCTTGCTACTATAAGCGGGCCCATTGCCTGTCTTGATGACCCGTGGTACCCCCATGACTGCAAAACAACTGGTAAGGTGCCGTTTTACATCCCTGACCTTTTCTCCAGGTTGAGGAGTAGCCCAAATCATGTGACTATAGGTGTCAATGGTCACATGCAAATATTTCAACCTTCCTAAACTATTTACATGAGTAACATCCATCTGCCACAGTTCATTGGCCTGAAGACCTCTGGGGCTCACTCCTAGGCCGAGTCCCACCCCTTGATTGTGGTGACTGCATATAGAGCAAGCTTTTACAATAGCCCTGGCCTCTGCTAACGGTATGCCATAGGCCCTGTGAAGGCCCCGTGCATTCTGATGGTATATTGCATGTGCCTGTTGCGCTCGGCAGTGCGGTGAAAGCGGAGCTTCCACTGTGGCCACCAAGCGATCTGCCCTGGCATTGCCTTCTCCTAAGCCTTGATCCCACTGATGGCTTCTAATGTGAAGCACTGCATAGCTGGCTGTACGCTGCATGATGGCTCGCCTCATCTGCATAAGTAGTTCCGCGAGCCTCCGATTTTTAACGTCCTTAATACTGGCTTCTTCAATGCGGTTCGCGACGCCGGCCACATATAAAGAATCAGTAACGATGTTAAGTGGCTCATGCAACCATCGTAGCAAAGTCCAAACTACTGCTACTAGCTCTAATGTTTGTAGTGAGTCCTCAGGTTCAGCAGGTAGGATGTGGTGATGCCACTCATCTTTCTCCTTCCAAGTAGCAGCAGCCATCCGGGAACGTTTCCCTGCATCGGTGAAAACCGTAACTGCTTCTGGCAACGGCTCGCTGGACCGCTTTGGAACTGGCAACCATTTCTGATTTGTCATCCAGGCCAGGACAGACGACTTCAGTGGTTGAATCTTAACAGTGGGTCCATCATCAAGCAATGCTGCTTGCAATTCAGGTGAATGAAGCAAATACCAGTCCAAGGCCTCCTGTTGAAGAGGGACATCAATTTCTCCTGGGGCTTCTCCTGTAATCTGCAGGATCCTAAGCCTTCCTTTTCTGATCAGGTCGGCTAAAGTTTTTATTTGTTCTTGCACCGTCCTTCAGGGTTGTAGGGGAGGAGGAATCCATTCCAGTACAATCTGATCCTCTCTCCCTGGCTTCCCCAGTTTTATTTTATGCTGTGTAACTGCTCCCAGGAGATGTTGTTGTCCCATAAGGATCGTGATGTTAAGAGGCATGCCCTCTTGCCGACGATGAGTGGCATGTGTGGCAACCATACTGGCGATTTGCTGAAGTGTGGTTCGCTGGTGCGGCGTCACGAACACCTTTGTTGCTGGATCCGTTCCCTTGAGCAGGGGTTGCAAGCAGTCCAGTAACTCATTGGGTATGCCCACCACTGGTCGTAGCCACTGTAAATCACCCAGTAATCTCTGCGCATCATGGAGTGTTTTAATTTCCATATCAATAGTGATCTTTTGTGGCTGGATATGCTGATCAGTAATTTTCCACCCCAAATATTTCCAGGGGCTTGATTCTTGAACTTTTTCCTCAGCAATCATTAGTCCCTGTAATTGTAACTGTGATGTAAGGTGCTGCTTTTGTTGTGATGTAAACGGCTGAGCCTGGGCCAGAAGTATATCGTCCATATAGTGGTAAATGATGACATCTGACCAGGCCTTCCGAATTGGCTGCAACGCAGCATCAACATACAGTTGACACAATGTAGGCGAATTGCGCATTCCTTGCGGCAAAACAGTCCATTCAAATTGCTGAGCTGCTGCTTCCCGATTGATTGCTGGCAAAGTAAAAGCAAAACGTTGCTTGTCATTTTCGTGAAGTGCGATTGTAAAAAAGCAGTCCTTGAGATCAATAACCAGCAAATGCCAAGCTTCAGGAAGCATAGCAGGATTAGGCAATCCGGGTTGCAGCACTCCCATGGCATGCATCTGGTCATTCACTGCACGCAGATCATGCAGCAGTCTGTGTTTACCCGATTTCTTTTTAATAACAAAAATCGGTGTATTCCATGGGCTTGTAGACAGCCTTAAATGTCCTTGTTGAAACTGCTCGTGCACCAACTGGTGTGCTTGAATGAGACTTTCCCTTTTTAAAGGCCATTGCTCTACCCACTTCGGTTCATCTGTTTTCCACCGTAGGGGAATCGGGAAAGTCCATGCAATGGCCGCTCCTAAAAAGGGGGGTCTGTTGTCAGGACCATCCCCATCTGAGCCAACACATCACGACCTATTAATGCATCTACCCCTGAGGGGAGCGGAATGACAGATACAACACAGCTCACAGTCCTGTCTCCGATCGTGATTTTTAGCAAGTGTGATCTTTGCGCAACTGTAAGTCCTCCGACCCCAGCAATTGTTGCACCAGTATAAACTGTAGGCCATTTTGGAGGCCATTTGTGCTGGGATATGACGCTTACATCAGCACCTGTGTCCAAAAGTGCAATTAGCAGAATAATCTGCTCCTTAAATTGTACCTTAACTTGTTGGCGCGGTCGTTGTTTCAGGTCGACCGTTAGCAAGTTCATGGCACCTGTAGATCCGAATCTGCCCTCACCATGAGGTGAACCACCTTGTCCAAGCTCTGCTGAAAGATGAGGCAAAGGCACTAATTGTGCAATCCGCTGCCCTGCAGGAATATACAGCGGTGGAAATGCAGTCTGTGCCATAATTTGTATTTCACCTTCATAATCAGCATCAATTAGTCCAACAATAACAGTAAGTCCTGCCATGCTTGCTGATGACCTGCCGATTAATAAAGCTCCAACCTTTTGTCCATTTATTACAAGAGGTCCTTTAACTCCCGTTGGAAGTCACTGAGGTCTATTATCCAATAGCGTACAATCTACTGAGGTTGCCAGGTCCAAGCCGAGGCTTCCACTTGTGGCTGGTCGGAGAGTTGATGCACTGATATCGGGAATGCAGCAGGGTTTGGGGCCGCCATTTGTTTCCTCACGCGGGGACCCTTCACGCTGATTTTTCTGTTTCCCGGACCTCGCAAGCATGCCGATGCTGCATGGGTGTCCGATCGGCAACGTTGACACCATACTGAACCAGCATTGCAGTCCCTTCTCATATGTCCGCCACGACCACATCGATAACACTGGATCCTGGCTTGTCCTCCTCCTGATGGTTTTGGCGTTGGCACTCGCAAGGGGGCAAGAGCGGCTAGTACCTGACCCTGTGCTATCCGCGCTTGTTGTGCTATCTGCGCTTGTTCTTTTAGACTGACTCCCAGTTCCTTAATCGCATTCACTAAAAAGGCCTGTGGCCCTACAGGCATTTGTGCTGCACGCTCTAACAGCTCCTCAATGGTCCAATTCCCTGGCATTGTAGCAATTAAACTGCGGGTAGCATTATTGCAATTTTGTAGTGCGCATTGCTTTAACAGTGCACTGTGCATATACTCAGGGACTCCACCATTATGAATAGCATTAGCCACTCGGTCTATAAAAGTCCCAAGTGACTCCTCTCTACCTTCTTTAATTCCCATATATATCGGAATACCTCCTGGGGCTTTTATCTTATCAAGTGCCTGTCGGGCCACCCTCATTGCTTCCCGCACCTTATCTGGCCCTATTAGTGCCTGAGCTTCTACCCGAAGATAAGCACCTATCCCCATCAATTCATCTATCGTGATACCGTGAAGCAGATCTCCAGCCTGCCTTTGTGCAGCTACTGACTCCTAAGCAAAAGCCTGCCAGTGAGCATTGAACAAAAGTTGCTGATGCTGAGTCAAAATTAGTCGCATAATGCTCTTAATATCTGCTGGTAATAGCAAACCCCTTCCCCAAATATAATCAATCATCTGCTTAGCTGGTTCCCCATGAACACCTGACTCATTAACTGTAGCGCATAATTGTGTCAACAGTTTCCAATCAAGAGAAGTGATTGATGCAGTCAAACCCCCCCTTCCGCGGGAGTAAATGCTACAGGGAAAGCTTGCAGGAGTGCCTCTACCGCCTCCTTATCCCTATCTGCTAACGCCTGCTCAGTAATATTCTGCCACATTCTTCGTCTCTCAGCAGCGAGTTGCTGAGCCATAGAGCCATAACTATTTAATGACGAACTAGAATCCTCTAATAAATGACTTAAAGGCTCCCTGAACGGATTGCCCAGAGACCGAGACTGAGAGGGGTATTCCTCCTCCTGTTGCAGAGGGGAAGGTGGTAAGGGTGCCGACGGAACAGGTACTGCAGTCCCCTGCCCCGTGGGCCCTTGTGGAGGCACATGAACTGTGTTTGTGGTAGGGGGCAAGGGATATTGGGGTGTATTACCTAAACCTTCTCTAACAGGGGATCCCAGGCGCTCAGAAGCTGCCTTTGCTGCCTTTTGCTCTGCATGATGCTGATCTAAAGCATTCATTACCACCCACCATGGTTTACCTAATTTTTTAGCTGTTTTATCGTCATCTAAAGTAGCCTCCCAAATTTTATCCCCCAGCCTACGCCATTCTTCCCTTTCAAAAGTAGTGTTAGGATCTACAAAACACCTCTTGGTTAGACCATATGCTAGTAAGGCCTCTAATTCTTTTTGGGTATCTATACCCTGTACTCCCCGCTTTTCTAAAAAGCATCGGAGCATATCATGCACCGCTTGCCTCTCCATACCTCTTTAAGTTACTAGCTAGCACTGTTGCAGCCCTTGCGAGGCGTCGGCGGTGTTGTCGGCTGAAACCCGTCTGTACGGTCATTCAGGGTGCGGAGACCAGCTCTTTCACCTCCCGGGCTGCTTCGGGACCGACCCGATACTGTGCCGGACTGTGGCTTACAGGGTCACAGCCCTCCTTGCTGTCCCAGTCCCTGTTTGGGTGCCATTTTGTCGCAGCGAGGGAAGACTCGGACCACTCAATATGAGTTATCAGCAAGCTTCGATTTATTGATCAATGCTTTACAGTTTTATACAGCTCTTAATAAGCTCATGCATATTCTGTAATCTACTACTGTCATAGGCTAAAGCACTAACTGTTAGCCACGCCTTACTTTCTCATGCTAGCTGCCAATATTCTAGTCTTATTCTGTTCTTTTCCCCTGCCTTGCTGACTGTAAGAATTCTGCTATTGTTTAACTACCCCCACATAGTGTCCTTGCTTGCTTGCTTGCTTCAGCGATCATACAAGCTGAACACGATAGCTAGAAAAATCCCCTTGGGCCATCTCCAACATGTCTACGTGACCCTTCTCAGCTAACCAATTCTCAATACAGGAGAACTCTGCAGCCCCGGGGGACACAGCAGGCACAGCAAAAGGTCTGTGGGCAGTGACTCGTGTGACCCTCAGGGAACTTTCCCAGGAGGATCCAGGGCAGCCCCAAGGCCACGGGGCAGCCCTGGAACAAGGCAGGCAGCTCTGAGCAGCCTCCATGGGCACAGCAGAGCCTGTGTGGGAGGGGGTCAGTGCAGGGAGCAGCAGCAGCTGCCTCTGTCTCCCAGCTGGAGCAGCACAGCCCAGCAGAGCCAGCCCAGGGCCCCGGGCAGCACAGCCCCCGTGCTCTGCAGAGCAGCACCCCCAGCTCGGGGGCTCTGGGCAGCAGGGCAGGGGCTGCAGCAATGGCTGCTCAGGCCAGCACAGACGTGTTCCCCGGGGAAAGGCTCTGTGGGCAGCTGGCATGGGCCAGGAGCAGAGCAGGAGCCCGTGTGTATGCACAGGAGCCCTGGCAAGAGGCTGCCCTGTGCCTGGGCCAGCAGGAGCTGCCTGAGGAGCCCCAGGGCCAACTCTCTGCTGCTGTGCTGGCCAGAAGGGCTGGCCCTGGGGCTGCAGGAGCTGGCTGAGCTGAGGATCTCCTGAGCATTCCAGTCACAGAGTTACTGTCCCCGACCTCCAGTGCCTCCAGCTCCTGCTGCAGGGCCACACCTGACTCTGCTGGGCTGGGGCTGGGGCAGGGGCAGGGGCAGGGGCAGGGGCAGAGGCAAGGGCAGGGAGAGGAAAACAATGGACCCTTGGTTATACGAGTCCCCACAGTGTCAGAATGGTCTCCGTGGTCACATGAGGCCCCACAGTGTCTCAATGCACCTTTGGTTCTATGGGGCCCACAGTGTCACAACGGCCTCTTGGTTCCATGGGGTCCTGCAGTGTCACTATGGTCCCCTTGGTTCCATGTGGCCCCACCGTGTCACCATGGTTCCCCTGGTCACACGAGGCCCCGCAGTGTCACAAGGCACCTTTGGTTCTATGGGGCTGCAGTGTCAGTTTTGCCGGTGGGCAGGGCCAGCACCAGAGACACAGACACCAACTGAAGGTACAGTGTAATTTATTATCATGCAAAACTGCAAAGAATTTAAAAAAGCTTAAGCTCAGCAATGCATCCAGTCATTACTACAAAAGATTGGCTGCAGTGATTAACAAAGATCCATCCCCAGTTCCCCTCAGACTTTCCCGTCACCCAGACCCACACATCAGCTGGGGGAAGCTGTCCCAGCCAAGGCCTGGAGAGCCACTCCCGGACACTGGCACTTCCTGCAGCTGCCTCCACCTTTGCAGGCAACGAGGCTCCAACCTCACTGTGAGAGGGCCCAGCTTTTACACTGTTAAACAAACAAGCTGACAGCACTTCTAGTGTGGGAACATCTGGCTTCGTTCTCCTCTTTGGCATCTCCCAAAGCCTGGCCAGGGCCCAAGGAGGAACCAAGGGAGTTGACTTTGATCCTTCACCCCCAAACAAGGCCAGATGGGGCCTTGTCTGCTTTTCAAATACAGAAAGGTAAATCCACGTTTCACCAATGAACACATACAGAGATCACATTGCTAATAACGCTACATTAATGAGCAGATACAAATATAACATTTGGTTGGAAGGTTCATCTAGAGGTCAGCTTTGGCTCAGGGCCTGTTGTTCAGGCCTTGGTACTTCCATCAGTGCTTTGACCTACAGATGAACTACAACCTGCATAACAATTATTTCGATAATGAAACCTTATATTTAGGTATTAGGCATAAAGGCATCATGTCTTGTTCTTCAATTAAGTGCTCTTCCAGTTCATTACTCAGAGCTATAATTCCCATTCCTTTTAAAACATGCCCAGTTAGTTGCTAGTCTCTGTTACTTATCAAATGCTACTTTTTTCTTGAAACTGTGTCTCTTTTTAGACAAGTCTCAGTGCTCCATTTTCCCGCACCAAGTGTCACAACAACTCTAACATGGAATCATAACACACCAAGTGCTCACACTGCAATGATTACAGTGACTGCCACAAATGCATTTCGCAGCAGCCTCCAATTTGTTAGCCATAAAGGAAGCCAATCCCACCAAGAAGAATGCTCTACTTTCTGCTGCTCTTCTACTGCTCTGTCCAGGTGATTCCTGGTTGTTGGACTTCAAACCCATCACTGATATCAGTGCAACATTCCTGTCCTAGAATGGCACAGGTTCCTCCTTGGCCAGCGAGCAGATAATCCAAGGCCATGCGGTTCTGTAGAGCCCCCATTTGTGTTTGTTGGAGCTCATAGGATGTGCTACTCGATATTTTAACAGTATCATTTGCCTTCTAATAATCAATTTAGCTCGTTAATGTAAACTCCACAGGACAAGGCAGCTCACATGGGGCACAGGGTGAACCAGAATCTTTGGCTTTCTGAAATCCAAGGCACTCTTTGGCTGGAAAATGTTCTCTTAGCCCCAAACTCTTCCTCGTGGTTGTTGCTGAAGGACCCTAAACGGCGGCCCTGCAGCTGGGAGTGGTGTAACACTGACACTGACCAGCTCCAGCACCCCGAGTTCTACTGACATTGTGAGTGATGGTAAAGCACAGAAATCCTTTCCCATTGTGGCCTCTAACTATTACAGGGTTCATTTTCTCCAGAAGGGAAATCTTGGTGAATCCTGAAAACAAATAATTGCATTCCTTTGTTCACAGCAGTTTTCTTTAACTGTCCCTGCACTGACTCCGTTACGAGTCAGAGCCCATTGACAGAGTTCTGGCCACTCTGTAGGGTGGGCCCTCCAAGGGAATCCCATTCCTCCCAACTATAGCTGAGAACATACCCAGCAATTATTACAATGAGTATTTGGGCTACTTTGATCTTTACATTTTCCTAAGAATTTTCATGACTAATCCTTGGTGAAACTCTAGAGCTGTTTCTGGCAAACAAAGGTTCTGGTTGACTCTCAAGATACAACTTACAGACATCAGTAGTACTTCAGTGACACAGTTACTCATTCTTTTGTCTCAGTCCCACTCAGGTTAGGAACAGTAATTCCATTGTCCATGGAGCTGGCACCTTTTTAATTGCAGAATAATGCCCCCAGGGTCCTTTGCTGTTCAGCTTTACTGCGGTGTCTGGGGGCAACAAGGCTTGGTGGGGTCCTTTCCCCTTCGGCTGGAGAGGTGCCAGGTCCCAGTCCCTGAGGGGCACCCAGGTTCCTGCTTGGAATTCGTGTGGAAGCCACTCAGTGTCACATCAGCCTTCACACCGAGCCCCGTGGATCAGAACATTTTCCAAAGGGGCCGTTGGGGCAAACAGGGAGATTTGGTCTGGCAGGATCTGTAGAACAATATCCTAGAACATCTCCTTGTTCTCACACAGAACACTTGGCTGCAGGGACACATTCCCATTGTTCCTGCACAGGTTCCAGGATTCAAACAGTGTTGTCTTTCCCCGTAGCTGTTCCTTCAGCTGCCTCAGGAGGGCCATTTGGCCTCTGGACCCACACTGGCTCCATTATTAGGACTGCAGGATCCAAACGCTTTATCTCCACCAACAGAGGTGATTTGAGGTGGATCTCCTTTGATCACAGTTGTTTTTAGAACTGCAATATCAATAATTGTGCTGTCCTGTCATGGGGTTGAATCAGCAAATCTTCTTCATTATTGTTTAACAGAATTACTCCAATTTCTCCTTGATAATCTACATCAATTCCTCCTCCCATGACATGAACACTTTGCAAGGCCAAGCTCCAGTGAGCAGTTATCAAACCAAAGTGTCCTGGAGGAATCTGAATTCCTGTTTCAGTATTGATAACTCTCATTTGCTTCTGCTTTATCCTAATTAATTCTAATGCATGAAGGTCCAGCCCTGCAGCCTCTGGGGTGGCCCTGTCAGGGCCCATCGCACCCAGAACAATTTCCCAGGCAGCCCAAGTCTCCCTGTCCATGGGTGTATTTGCAAACTGGGTGCAGCCGTGCACATCCAGGGGGTTTCCATTTCCCCAGGGGCCCATTGTTAAGGGTATGGAGCACATCTGGGAGATGGGTTCTCCATCGGGACAGGTTCCCTTCTCCTCATTTTTTCAGCTGCTCTTTGAACAACCCCTTCATCCGTTCAACCAATCCTGCAGCTTGGGGATAGTCTGGGATATGAAAAACCCAGCAGTCTTATTCACTGTATTTTGCACAGTAACAGACAAAGCATTCACATCACAGTATCAGCAAATCCTATAAAAATCACCAATTTCATCCCTTCCTCCTGTATTCATTACCTACAATCTCATAAAGTTCACCAGTGACGTTTGTGTCCTGGCCAATCCTTTTCTGTAGGGTATTTAGTGTCACATCCCTGAGTAGTCAAAGCACACAAATTAGTATTGCCAGCACTAGTTCACATTATTATTTATTTTTTATCATATATGTAAGTATAAATACTATTTTATTCTATTTTATATATACATATATAAATTGTGATATTTCTATGATTTGACTTGCACAAAAAAACCTGAGCTCAAGATTAAAACCTTCTTCTGTCACTCCATGTGGGAGCATTCCAAAAACAATTGTTCCTTCTGTTGGTGCTGTTTCCAATATGCTGTTAACAAAATTCATCCTCGTCTTCCCAAATCCACAAGTTCTCTTCCTTTTTCAAAATTCAATTTTTTGATGCATTTTAATACATCCAGTGTTTCAGCTGCTTTTAACCGACTGCCCCACTGCTCACATGGTGATCCCACCTCAGCCCACTCCAGACCCAGCAAACTCCAGGGAAGCTCTTCCCATCCGGGAATTTTGGACTGAACTGATTCCTTACATTTACATTTGAAAAGTGACATTTTGGTGTGATACGGCCAGACTACGCCAATTTTGTTTCACCAGTGGGCAGGGCCAGCACCAAAGACAGACACCAACTGAAGGAATCCATGTAATTTAGTGCAGTTCAAAGCAGCAAAGAATCACAGAAGGAGAAGCTCAGCAATGCCCCCAGTCATCACTGCCAAAGATTGGCTGCAGTGATTAACAAAGATCCATCCCCAGTTACCCTCAGACATCACCATCACCCAGACCCACACATCAGCTGGGGGAAGCTGTCCCAGCCAAGGCCTGGAGAGCCACTCCCGGACACTGGGAATTCCTGCAGCGGCCTCCACCCACAGCTGAGGCTCCAACCCCGCTGGGAGAGGGCCCAGCTTTGACAGTGCTGAATAAACACACTGACAGCACTTCTAGTGCGAGAACATCTGGTTTCATCCTCCTCTTGGGTTCCTCCTAAGCCTGGCCAGGGCCCAAGGAGGAACCAAGGGAGTTGACTTTGACCATACAGCCCCAAACAAGGCCCCATGTCAGATTTCATGGCCTTATCTGGCTTCTAAACACAGAAAGGGCAATACATGTTTCACTAGTGAGTTGATACATCTATCACAGTGCTAATGACCATGCACATTTCAGTAATGAGTGGATACAAAGAACCTTTGGTTGGAAGATTCATCGAGAAGTCACCTTTGGCACAGGGCCTGCTCTTCAGGCCTCAGTCAGGCCTCTTGTCCAGGCCTTGGTACTTCAGGGATGTGGTTTAGTGGTGGGTGAACAGCTGGACTGGTGAGCTCAGAGGTCTTCTCCAACAGAAAGGATTCTGTAATTCCAGGGTTTTATCTGCTGCATTCAGCTAGGTCCACGTTAGCAGCATTAGATCCCTCAAAAAGTCCCCTCTGGTTCAGCTCTTGTGGCCTAAGGCTTCATCTCCTTCAGCTCCTGGTGCTAAGCTGCTCATGCTGAACGAGACGACTCGGAGAGAAGAATACAGTTCATCCAATTCCTTCTGGGACACGGAGAGGGGAGGATGTGAAAACAGGAGCATTGTTTCGTGTGGCCTCCTCTCTGCCCTTCGCGCCTTTCAGTGCTTTGAAACATCCAAGAGCTTTCTCCAAGAGTGCAATGAAGCAGCTGCTCCTGCTCCCAGCTCTCGCTCTCTCCAGTCTCTGCACTTGACTGCTTTTGTCCCTCTTGCTGTGCCCTCTGTGCCCCCGGGGCTCGGTGGCTGCTGCCCAGGACTGTGGCACTGGCACAGAACCAGTGCTCAAGACCCTCCTTTCTCTGCCCTTGGAGCTGCCTGGTCACAGCAGCCTTTTCCATCTGGAAGCTCCACATGGACAGGGAGTGCCCACCTCTGCTCCTTGCACACCCTCCAGGAGCCCAGGGCCTGCCATCTCCAGGCCCTGCTGGCACTGAGGGCTCCCAGGTGCCCCAGGCTGCTGTGACACCCCTGCAAACAGGAGGGAACAGTGGCAGGGGCTGTGCTGAAAGTCAGCTCCATTTGCTGCTGCTGCTGCTGTGGGGGTCATTTGTCCAGCCCTGTCCCAGAGTCAGGGACCAGATCCAGGCCCTGCTGCTGCTCCCCCGGGATCAGCCACAATTTGGGTGTTGCTGTCAGTGCCAGCAGCAGCGGGCGCTGAAGCAGCGGCTGCTGACAGTGCCCCAAGCCCCAGGGCCCGAGGGCTCCCTGGGCTGCGGGGCTGGGAGGGAGCTGCCCCTTGTTCTCCCTGTGCCTCACGCAGAGCTGGGCCGCTCACAAGTGGGGCAGCACAGCAAACAGGGAGCCTGCGAGTCTCTTCCAGCCGTGTCTGCTCAGAGTTCTGACCTTGGAGCTTCAGGGGGACAAAGGCAGCTGCTTCTGGTCCCTCTGCGTGTCCCCGTGTTCAGCAGTGCTGCTCCATCAGTCTGTGCACAGCAACGGGGAAAAGCCTCAGCCCTGCAGCGTCAGGAGCTGCTGGGCTCTGCCTGAGCAGCTCAGCCAGTGGGAAGGGTGCTGCTCCACACGGGAACCAGGAGCAAAGGACATTCCTTTCTTACGACGTGTTTTCTATTTAAAGAAAAAAAAGGAAAAATAAAAGGAAAAAAAACCCCAAAAAATGTGAAAGATAAAAACAAAAACCAAGAGTGTACTGAAAAACAGTGCATAACTTTGGATAAAGAGATGACTGATCTTTCTAAAATGAGCACTAAGTTATTTACTTTGTAAATGTGCTGATGGCATGGATCCAGCTTACTGACCTCAACAGCCTTTTTAAAAAGATTTTGGGGTTTCCAACATTGTTATTTTAAATTGTGCTTGAAGCAATAGGAAATTGATTTGTGCCCTGACAGCTCTGAGCAGGACTGGGAATCCAAACTCTGTCAAACCCCAACTCATGGAGAAGATGCCACTCCTTCTCACCCTGTGAACGAGCTGCACATTCCCTTCGCCCCACACCCAACACAAACACACCAAAAACAACCCAACCCAAAAACAACCAAACACCCCCAACAAAAAAAAACCCACCAAAACAAAACCCACCACCAAAACAAAAAAAAAAAAAAACAACCCCCCCCACAACCCCACCCAAACCCCAAAACACAACAATTCCCTTGCAAATTGTCAGGGGTTTCTTAAAGACGCAAAGTGCCACTTACAGCTTTTTGCTCTGGTTTGGCAGTGGAGAAGGGCAATTCTTCATCCATCAGCTCCAGCCTGCACTGCCTCAGGAACACGGCCCACTCGCCAGGTTTTCCCAATCGTGGCACTTCTAGAGGAGGAACAAAGTGCAATTGCACAATTCCAGCCCAAAAAAGGAAGAGTGGGACAGACAAAACATCCTGTGGCAATCCAGGTGTTCCACTGGGACTGTGGAGAGTTTGGGTTCTTGCCAGTGGGATGTGTGTCCCTCACTGCAATCTCTTGGCCTGCACCAGAGTCTCACTCACCTGCACGAGCAGAAAGCTCCGTCGCTGTGCTAGGAACCAGCTCGTGTCAGAGCTGTCAGAGCCATGTGAGGGGAGAGCGGGCCCAGCCGTGCCCGGGGCTGAGCCCCAGCAGAGCCCTGGCAGAGCCCAGAGCAGCCTCAGCATCTGCAGAGCCCGGCTGCAAGGAGAGAAAGCAGAAACCGCCCGGCAGCTGAAGCCTCCTGTCCCCTTGTCCCAGCCGCCCGCAGTGCCCAGGCCATGCTGGCCGTGCTCAGAGCTGGGCCCAAAGCTGCCCAGCACTGCTGCCTTTGGGAGCAGAGCAGGAGGGCAGGACATGTGCCCAGCCTGCAGCCAGCCATGGCACAGCCACCTCCTCAGCAGCTGCCCAGAGCCCAAAAGCAGCTTGGCAGCCGACTGAAGAATTCGCTGCAGCCGCCCCAGCAAAGGGGGAACCTTTGGTGCCCGGCCAGGCCGTGCCATGCCCAGATCCTGGAGCATCCCCCTGGCTGTGGACTCACCTGCACACTGGGCATGGAGTGTGTCTTTGAAGAAGGTGCCAGGATCGAAGTCCATCATCTTCAGCTGCTGCTGGCCAGGCTGAGAAAGAGATTATAATCCCTGAGGTCATCCTTGGTGTCTCCAGCAGCAGCCCCACCTGGTACAGCTTCTCCAGGGGCTCCTTCTCCTTCCCTGGAGGCCAGACCAGGCTGTCAGTGCTGCCCAGGGCCCCAGCTGTCAGTGAACCAGGACAAGCAAAACCAGGCAGCATGGTGGCCACCAGTGCTTGCAAGACCAGCTCAGCTCCAGCTCAGCTGCAGCACAAGAGCCGTGTGTTCCCTTCTGATGATTCCTGCTCAGTGCTACAGGCAGGACAAAAAAGTCTGGTTTCCTTTGCCACTGACTGCCAAGAGACGTGTGGAGCTGTTACCTGCCAGGCCCCTGGATCAAACGGTGCCCGTGGGTCTCTCCCATCCTCTAGGGCAGATGAACACCCTGCAGCCAAGGGTCATAGAATAGATCTTCCAATGACGGCCTGTCCAAGGAGTGCATGGATAAACACCACCTGATAAGATCTTTGCACTCTGGGAGAGAAACCAGAAACCACCAGTCAGTTGGAGAAGGATCCTGTCCACTTTGCCCCCCTTCCCGTGCCCTGGCTCTGCTGGATGTGCTCAGAGCTGTGCCTAAACTTCCCAGTCAATGCCCTGCTTTGGAGGAGAGCAGGAGAGCAGGACATGTGCCACCTCCTCAGCAGCTGCCAGAGCAGGATGCTCCTGAGCCCGCTGCTGTCTCCCAACACTGGGATTCCCCCCGTGCCGCAGAGATGAGGATCCACCTGGAGAGAGCCGTTGTGGGAACAAGAGCTGGCCCCAGATGATGTCCCGGCCCTTCTTGAAAGGGTGCTTCCCGCAGACCATCTGGTACAGCAGGATACCCAGGGACCAGATCGTTGCTGCCTCGCCGTGGTAGCATTTGAGGTGGCTCCATTCTGGTGGGCTGTAGGACAGGGTTCCTATGGAACACAGACCGAGTTCATCAGGGGATGCTGCTGCTCCCAGAGCCTCGCCCCAGCATCCCTGGGCACGCAGGGGCTGCACCAGTGGCACACGGGGTGACCCGCTGCCTCCTCGCCAGCACCTGGCTCTTGGGTACAAAACTGGGGCTGGAAAAGAAGCCACTGGTGCTGGAAGAGGGCAGTGGAAGTGATTTATTAAAATATGGATATAGATCTAATATCGATACCCAACTGGAACGGACAAAGACTCTCTAACTCGTTTGGGTTAGAAAGGGTATGTTTATTCCAGTGCCAGGAAGCTGTGAGGATCGCTCCAAAAGCACAGCTCCGATATTACAAAGCAATCTAAAGTCTATTTATCTACAAAAGTTCTAAATATTCAAAAGACAAATACGTATTTATAACATAGACACCTCCCATTCCCCGCTTCGTATGGAAATTAGCTAAAAAGTCATTAAGCATGCGTAGTTCATCCTATGAAATGGGTCGGTGGTCTCATAATTATGGGAGGGGTCCCTCACTGGATGAAGTAACTCTTCTTCCTTGCTATGACCTTTTTACCTTCTTAGTTTTTAACAATACCTATGGCCTTGGAGAACTCCCAGTTCCTTTCCCTAAACAGGTTTTGAATGGGATCATCAATAACTGCCTGGCCCTTCCTTTGCAGATTCTTGTTACAGCCCAGCTGAACAACATCAGATAACCCAAGGAGTTTATTCTGGCTTCAGTTTCTCCGCTTAATCATCAATTTCTTTGTTTAAATTCTGCTGTGTTTGCTTCCTAAACCTATTCTAACTAATCCTAGTTTTTTAACTAAAATCTTAATGTTTAAATGTTTAAGAAAAACTCAATTTAAATGCTTAAGAGAAACTTAGTTTAAATGTTTCAAAGAGACTCAATGTCTCAGAAGCCCTGGGAAGGCCCAACCATGACATGCAAATAAAAAACCCACCCAGTGCTGGGGAAAAACCACTCTCCTCCCTGCCTGCATTGCCCCAAAAATCATTAATAAGCCAAGGCAAACAAGGGCAGCAGAGCAGTCCAAGCCCTTCCTCACCTGCACACCAAACCGGCCGGTGCCTGGGGTCTGACCCCCCTCTCTGCTACCCCCATGGGGGTTTTTGTCGGACTGGCTGCCCCAGCCCCAGCCCCAGCCCAGGGCAGAGTAGGTGGGGAAGGCTGTTAGCAGGGCTGGGAGCTGGTCCCCCTCTAACCCCCACCCAAAAGCAACTTGGCTGGAGAAGCAATCCCCTGACCCGCAGCAAAGGGGGGAATCCCTGGTGCCACAGCCAGGCTGGGCCATGAGATGCCCAGGAGCAGCCCCTGCCTCGGCTCACCTGCAAACTGGGTGTAGACTGTGTCCTGGAGGAAGGTGCCACAGCCAAAGTCAATCAGTTTGACCTGTCCGGTGGCCAGGTCGATGAGGATGTTGCCAGGTTTGATGTCCCGGTGCAGGACCCCGCAGCTGGTGCAGTGCCGCACGGCCTCCAGCAGCTGGCGGAACATCCCCCGCGCCTCCTCCTCGGGCAGGAACCCCCGAGCCATGATGAAATCAAAGAGGTCCTGACACTGCTTCGGACGCTCCAGCACCAACAAGAAGCACTTGGGGAGCTCAGCCCACTCCAGGAGCTGGATGACACCACGGAACCCAGTGGACACCTTGGCCAGCAGCACGATCTCCAGGGGCGCACGGGCGCCGTCGGGCTGCGGGAGGAGCGCGGTGCCGTCAGTGGGGCTGAGGCCGTGCCAGGGCTCTGGGAGCCCTCACCCAGCCCGGGAAGCTCCGCATCTCCCCTCACCCCTCGCCCGCTCTCCCTGCGGGGCTCCCGGCGGCTCCCGCCCCGCCGGGCCCCGGCTCCTCGCCGCCCGGCACGGCCCGGCTCTGCCGCTGGCCCCGCTCACTCACCAGCTCGCCCCAGTGCCGGACGCGATCCCGCGGCACGCATTTGATGGCCACCTGCGAGCAAGGGGCAGCAGCGGGCTGAGCTCCCCCCCCTCCTCCTCCTCCTCCTCCTCCTCCTCCGCCGCCGGCCCCGCCACTCACCGGGGCTCCGTCCGCGAGCCGCGTCGCCGCGAAGACGCTGCCGAAGCCGCCGCTGCCCAGCAGCGAACCCAGCCGGTACCGCTCCTGCAGGGCCTCCTGCGCCTTCCCTGCGGGCGACACGCGGCCGTCAGCGCTCGGCCCGGGGCCAGACACGGCCCCCGAGCACCCCCCGAGCGCCCCGGGCCGGGCATCCCCATCCCAACGGGACCCCGGCGGCTCGGGGCCGGCGGCCGCGCTCAAGAGCGGCGGAGCTCGGGCCGGGGAAGCCGCAGCGGAGGCGGCGGGAGCGGCCGCGCCCCGTGTGTCCTCCGCGGGCCCTGGGAGGCGCCGGGGCCGGGGCCGGGGTCGGGACTGAACCCCGCATCGCGGCCAGGGCCGGCGCCAGGCTCGGCACAGGCGGAGCCAAAGGGTGGCGATGCCGCCCCAGCCCCAGGCACTGATGCCCGCCCAGCAGCGCCACAGCCAGGACGGCGAGAGCCGGGCGGAGGCGAGACCGCGGCGGGACGCCCGGGGCCGGGGAGGGGGTGGCCCCGCCCGGGGCCGGGGGCGGGCCTGGGGCATGGCCCGGCCCGGCAGGGGCAGGGGGAGAGACCGGGAGAGGAGGGGGAGACCGGGAAAGGGAGACGGGGAGAGGCTGCGGGACCCTGAGGGAGGGTGAGGGATAGCGGGAGAGTGAGAGCAGGAAAGAGACGCAGTGTCGTAGACGCTGCTGCCGCCGCTGCAACTGCAGCTCCGGGGCCGTTTGTCCGCGTGTCCGAGTGTCCGCGTGTCCGTTCCCCGCTCGCCCCACGCGCCTCACGGCCGAGCCGCGCGCGCCCCGGGGGCAGCCCCTGAGTCTGTCCAAACACGGGAACTTTGCCGTGTTCAGCCCAGATCCAGAGTCTCGGCTCCTGCACAGTGGCAGAGGAATCCCCTGGGTTGCTGCTGTGCATCGTCCCTGCTGAGGGTCAAACACTGTCGGGGCACATTCCCTGCCTGTAGATTTTGTGCCCGACCCAAGCACTGCATTTTTGTCTCCAGCATTGCTTTACACGAAAAACAGGGGAAGTCAAACTGGATGTAGCTCATGGTATTTTGAGTGTATAAAACTCACTAAGTCATAGATGTGTTTGGAATTCACGGCATGCAGAAGTAATGCAACATGGAAGAGGAGAGCACAGAAATCAATAGAGGAAAACACCTCGGATTGTCTCTTTCCATTTTCATTTCACTTCTGGAAAGCTGTTTCCATTTTCTGGGAATCTCCTGCACAGTTCTGTCTGCTCTTTTCAAGAATCTTTCCTGGAGAACGAGGTCGAGCTTCTGTCACAAGATTTCCCACCAGTTGCAGCTTCTCTTGGCTTTCCACACTGTGAGTGCAGCACAACTCCTGCAGCAAAGCAGGACAAATGTTTGGAGAACTTTCCAGCTTGTCCTTTCTTTTCCTCGTGGGCTGGGCAGCTGTGCCATTGGTGAGGTTTGCATTGTGGCTGTTCTAACCTGAGAAAGCAGGAGGTGGTACCAGGACTTGTTATGGACTGCAACCCTGACTGAATGCAGAGAAAGAATCTCCAGAGCCTGCAGCCAGAAGTGGAGAGTTGTGTGATAATCATTCCCACATCTCCATGGACATCTTGAAAGTGATCTGGGATGTGAAAATGGGCTGACAGAGGGAGTTTGTTTGTGTTCAGTTTAGATGATTCTACATCTCTTGCACTGGTATAAATCAAGAGCACAATCAGGTCATGATAAGCACCAGAACAAGCTGGACCTCCCAGAGTAGACAACTGAAATAATCTGAAAAGGGGAAATGCAGGGAATGACTTGGTGAGCTTTGTCTGGAAGAAGGGTGATGTTTTCTAATAATTTCTAGTCCATTCCCTCTGCTTTTGTTCTTCCTAACAAGGCCATTGGCATCCCAGATTCCTCATGAAATGAGAACCCTGAGCTTGTGGAAGTGCAGGAAAGATGCCCTGTTCCTCTGCAGGGACACTCAGGGTGAAACAGGAAGCAATTTTTAAGTGATTGTATTAAAGCAAAACCAGTCATTAAGCAGAGATTGATGTCACTCCCCCAGACCAACAACTGTGGACAAATCTCTTTGGCTCAACCTCGAGCAGTGACCTTGAGGGGCGTCCCCACTCCAGGGAGGAATCTCCACACCCCCCCAAGAAGGGAAATGTCAGGAGACGCTGCCGCTTGGGAGCATCTCTGCTGAAATTTGGGACAGGGCTTTTCTAGTCTGAGGTGCTGCCCTGTCAGTCAGATGTGCCCAGGCTGTGCCAGCTCAGCAGCTCTGCAGAAGTTCTCAGTGGTGCCTCTCGGTTGTTCCTTTTTCTGGGGATTTTAGCAGCTCTGCCACAGTTTCAGCTCCCTCTCAGGACACTGAATTTTGGGATGGAGGAGTCAGGCTGGTTTCAGCATTATTCACCCCAAAAGCATTCTGCATTTCCCACTGGGGGCTTTGCACACAGGGCCTTGTTGGAGCTGTTTGAGCCCATTCCAGGCAGAGCCTCCTGCTCCAGCAGGAACTGCCTTTCCTGTGCCATGACCAGGGCAGACCCCGCTGCAGGAGAAGCCCCAGGCCAGCCCAAACACAGTGAAGGGCTCGGGCACAAGTGCAGAGTTGTGTGGTGGGAGCTGTGCCAGGGAGAGCCTGAGACAGCAAAGGCACCTTGGCAGCAGCAGCTCCTTGCAGGGCATGGCCAGAAGCCTCCCTGGCCAAGGCGGCCTGGTGGCCACCACTGCAGAGCTGCTGCTTCAGGGGTGATTTCTGGCTGGGCTCTGCAAAAGCCACTTGTGCTACAGGAGCCTGCCTGGGAAGCAATTGGCCCCAGCAGCTTGGGGACAAGATATTAATGACAAAACTCTTCATCCCAGCAGAGACAGGACAGGGAGAGAGGAAAGGGACAGCCAGGCCCAGGGGACAGGGCTGGAATGGTGATGCCTGTGAGGTCACTGCCACTGCAGCAGCCTGGCTGGCCCCCAGCAGACATTCTGGCCAGAAGCGTTGTGAGGTCACCCAGCACATCAGAGAACCCACAACAAGAATTCCATCCTTGGAGAAAGGAGGGGGTGGCACAAACCTCCCGACTGTGAAGAATTTTGGGATGGGGCATCCACTTGTCTGGGAAAACAGTTGCAGTTTTGTGCCACTCTCGTGATAAAATATTTCCTCCTTATATCAAATCTAAATCCACCCTTGTTCAGTTCAAAGATCTTGTCCCTTGTTGTGTTACTGCAAGATTTAGGAAAAAAGTAACTTTGATCAGAGTTTCCATTTTCACAGACCTTGGAGAGGACCCAATGTTGCAAAGCATAAGAATCCTGGCAGAAGGGCACCAGCCAAGTTCCATGCTAGTTACTCTTATCAGGGCCTGAGGAATGTAAGAAGTGCTAAATTGGGAAAGAAGACGTTGGAAGAAAGAACAACAAGGCAGCAAGAAAGCAGATAAAGAGGGACTGTACCATCCTGGACTAGAACCAATCAGGTCCCCTGAGAGGTGCATGCAGGGCGCGTGGACAATGCAGAAGGTCCAATCGGGTCAGGTGTGATTGTGTGAATGACAGTTACAGAAATGCATAAGAATGGAATAATGTGAACAATAAACGGACTCTTGCGTAACCAACCTGATTCGTTGTTCAGGGGTCCCATACTCCTGCATATTGGTGACCCCGACGTGATAAACGTTTGCTAATGAAACAGACCAGATCCCTTTAGATAATGAAGGGGGTCTTGTGGAGTGAAAAGGTGGGAGGCCCTGGCTGAGATCTTGGCGCGGCTGGACTGGGGCGAGAGGAGTCGGAGACGGCTCGCTCGGAGTTCGGGGACCGAAGAGTGCTCCTGGGAAAAGAACTCCGGAAAAGATTTCGCTGCAGCAGTAACACCCAAGAGGTGAGGCCAGGGGGCTGGAGTATGGCAGAGGGACTGTTAAAAGGAAAGCAGGACACCTCTCGGCATCCTCCAGTCTATTCTCTCTGTGAGAGATACTGAAGTATGACCCGGAAGGTCTTGCAAAGACTGCTGAGTTGGGGTCAAGAGAGAGGATTTTTGCCACCCACAAAAGTATTCATTCTGGATCAGGAAAGGCTGGGAATCGCTCTCTGGGACACTGTAAGTGCTGCAGGAAAAGAAACTAAGAGGCTCAGTTATGCTTTGGGAGGTGATAATAACAGCATAAGGCGAACGGACGCGGAAAAAACAGCTGGGCATAAGCGGCAGCGCGTCCAGAGCCAAGCTGCCTTCTCGGCGTACGCACGGGAATTCGTTTGGGGGAGTGAACCCCGTAATATCGTTCTTACCCTCCGTACACCCACAGCCAGGGGGAGAGGCACCTCACGCCGTGCCAGAACCAGAGAGAACCCCATTTCACAGCCTCTAACGCTGCCTGCGAAGTGTCCTGTGGTGTTCCCTGAAGGGTTAACAGCAGCGAGGAGGGAGGCGAGTGTGTTCCACCGCTACCCCCCTTCACCGCCTGATCTCACCGTGGCTTAGCCGGAGCAGAGGGCATTCAAATGCAAATGACAGGTATGCACAGGCACAGGCGGAGTTGCTTTGAAGAGGAGGGAAAAAAAAAAAAAGAAAAAGAAAAAGAGGGCTAGCAAAAAGAAAAGAAAATACAACTTAACCGAATTTGTGTATTTAAAGTACTAAGCAGCCAGACTGTGTTAGCACCGGGGGTCACAGAGCGCGGCTCCCTGAGGCAAAAAAAGGCTGTGAGAGGAAGTCAGAGCAGAGGAAGAGGGGGGAACCCGCCTCCTCCCCCGGTCGGGAGCCAACAGTTGCAAAGTTATTCCGTACAACAAAATGGCAGCGCCCTGGTTACCATAGTAAACAATGTTATGTACTTCTGTCTCCACCATCTTGTGACCAACAAGTTACTTGTCCTCTGGCTGCAGCGCCACCCGTGGCCGCTTCTATTATTGCACCCTCAGATACATACAATAAACAGCCACAGAGAATAAGGAGATGCAGCAACACCAGGTCACAGAAAATACAACATGGAACATGCGTCAACAATCCTGCAGATCCTGTAGATCTACAGCAGCTCTTGAGAGAAAATACTTGAAGCAGGCCAATTTTAAGGATCAGTTGAAAAGGGAACACTCAACTCTGACTTCAGTCTTGTTGTATTTAAGTGATGTTAGGTTTAAGTTGTGTTCATTTAATTCCCGTTAAGTTTAAGTTATGTTCAGACTAATTCTTGTTCCGTTTCAGCGATGTTAACTTTAGATTGAAAGATACAGTTCTTTTATTATAGGGATAAGATTGAACCAATCGAAATAATTATGATGAATTGGCAAGTAACTGTTCAAAAATATAAGATAATAAGTTGTAAAGGTATATGAAATGTGGCTTTTGAAAACCTCAAATTAATTGAAAATTCCATGCGTATAAGTGTTCTGCATTGGTCAATTGTGATGGTTATTCATGACAATCTTGGCTGTCTTAACTTTCATAGGTAGCAGAAAAGGATGAGTAACAATTCCAGATTATGCATATGATTGACTGTAAGGTGTTTAGTACTTTCTTTCTTGCTTTTGCTTTGCTTTACTGTCATATACACGTAAGTGTGCAAGAAAATGTAACCTCGATTTCCTAAGTCAGTTGCCTCTGTTGTATTAACAATTCTGAATATGTTCTTAGTGTCAAATTGTGAATTCACAGGCATGTCATGAAGGGCATCATCCAGAAGATATTATTCTATGTTATGCGTATGCATTTCTTTGGTTGTTTGCAGTTTTTTCATGGTACCGCTGATTACTTAGCTAAAGATAAATGACAAAGCCGGCTGTTTTACAGACTTTTGCATACTGTTGTATAGCTATTTGCAAGACATGGATCCTTTTAGGAAACTCTCACAGCAGTTATTAATGAAGGCTTGTTTGTAAGATATGTTAGGGAACCCTTCCAGTTAAGGCCTCGGCTCTGGCCAAGCCCTGGCTGTACCTGGTTGGGCAACATGCCAACAGACCCAGGTGTTTCTGCACTAAAACTGTAATTGAGTCATTATGACTTGCTGATTTGGATGTATAGAAGCTGGACTCCTTTCAAGGTACATTTGGAAGCATTGCCCGGGAAGGTTTTTCCAGGTCCTCGTGAGGTGGAGTCACCAGCTACAGCAGACTCTGGGTGACAGTTCAGTATTTAGGCAATTGAAAGTGTATTATTCTAAGTTACTGTCCTTTTATCATGTGTTGTGGATTGTATGTATTATCCTGTTTGTTTGTGCTTGGTGTGACTTTACTGTTGTATAGCATGTGTTCGCTTACTATTATGTTGCTTTTATGTTCACAGTGACAGCTGCACAGGTTATCACAGAACAGAAGTGAGGAATGGCTCCCCAAGAGCATTTGGATAGTGCAATATTTACACTAAAAGCTTTTGCAGGTAGAGCATCAATTTGATCCCTGGCAGAATGATGCCAGTCTGAAGATTTGTGTGTGGAACCAATTTCCAAAAGTTTTTATGTAAGAATCCATAACTGAGTGTGTAATAGCAACACCTAGCTAATTTACTAACCTAGGGGAGAAGGTACACACATGTTTTATTGCCAGCAAGTCTAAAGTGGTTACCTGCTTGTCTAGATAAACATCAGTTTGCCTCTGAGAAAACAAGGCAGAGCCAGCAAAGAGGTATCAATGGGTTGTGTTGCCACAAGGGATGCAAAATCCTCCTGTGATGTGCCAGCTGTGTGTTGCTTGGGTGCTAGCTCCATTGGAAAACAAACAAACAAACAAAAAAAGAAGGTACCCACAGTGTCTTATCTATCATTACATGGATGATATTCTGATAGCAGGGGAACATACAGATGTTGCAAACCTGCTACCTGCCTTACAGCAGTAAATGCAAGAGGCAGGCCTTCAAATTGCCCCTGAAAAAGTCTGACAGTAGGCCCCATGGAAATATCTGGGCATGCTTATCACTGAAGCCCAAATTTGGTCTCAGACATTAACAATTTGCACAGAAATTCAGACTTTGACAGATGCTCAAAAATTAATTAAGGACATACAGTGGATTTTTGGTACCTGTGGCATAACTAATGAAAATCTTGAGTCCCTAATGCCATTGCTAAAAAGGGAAAATCAGGCCAATTTGCTGTACAAGCTGTCCAAAAAACAACAGAAGGCCCTTACTCGAATTGCTACAAAATTAGGTAATTCCTTTGTAGATCATTGGTCTCCTACTTTGCCATTTTCCGTGGCTGTGTTGGCTAAAGAAAAACATGTGATGGCTATACCAATGAAGTGGGATGGCTAAGCTAGGCAGCCACTAAAGACCTTAGAGTGGATATTTTTGCCATTCAGCTTGGGAAAATCTGCAACTGCATGAATGGAGGCTATAGCAAAAATTGTAATCAAAGCACAAAAGTGAACACTGGATGGAACCTCAAAGTATTCTTCTCCCATTAACTGAGGATTATTTGCAATGGTCATTACAGAACTCAGACATCTTGCAATAGGCATTGTTGAATTTTCCAGGTCTCATTAGTATTCATTTTCCTCCTCATCAATTCTTTTCTTTATATCAACAGGTCGAAGGGTTACCTTAGTTATTAAAACAACCTGTAAAAGGCCTCAGGTTTTCACTGATGCCAGTCAAAAGATTTCTAAAGCGAGATTAACTTGGCAAGATAAAGGCAAATGTCTCAGTGAAATCCTTGAGGGACCAAGAGACTCTTTGCAGGTCCTTGAGTTATGTGCAGTAATCTGGGTATTTGAGAAATGGCCAGATGACCCTGTTAACATTGTTTCTGATTCTCTTTATGTAGTAGGTGCTGTTGAGCACACAGAACGGTCATTGCTGAAGGAAATTCAAAACCAGCGGTTGTGACAACTTAATTCCCATAGGCAGGATTATTTCATCACCCATATACGGAGTCACTCGGGATTAATGGAAGGTCTAGTCCTGGGGAACGAGAGGGCTGACCAATTAGTAGCACCACTGTGGGCCTCTGCTTCCCCCAATATTGATAAATCTAGTCAAGCCAGAAGGGCTCACAAGTTTTTCATCAAAGCGCAAAGGTTCTGCACAAGCAATTTGGGATATCATTGCAAAATGCGCAGGGAATTGTTTCAACTTGTCCACAATGTCAGGGTATGGTTGGCGAGTTGGGTCCCAGGGTCAATCCTCGCGGCCTAGGACCTCTGCAATTATGGCAGACTGATGTGACTATTTATGCCCCTTTTGGTCGCTTCAAACGCCTCCATGTGACCATAGACACCTTTTTGGCCATGGTTTGGGCCACTCCTATGATGAGTGAAGGGTCTCATTTTGCTATTCGACATTGGCGAGGCTGCTTTGCCGTAACGGGCTTGCCTCAGGAGATAAAAACAAATAATGGGTCAGGTTATACAGCCCAGCAAACCCAAGAGTTTTTGGCTCTTTGGGGAGTGAGGCATAGCACGGGCATTCCAGATAATTCCACCAGACAGGCCATAATTGAAAGGACACACCAGGTATTAAAAGGGCTGCTTGATAAACAAACAAACAAACAAGCAAACACAACAAAAAAAAAAGGAAAAAAATTTAAAAAAGAAGAAAAAAAAAAAAACGGGGGAAAGTGGGCTGAGCCCGCAGGACAGAGTACTGAAAGCAGTTTATGTTATGAACCATCTGTGATTATCAGGTGCTTGCAGAAATCCACCAGCATTAACCCATTACTCAGGCTTGCAGTAAGACTCTGAATTGTCACAGGACCGACCAAAAGTTCGTTTTAAGAATCCTGTGTCAGGGTCATAGGAGGACCTGTGGAGTTGCTAATGGAGGAAAAGAGTTATGCTTGTGTTGTTACAGATAAAAGACCCCGAGGGATACCAGCAAAGTATTGAGTAAGGCTTGAGTAAGATACTTCGATCTTTGATACTGCTGAAGAATAGATACGGTGTTTTTCTTTTGGGTTTTTTCTTTTTAGATACTGCTATTGTTCAAATTTTAGGGATAAGATATATTAGATTGATGCCATGATGAATTTTGTCTTTTCTTTTATACCCCTGTTATACCTTTTTGCAACTTCTGTATTCTTGGTGCTTTTTGTCTACATTCTTGGACTTGTTTGTTAAACTAAGAGACTAAACATCTTAGAGGCTTCGTAGTTAGGGTGCCAGGGTGCCCAAACCCCAAGGTCCTCTCCAGAACACATTTTGTAAACTAAGATAGACCCATCCAGGGGAAGGTTCCTCGGGAGGGGGGGCTCATTTGAGCCTCTCATTGGAGAATATTTGATAGATACGCTAATTAGTAAGACCTGGAATGTAAGACCAGAGCTAGGAGAGGGGGACTTTGCGGTGGGGATGGTGGGGTGCACAGAAGTGTATTCGACCTGTTCGTGGTGCACCTAAGGATCCTTACAATAAATACCAAGGTAAAACCCTTTTTCCCCTTCTAACCGTGTTCGCCTCTTGATTTTTAAGACCAGGAAAGGCATCAAGATAATATTGGATAAATAAATGGTTGAATCAGATATTAGATGTACTTGATAAGATATGATATCACATGTACTCGATAAGATATTAGATGTACTGGATAAGATATCAGATGTACTTGATAAGATATAAGATAAGATATCAGATGTACTAGATAAGATATTAGATGAGATATTAGATGTACTAGATAAGATAAGATACGCTTGATGAGATATTATGTATACTTGATAAACTAGGATAAGATATTGGATATGTTGCACAATGAAACTGCTACTTGCACATGGGCCCGGGTGTAAGAATGGTGAAGGGAATGTTGTGATTACTGCTAGCTATTACTGCATTATTTGTGTTATCCCATAAGAATGGTGAAGGGAATATTGCAATTACTGCTAGCCATTACTGCGTTATTTGTGTCATTCCACATATGCACTGTTAGTGTTATTCTATGTATAATGACATCAGCGATCCGCTTAATGGAAAACATAGTAAAAGGAACTTGGCTGTTGCAAATAAGAAGAAAGGGGGGAAATGTTGTAAGGCATGAGAATCCTGGCAGAAGGGCACCAGCCAAGTTCCGTGCAAGTTACTCTTATCAGGGCCTGAGGAATGTAAGAAGTGCTAAACTGGGAAAGAAGACGTTGGAAGAAAGAATAACAAGGCAGCAAGAAAGTAGATAAAGAGGGACTGTACCATCCTGGACTAGAACCAATCAGGTCCCCTGAGGGGTGCATGCAGGGCGCGTGGACAATGCAGAAGGTCCAATCGGGTCAGGCGTGATCGTGTGAATGACAGTTACAGAAATGCATAAGAAGGGAGTAATGTAAACAATAAACAGATTCCTGCATAATCAAATTGATTCATTGTTCAGGGGTCCCGTACTCCCGCACTCATAGGCGGGGATTGGGGCTGATGGATCAAGCCATTTGGGGCTGGCATTGAGACATTGGGGGTCAGGATTGAGTTTAATGGAGGCACCTGGTCAATCCATCCATCCAAAATGGGAAGTTGGAACCTCTCCTAAGGCCCTGCTGTGGCCATGTGTAGAGGGGTGACTTGCATTGCTGGGACATGGGTCCCTGAAAGGCCTGCACAACCCTAACTTAGATTCTGAGCTAGCATGAACACTGAGCTCAAACCAAGCCGGGAGTCCTTGAACTATCTTTGAGCTGATAGTGGAAGGAATTGGGCGCTGGGCCATGGGCAGATGTTATGTAACAACAAGATATAGTTAACCACAAATAATTTGCATGAAGTGTATGATTTAGTGATTATAACTAATAGTTATTTGGCTTTATAAGGCTTTGTAACTAATTATAGATAACTGACCACGCGTGCTATAATTAGAATGGTATATAAGAAAGACTACTTTAGGATGATATATAAGGAAGATGACTGAAGGAATAAAAGGAACAAGCTGCTAACTCGTATCGAGTCGTCTCTTGATTCCAGTGCCCGTCTCCCAAAAGCCAGGATTCTTCTGGAGGACTGTGGAAAGCTGAAAGCCATCTCTGGCTTCTCCACTTTTCATGTCCTAAAGCTGCCTGGTAGAAGAAATTGGGGGACAGCTCTGGTGGCACAATCCCTCCCGGCCCAGGGCACAGTGCTGGGAAGGTCCTTCTGTGCTGAGGCTTTGCTCAGGCCAAGGAAAGCTCCTGGCTCAGGGTCACCTTTCCTGCTCAGCCAGACCCCCCGAGTGGCAAAGCAGCAGCAGAGAATTCAAGCATTGCCAGGGGCTGGCACAGCAAGGTAAGATTTCCCCCTCCAGACAGGCTCCTCTGCCACTTTGTGCATTTGATTAGCTCCGGGTCCCACAGTTTTGGTCGCACAGCAGCTGGAAATGCAAGCCCAGACCTCTGTTGGTGCCCAGCCCCAGTGGGTGACAGCAAGGACAGGGCCCTGGCAGCGGGACATTTGCAGGGAGCACCTTTCGCGAGCACTGGGGGCTGGACTCGGTGCAGAAAACGCCCCGGGGGCCTCCAAGAAACTGAGACAAAAAGAGCAAAGTTTCAGTTTCGCTGGGGAGCACCAAAATCACTGCTTTCCACTGCCAGGTTCCATGGCTGTGTGTTCCCCGAGCCTTGGGACCCGGGAGCAGCAAGAGAGCCCAGGCTGAACATCGGCCCCAGGGCAGGAACAGGCTGGGAGGGGGCACAGCCCGGGGGGCCCGCAGAGCCTCCCTGCTCCAAAGCCCCACCTGCAGCACCGGGGCAGCTGCCGGCATCTGTGTGACGGGGACGAGCCGCGGGCGGGTGTTCAAAGCGCCTCCGTTGGAGCAGCTTTTTGTCCTGATGCAGGGGAATTCCCACAGAGTTGGTGTCCCTCGGGAGGCACATGAGGAGGCACTGGAGGTGGTTGGTTGTTGCTTTGGTTATTTTGGGGGCAGGTTGTGTTTTTTGTCAGACAAGCCCGGTGCTTCGAAGCCCCTGTGGGTGCGGGGAGCGCTGGCACAGTCCCGGCACGGGCAGGGCGGCCCTGGGAGGGCTGCGGGAGCCGGCAGTGGCTGAGCTCAGAGCAGCTGAGCCCGGGGGCTGCTGGCCAAGGCCGAGGCCGAGCGAGCATTTCTCAGATCACAGGGCGGCCTGGAAAGGTGCTGGGGGGAATAATTCACCCCCTCAGTGTGGTCCCAGTCAACCCCAGTATTTCCATGTCCGTGGTCCCACTGCTGCTCCCAGCCCTGATCCGTGGGGATGGGAATGTCCCGCTCCCTTCCCGGGCCAGGGTCACACCTGAACCAGGTGTGCAGGGCAGGACCTTGCCCTGAGCCCAAGCCCTGTGGCCCCTGCAGGATCTGCTTCCCATCGGCCTCTTCCTCCTGTGGCCCCAAGCCCAGCTCGGTGCTGAACGAAGGGCTCTGGGGCGCAGTCAACCCCTGGTGGGGGCTGCACACCCCCTCTGTCCCCTCCCCGATTTCCCTCCCAGGGGCAGCAGGAGCTGGCTCAGGAGCCCTGTGGGCAGGGAAAAGGGGGTCACACCAAGAGGAGGGGTCACACACGCCCTGGGGGGGACACACATGGCCCCTGGGGACCCCCCCTAACCTCCTCTTGGAGCGCCAGGAGGATGAACCCCAACATGGAGACCCCAAACCCTGACAGCATCTTGGGGGGCAGCGTCTGGTGGAACCTTTGGGGGTCTGGGGAGTCACAAGCACCCCAAAACCCCCTCCCAGCCCCACAGTCACTCCTGGACCCCTCACACCATCCCACAGTTCCCTGGCCAGGAACCCTCCCAACCACTCCCTGAAACATCAATGACCCCAAGACCCACCCAAATCCTCTCCAAGCCAGACAGCCCAGCCAAGACCCCCAAAATTTCCTCACAGACCCCCACAAAAGCCCCCTCCAAGAACCACAAATGCCCTCAAGAGTGACACAAGCCCCTCCCAATCCCCCCCAGGAGCCCCTAAATCCCCTCAGAGCCCACCATGACACTGACCAGGAGAGGTTGGTGGACAGGAACATCCACAGCCGCGAGCAGCTCGGGCATTTCAACAGCAATTTGGGCACACCCCAAACGGGGGACCCAGGCCAGGGACTGGGACAGACAACTGCAATTCTTGGAGAAACGATAGGCTCAGGGGGACACGTTCTGCCAGCACAACTGTGACATCGTGGCCCTGTCTGCCCAGCCCATGGTCTCACAACACCCAAATCCTCCCGAATATTCCCCTGAATCAAGCCCAAACTCACCCCCAAATTTCAGTAAAATGCTGTGGCTTTAGATCTCTTTCTTTAATTTCCTGATGCCACCAGATTAAAGCTTGGTGCCACCAGAAGAAACAATTGGACAGAGCAGGTGAGATTTTTTGGCCTGTAAAGTCAATATCCACTCTTCCCAATGAATTTCTGATGTCATTCTGAGTCCCAATAGATGTTCCTGCCCTTGAGTTCATCCAGGTACCTACGGGGATCCAGGAGGATGTGGAGACTACCAGCCAGGGGTCTTCCCAATGTGGATCATTGGGAATGTGGGTCACCAGGTCTCTTCCCAACATAAGTCCTCTGAGGGAGGATGAAGTTGGAGCACAGGACGAAGCTCTTCCCACAGTCAGGGCACTCACAGGGCTTACCTTACAGATGGCTCTGTTTGTGTCTGGTAAAGGCAGAGCTGTCTGAGAAGCTCTTCCCACACTCCCCACACTCGTAGGGCCCCTTCCTGGTGCGGAGGCACCGGTGCCTGATGAGGGAGGAGTTGTGCTTGAAGCCCTTCCCACAGTCAGGGCAGCGGAAGGGCCTCTCCTCCATGTGCATCCAATGGTGCACAAGGAGATTGGAGCTGGTCTGAAACTTCTTCCCACACTCGAGACACTCGTAGGGCCTCTCCCCAGTGTGGATGCACTTGTGTCTGATGCGGTTGGAGTTGTCCTTGGAGCCCTTCCTGCAGTAAGGGCAGCAGAAGGGCCTCTCCCCAGGTGTGCGTCCGCTGATGTACGAGAAAATCACTGCTCCTTGGAAACCTTTTCCCACACTCAGGACACGCGTAGAGCCTCTCCCCAGTGTGGATCATCTGGGGACGGATCAGGCTGGAGCTCCAGCTGAAGCTCTTCCCACATTCCCCACACTCGTAGGGCTTCTCCCCAGTTTGAATCTGCTCATGGATCACCAGGTCTAAGCTCTGGCTGGATCTCCATCTATGTTCCTGGCACAGGGTGGGTCTTTCCGCCTCAGTGCTCCCTGGGCTGCGTTTGCAGCCCCTCCTCCTGTGGGATCTCTGGGTCTTTTCCTCCCTGTTGGATTGCTGCCCCATGGAACCGCTCAAAACAGCCTCTTCCATGAAGTTCTGCCGTGGGGATTTGTCCTCCCTGGTCTCTGTCCCCAGCTCCTTCTCTGGGGGAGGAAGGACAAGGAGAGGATGGGATTTGCCTCCGTGCCAGAGGGAGGAGGAAGGAGATCCCCCCAGTCTGTCCCCGGCAGAACGGCGTCGGCAGTGGGGTTGTCCTGCAGCCGGGGGTGATGCTGGGCTGGGAGATGGAGCAGGAGAGAGGGGGAAAGGGACAGTGACTTCCTCCTCACCTGCCAGAGCATTTTCTTCTTCCTTGCAGCCTGCTCCTCCATCTGGCCAAGGTATGGGAATGGTAAATCCTGGTTTGGATGGAAAAACAAGGTGTGAGTGTGTTGGCTTGGGGGTTCCTCCTGCCCAAGTCCATCTCTAGAAGTCACCAGGCGAATCATGACTGTAAAAACCTCTAAAACACTGTGTTGGTTTTAACTGGCACGAGAAATGAACCCCACTGAACTGCCCCAAGAGAGATTAAGGTGGGAGTTACAATTCACCAAAGAGATGACAAGAAATACGATGATACAGCTTTAACCCACAAAGGCTGAGTATAACCGGGCACCCTGGGACAAGAACTACGATGATACAGCTTTAACCCACAAAGGCTGAGTATAACCGGGCACCCTGGGACAAGAACAGAACGGTGTTTGTTACTTCCTGTGCTGAGCACCACGTGCTCCCCCACATGCAAAGAAAAAGGAAAGAAAACAAAACCTGTTGGTCGCAGTGGTGGCCACAGTCCTGTCCAAGTGATGGGTGCAGTCTTGTCAACAGCGCTGGCCACAGTCCTGTTGGAGTTCTGCTCCTCCTCTGGATCTGTTGAGTGTTGCCAGAAGGCCCCAAGACCCAAGATTTTATATGCTCAGGTTCAGGTGGGAATGCTCAGTCCCTCCCCCAGGGCGGGCAGTTTCACAATGGAATGATGTAATCCTGTGAGTCATGGGATATTCTTGGGCCCCTTGGTGGTCTCAGTCCTTGCAGCTGCCCATTGTGCTGGGGCCATTCAGGCCATGATGGCCCATTAGCAGAGGTGACCCCTCAGGCTGGGTGGGACTGTGCTGGTGCTTCCCTGGAGGGAGTTATCACAGCTGAGTCATTGGTGTGAAGAAAAAGAAACACTTGTCCTGCTTCACAGGGTTTGCCTCTCCTTCCTTATCCCGTTTAACACCCAGCTCGTAGCCTGAGGGGTCCGGGGTGCCCTGGGCAGCTCCTGCAAACGACCCATCATGAACAGCTCATCAGAAATGAGATAAGGGGAGTAGAATGCAGTTTGGCCCCACCCACAGAGTGCTAAACTGGCACCCTGCTCCTGTCACCAGCACAGGCTGGCAGTGAAATGTCATTGTGAGGTCTTGCTCCACTTGGCTTTCAGCCCAGTAATTCATGGGCAGGGTCCCTTCCGACCCCAATCCTTCTGGGGTCCTGGCTGGAACTTGCTTCCCTTTCCTTCCTCCCTCTGCTTCCACCTGGGAAATGTCCAGCAAAGGAACCTTTGCTGTCTGCTCTGGGAGGCCACACAGCTGCTGCACCTTGTCCCCTGCTCCTGCACAGCTCCTGTGGGAGGCATAGCAGGACCAGCACCCTGGGAGCCTCGGGAATGCCCCTCTGGGATCCACGGCACACCCTCCAAGAAGTTCCTGCCCTTGAAGGCAAAGCTCTTAGGAGGGAGCTGAAAGCCAGGTGGAGCAAGATCTTACAATGACATTTCACTGCCAGCCTTCATCACCTCATCCATGGTTGTTGTAGCTCGTGGATTGGGAACAAAATCCGGGGAGGGGCTTTGATGGGAGCTGCCCCGGGTCAAGAGAGACACTGAGAGAGAAACAGAGCAGGCAAAGAAAGGCAGAAGGGAAAGGAGGACACAAATACCATCAGCTGAGAAGGTAGCACTCTGAAAACCAGACCGGAACTGACTGAAAATGAATGTGACAGAAAGAAATAATTTTGCAACTTTGATTTACTAACGAAATACAATTTCCTGCCTTTCTCACAAACCTGCTTCTGATGTCATTCAGCAGGGCTTTCAGAAAGTGCTCTGTTCTGAGTGGATGTTCCAGGCTGCAGGCACAAGGAAACACGCAATGGGTTTTCCCCTTCTCCTTGTGACTTTTGACATCTTCAGCTGAGGAGATGAGGAGGCACCAGAAGAAAAGGGCAGCTGGGGTTCAGCCTTCCACAGGATTCAGCAGGGGAAAAACTCTGGTCATCTCAGTAGCTGCTCCCACAGGGATGTGAAGGCTGATCTCAGACCCCAAGGGTCACATTGAGAGCTGTCTTCAAGGAATGCTTGCGTGGCATTGATTGGCAGTGTGGGAGGAGCTGGATCTGGGACCACTCAGCTGCCCCCATGTTTGGAAGTGCCTGAGGGAGGCTGTGGTGGTGCCAGGGACATTCTGCAGCGACATCTTAGCTGTCCCACTCTGCCTCCATCCTCTTCCTCTTTAGGGGACCCTGGGGGGCGTGTCCATCCTCTTTACCTTTGGGGGGCCGAGGGTGGTCTTCATCCTCCTTGTCCAGGGGAAAAGCCACAGGGAGGCCTCTGTTGTCTTCCCCTTTAGCGGGCCCAGGGGGAGTTAACATCTTCCTCACCCTTGGGGGAACCATGAGGGTCCCTGTCCTCTGCTGCAATTGCGTGTCGGGGGAGTCTCCATCCTCCTCCCCTAATGAGGGGAACCAGTGCGGTCTCTGTGCTCCTGCCTTTTAGGCAGTGCCAGGAGAGTGTCTCTATCTTCCTCCCCTCCGAGGATGGATGGGGTATCCCCATCCTGTTTAGCTTTGGGGATACAGTGGGTGGTCTCCATTTCCCTTATCTCTGGGGGTGCCAGGGGTGATCCCCATCTTCCTCGCACCGAGGAAAGGCCTCAGGGGGAGTCTGTGTCCTCCTTACCTTTGGGGGAACCGTAGTGGTGTCCATCCACTCCCACTATGGGCGAGCCAGGACGTCTCTGTCCTTCTCCCCTTTGGGGAGCGCTGGGGGTGTCCTTCGTCCTCCACCTGTATGTGGGCGGACGTGGGGCTCTCCGTATCCACACCCTCGGGTAGGGAGCTCTCCGTCCCTCTGGCTCCACTCGGCACAGCAGCTGCTGTCCGGCCCGCGCACCCGTTACCAGTGGCAGTGACCTGGGGCGCACCGGTGGCTCAGGGAACAAGGGAACCAGGTTGGGTCTCCCGCTCCACGTCGCGCCGTGATTGGGCCCTCGGGGGTGGGCACCGCCCCCACCCACCCCCAACCACCCACACACCCCCCCAGCCTGGGCCCGTCGCGGGCTTCCAGTGTTGCGGGGCCGAGGGTGTGTAGTGGGTAGATCCTAAATTGACCACCAGCCTTTTGGTCCAATCACACTTCTTTCAATTTTACATATTTAAACCCCGTGGAAAGGTGGGATTTTGGGATTTTTCCGTTCCAGCTCAGGTGCTGGGACAGGACGGAGGCAGGGGCCTCAGAGCCTCAGGCCCCGCCGGGACAGGCCGGGCGCTCCTGCCCCCCTGCCCTCCTCCTTTTCCCAACGCCGCAGCACGGACCCTGGGTTGCTGGGAGGGGCAACTATGAGGCCCTCCGACGCGGTTTCCTGGGACCAGTGGATCCCTCTCTTTTCCACATGGTGCCAGTGGGAGCTGGCGGAGCCTCCAGCCTGCAGCCAGCACACTTCGCGCTGAACTGAAGAGGACACCGTGCAGCTGGCAGCGCAGGGGGAGCAGGGTTCTCTCCACCCTGAACAGTAACACTCTTCAACATCTAAACTTTAAAGGCAGAGAGAAAGAGAAAGTGATGTCACGTGAGATGGAGCTCAAATGGCTTCAGGACAGAAAGGGTGGTGCTGCGTTTCTCGCGCGCAGCGTAAAAAACTCTTGCATTGCTGTGGTATGAAACTGTAATATCACAAACTGTTTGTCTCTTCAATCCATTTGAAGTACATGGGGAGATGAACAATTTACGTGTGGCCTGTAAAGGTTGTGAAGAATGCCTATGCCAGGCTAGATATGAAAGCAGTGAGAGGTTTTTAAAACCTGGTGGCCAAGAAAAACTTTGTGTTCAGGCCAAAATGACTCACCCTTCAAAAGAGTAAGAAGCCCATGGGAGGGCCCATGTTTTACAGTTGAAGAAACTGTGAAAGGGTTCATGCAAGAGATGTTTTGCACCCCAGCAGATTGTTTCCCTCTAAGCAAACCTGCAGACGGTGGCAGTTTGAAAAACAACGTAAAGCAGAAGAAAACCCTTTCTTTCCTTTTCAAGAACTGCAACACTGATTGAAAGAGGGGGAGAAGAAAAGGGTTTAAAAAGTTTGTTCTGATTGGTTTTTTTCTTTCTTTCTATTAGGTCTGTTAATAAACTTCTTCATATTCTTTAAGTTTTGAGCCTGCTTTGCTTCCTCCTATTTTTATTTCACAGAATGGAAATCAGGGGCTAATGCATCATTTGACCTAAGACCACTACACTTAATTGGTCTTTATGCCTGGTTTGCGAACTGAACCCGTAACAGGATGCGGAGCTCCGCTCAGCTCTGTCTGCTCCACTCAGCTCTGTCTGCTCCACACTGTCTCATCCCTCCACTCTGCCCGCTCCGCTCCCCTCACCTCTCCCTGCTGAGGGTGGGCTTGGAGCAGGGACTGGGGTCAGGGCTAAAGGTGGGATTGGGGTGAGGGCTGCGGCTGGGATTGGAGTAAGGGCTGGGGCTGGGATTGGGGCTGGAACTGGGGCTGGGATTGGGGTGAAGGCTGGGGCTGGAACAGGGACTGGGATTGGGTCTGGGGCTAGATGAGTCTGGGACTGGGATGAGATTAAACACGGGACTGTGTGTCTAAACTTGGAGCGAAATTGAGATCAGGGTCAAGGTGAGGTTTGGAACTGAGCGCACACAGAGCGGGACAGCTAAGATGTCACTGCAGGGTGTCCCTGGCACTGTCACAGACCCCCTCAGATACTTCCAAAAATTGGAGGGGAACTGGGTGGTCCCACATCCAGGTGCTCCAACACTGACCTTCAATTCCACATGAGCATTCTGTGAAGGCAGCTCTGAATGTGACCCTTGGGGGTCTGGGATCAGCCTTCACATCCCTGTGGGAGCAGCTACTGAAATGACCAGAGTTTTTCCCCCCCTTATTCCTATGGAAAGCTGAACCCCAGCTGCCCTTTTCTTCTGGTGCCTCCTCATCTCCTCAGCTGAGGATGTCAAATGCACCAGGAGCAGGAAAAAGCCCATTGCATGTTTCCTTGTGTCTGCAGTCTGGAACATCCACTCAGAACACAGCACTTTCTGGAAGTCCTGCTGAATGACATCAGAAGCAGGTTTGTGAGAAAGGCAGGAAATTGTATTTCAATAGGAAATCAAAATTCCAAATGATTTCTTTCTGTCACATTCATTTTCAGTCAGTTCCGGTCTGGTTTTCAGAGTGCCACCTTCTCAGCTGATGGTATTTGTGTCCTCCTTTCCCTTCTGCCTTTCTTTGCCTACTCTGTTTCTCTCTCAGTGTCTCTCTTGACTCAGGGCAGCTCCCACCAAAGCCCCTCCCCTGATTTTGTTCCCAATCCACGAGCTACAACAGCCATGGATGAGGTGATGAAGGCTGGCAGTGAAATGTCATTGGAAGATCTTGCTCCAATTGGCTTTTGGCTCCTTCCTAAGAGCTTTGCCTTCAAGGGCAGGAACATCTCTTCCTTGCTGGGAACTTCAATTCCAGACCCTTGGAGGGTGTGCCGTGGATGCCAGAGGGGCATTCCCGAGGCTCCCAGGGTGCTGGTCCTGCCGTGCCTCCCACGGGAGCTGGGCAGGGGCAGGGGACAAGGTGCAGCAGCTGTGTGGCCTCCCAGAGCAGACAGCAAAGGTTCCTTTGCTGGACATTTCCCAGGTGGAAGCAGAGGGAGGAAGCAGAGGGAAGCAAGTTCCAGCCAGGACCCCAGAAGGATTGGGGTCGGAAGGGACCCTGCCCATGAATTACTGGGCTGAAAGCCAAGTGGAGCAAGACCTTACAATGACATTTCACTGCCAGCCTGTGCTGGTGACAGGAGCAGGGTGCCAGTTTAGCACTCTGTGGGTGGGACCAAACTGCATTCTACTCCCCTTATCTCATTTCTGATGAGCTGTTCATGATGGGTCGTTTGCAGGAGCTGCCCAGGGCACCCCGGACCCCTCAGGCTACGAGCTGGGTGTTAAACGGGATAAGGAAGGAGAGGCAAACCCTGTGAAGCAGGACAAGTGTTTCTTTTTCTTCACACCAATGACTCAGCTGTGATAACTCCCTCCAGGGAAGCACCAGCACAGTCCCACCCAGCCTGAGGGGTCACCTCTGCTAATGGGCCATCATGGACTGAATGGCCCCAGCACAATGGGCAGCTGCAAGGACTGAGACCACCAAGGGGCCCAAGAATATCCCATGACTCACAGGATTACATCATTCCATTGTGAAACTGCCTGCCCTGGGGGAGGGACTGAGCATTCCCACCTGAACCTGAGCATATAAAATCTTGGGTCTTGGGGCCTTCTGGCAACACTCAACAGATCCAGAGGAGGAGCAGAACTCCAACAGGACTGTGACCACCGCTGTCGACAAGACTGCACCCATCACTTGGACAGGACTGTGTCCACCACTCCGACCAACAGGTTTTGTTTTCCTTCCTTTTTCTTTGCATGTGGGGGAGCACGTGGTGCTCAGCACAGGAAGTAACAAACACCGTTCTGTTCTTGTCCCAGGGTGCCCGGTTATACTCAGCCTTTGTGGGTTAAAGCTGTATCATCGTATTTCTTGTCATCTCTTTGGTGAATTGTAACTCCCACCTTAATCTCTCTTGGGGCAGTTCAGTGGGGTTCATTTCTCGTGCCAGTTAAAACCAGCACAGTGTTTTAGAGGTTTTTACAGTCATGATTCGCCTGGTGACTTCTAGAGATGGACTTGGGCAGGAGGAACCACCAAGCCAACACACTCACACCATGTTTTTCCCTCCAAACCAGGATTTGCCATTCCCAAACCTTGGCCAGATGGAGGAGCAGGCTGCAAGGAAGAAGAAAATGCTCTGGGACCCCAGGGCAGGTGAGGAGGAAGTCACTGTCCCTTTCCCCCTCTCTCCTGCTCCATCTCTCAGCCCAGCATCGCCCCCGGCTGCAGGACAGCCCCGCTGCCAACGCCGTCCTGCGAGGGAGAGATTGGGGGGATCTCCTTCCCCTTCCCTGTGGCACGGAGGCAAATCCCATCCTCTCCTTGTCCTTCCTCCCCCAGAGAAGGAGCTGAGGACGGAGACCAGAGAGGGCAAATCCCCGCGGCAGAACCTCCTGGAAGAGGCTGTTTTGAGTGGCTCCAAGGGGCAGGAATCCAACAGGGAGGAAAAGCCCCAGAGATCCCACAGGAGGAGGGGCTGCAAACGCAGCCCAAGGACCTCTGAGGTGGAAAGACCCACCCTTTGCCAGGAACATAGATGGAGATCCAGCCAGAGTTTGGACCTGGTGGTCCATGAGCAGCTTCAAACCGGGGAGAAGCCCTACAGGTGTGGGGAATGTGGGAAGAGCTTCAGCTGGAGATCCCGCTTGATCCGTCACCAGAGGACCCACTCTGGGGAACGGCCCTACACGTGCTTGGAATGTGGGAAAAGCTTCAGCCAAAGCTCCCACCTGATCAACCACCAGATGATCCACACTGGGGGCCGCCCCTATGAGTGTGGGGAATGTGGGAAGAGCTTCTGCCAGAGTTCCAACCTGATCCGCCACCAGAAGATCCACACTGGGGAACGGGCCTATGAGTGTGGGCAATGTGGGAAGAGCTTCATCAGGAGCTCCCACTTGATCCTTCACTGCCGGGTCCACACTGGGGAACGGCCGTACACGTGCTTGGAATGTGGGAAAAGCTTCACTCACAGCTCCAACCTAACCTCCCACCAGAAGATCCACACTAGGGAGAGGCCCTACAAGTGTCCCAATTACAGGAAGAGGTTTCAGACCAATTCCGGTCTCCTCCTGCACCAGCAGACACACACGAACGAGAGGCCCTTCCGCTGCCCTGACTGTGGGAAGGACTTCAAGCACAACTCCACCCTCATCACCCACCAGTGTATCCGCATTGGGGACAGGCCCCATGAGTGTCAGATTTCAGACCAGCTCCCATCTCCTCCTGCACCAGTGGATTCACACAGAGGAGAGGCCCTTCCTCTGCCTCAACTGCGGGAAGAGCTTCAGGTACAACTCCCACCTCATCAGGCACTGGCGCACCCACGCCGGGAAGAGGCCCTAGGAGTGTCCCGAGTGTGGGAGGAGCTTCAGCCAGAAATACAACCTTATCTGCCACCAGAAGATCCACACTGGGGAGAGGTACTAGGAGTGTCCAGTGTGTCAGAGGAGCTTCAGCCAGAGATACAACCTTATCTGCCACCAGAAGATCCATGCTTGGGAGAGGCCCTAGGAGTGTCCCATGTGTGGGAGGAGCTTCAGCCACAGATACAACCTTATCTGCCACCAGAAGATCCATGCTTGGGAGAGGCCCAAGGAGTGTCCCATGTGTGGGAGGAGCTTCAGCCACAGATACAACCTTATCTGCCACCAGAAGATCCATGCTTGGGAGAGGCCCAAGGAGTGTCCCGTGTGTGGGAAGAGCTTCAGCCAGAGATACAACCTTATCTGTCACCAGAAAATCCACACTGGGGAGAGGCCCTACAAGTGTCCCAATTGTGGGAAGACCTTCCCCAGGAACTCTCACTTGACCAGACACCAACAGAGCCACCAGTAAGGGAAGCCCTGCGAGTGCCCCAACTGCAGGAAGAGGTTCGTGCACTGCTCCAACTTCATCTCGCAACAGAGGATCCATGTGGGATGATCCACAGTGACCCATGTTGGGCAGAGACCTGGTGACCCCTGTTCCAGATGATCCCCATTGTGGGGGGGAAATGTTTGAGAGATTTATTTCACTTCTCATTCTTGTGCACTGCTTTCATTGCTAATAAATGCAATCCCTGTCCCCAGACTGGGTCTGTTTATCTCTGCTGGTGATCGGGGTGGGAGCTCTCCTGCTCCTTATCTCAACTCTGGGCCTTCCTTCCAATCAAAGAAGTCACTAAACAATTTTTAGCCATTCAGAGCTTTCCTGGCTGATGACTCCCAAGGTGCCAGGCAGATCTGCAGCACCCAGAGCTCCTCACCTGGGCCCCCCCTCACCCGGGCCCCCCCTCACCCCCAGTGCCCCCTGGGAGTAGAATTAAGGGAGAGAGGGGAGGTTTCAGCACCTGCCCAGTGCTGGGGATGGGGCATCTGGGGCCATACTGGTGGCATTGGTGGTACTGGGAGACCCCCCGGCCATGGGCATGGAGCTCTCAGGTGAGTTGAGGGGGTGGGAAGAGGAGCTGGGCTATGGTGGGAAAGGTGGGGAGAGGAGGGAAAACGAGTGGGTGGGACCCATAAAATGAGTTGGAGGAGGAGTAGGACACCCTAAAGCAAGAATGGGAAGAGGGCTGAGGACTGGAGGATGATGGGGGAGGCGTGGGAAACGTTAAAAAATTAGAGAAAGGGAAGGGTGGGATCCCAAAGCTGAGCAGGAGAGGGTCAGGGATTGGGAGGACTGTGTGAAAGGGGTTGGGAAAGGGGCAAAAGGGGGGACTGGGACCCCCAAAATGATGGGGGCGGGGGCTGGCAACTGGGGATTGATGGGAAAGGAGGGGAGAAAATGGAAAAAGGGTGGAAATGAGAGGGTGGGGCTGTGGGAAGGAAGGTCCCATGGCAGCCATGGAGCAAGGGGTTGTGGAGTGGGGATCTGGGGTGGCCCCCTGTGCTCTTGGCTTGCTGTGGGGTGCTGGGGGGGCACCCCCTGACCTGACTCCTGCATACACAGGTCTCTTCCAGCACATGGTGAAGTCCGAGTGTCACTTCATTAATGGTACCGACCAGGTGAGGTTCATGGTGAGGTTCAGCTACAACCTGGAGCAGCTCCTGCCCTTGGACCGCAATGTGGGCCACTACGTGGGGGACACCGTGTATGGGGAGAAACAGGCCTGGTACTGGAACACCCAAACAGAATTTGTGGAGGAAATAGGGGCTGTGGTGGACACAGTGTGCTGACTCAGCTACAGGGTGTTCACCCCGTTCGGCGAGGATCAGGGAGGTGACTGTGGGGCACAGCGTGTCCCCTCAGCCCCTGCCCTGGGAATGACCTCGCAGCCTCTCAAAACCTCCCTGGGAACCACCCCAGAGCCCTCAGCCCTCCTTGTGCCTATCCCCCTGGCCTCTTCCCCTCCCCTCCCCCTGTGACTCCCATGGCTCTCCCCTTCAGACCCAGTCCATCCCAGTCTCTCCCAGTGCCACCCCATTCCCTCCCAGTCCCCCTAAGTCCATTCCCGAGCCTGTCCCCTCTCTCCCAGTGCCCTCCCAGTAACCCCCAGCCCACTTCCCTCTCTTTCAGTGCCCCACCATTCCCTCCCAGTGCTCTCCCTCTCTCTCACTGTCTATTCCCAGTCCATCCCAATGGCTTTCCAGCTCTCCTATCTCTCTCCCAGTGCTCCCCAGCTCATCCCAGTGTCTCCCCCTTCTCTCCCAGTGCCCCCCAGCATGTCCATCTCACTGGTGTCCTCAAGCTCCCAGTCCAGCCCTGGCCATCTGCTGTGCTCTGTGATGGATTTCTCCCCTGAGCAGGTGCAGCTGAGGTGGTCCAGGGCAGGCGGGAGCTCTCGGGGCCCATGGTGGCCCAGCGGGGACTGGACCCACCAGCTCCTGGCCCCCTCCCCCTGCCAGGTGGGGCACGTCAGCCTGGGGCACCCCCTGAGCCGGCACTGGGGTATGGCCTGGCCTCCACAGCGCCGGGGGGAGCGGAGGTGGGACTGGGGGGACTGGGATGGGGTTTGGGGGTCCTGGGGTTAAGTGGAGGACTCCCATTGGGAACCCCTTTCCTGCTGCCCCATCTCCCCTTATCACCCCTCTCCCATCCCTTTCCCGTTGTTCCCCCAAACCTCCGCTGCCCCCAGCTTGGTTTGGGGGTGACCCAGCCCTTTCCCATCGTGTCCTGGCCCGGCCCCGCTCCCCCGAGACCTCCCAGCCCGCGGCCAGATGGATGGAGGATGGGGAGGAGGAAGAGGAGGGGCGGAGGAAGAGGAGGGACAGAGGAGAAGAAGGAGGAGCTGGAGCAGGCAGAGGAGGCTCGTGCAGTCACCGCTCTCTGTATCTTCGCCCTGGGAGCATCCTCCCCCGCATCCCACAGGTGCCTGGGGAGTGGGAGCTTGCCCTACATATCCCGGGCAGTGTTTTTGAATGGGGGAGGGATATTTGGAGCTCACACGAAATATATTTGGGGCTTGCTGTTTCATCCTTTCTGTCAGGGTGGGCGGTGCGATGTTTGAGCTTGCAGGACTCCAAAGCCAAGCCACAGATGCCCCTCGGGGGGACATCGGGGTGTCCTGGGAGGTGTTTCTGGAGGGTCCTGCTGGCAGCGCCGGGTCCTGGAGGTGGGTCCCCAACACAGTGGGGTTTGGCCTTCCTGGGCTGGGCCCTCCAAGCTCTTCCCGGGGCTTGCAGGGGCAGGGGAACACAAGCTTTGGGAACCCCCGGGAGAGCTGTGGCTTCCCTAAGAGGGACCCCAGAGAAAGAAGACTCTGAGAGCCCTGAAATCGGGAACCTGGAGAAAAGTAACTCCTGGGATTCCCAGATCCCCCGGTAGGGCAGGGACCCTGGAGAGGGGGGACCCCCCAATACACATGGGACCCCCAGCAGCCCGGACAGGAAAGAAACCCAGAACCCCAAAGTGGAGAGACCAGAAAGGGGCAACTCTTGGGAGAGTCCTTTTTGGGAGTGAATCTTGGTATTCTGGAGGTTTTTATGGAGCCCAGATGCCCGGTGACCTCTAGTGATGGACTTGGGCAGAGGGACCTTCAAACCCAACGTGCTCATTTCTTGTTTTTCCCCCCAAACCAGGATTTGCCATTCCCAAACCTTGGCCAGATGGAGGATGAGGCTGTGAGGAAGGGGAAGATGCCCCAGGACACCTAGGACTGCCCCTTTCCCCCTCTCTCCTGCTCCATCTCCCAGCCCAGCATTGCCCCCAGATGCAGGACAACCCCGCTGCCGACGCCGTCCTGCCGGGGATAGATTGGGGGGATCTCCTTCCCTTTCCCTCTGGCACGGAGGCAAATGCCATCCTCTCTTTGTCCTTCCTCCTCCAGACAAGGAGCTGAGGACGGAGACCAGGGAGGACAAATCCCCGTGGTACAACCTCATGGAAGAGGCTGTTTTGAGCGGCTCCATGGTACAGGAATCTAACAGGGAGGAAAAGCCCCCAAGATCCCGCGGGAGGAGGGGCTGCAAACCCAGCTGAGGGAGCTCTGCAGAGGAAAGACCCACCCTGTGCCAGGAAGATGGCCAGAGATCCAGCCAGAACTTGGACCTGGTGGTCCATAAGCAGTTTCAAACTGGGGAGAAACCCTACAAGTGTGGGGAATGTGGGAAGAACTTCAGCTGGAGATCCTGCCTGATCCATCACGAGATGATCCACACTGGGGAGAGGCCCTATGAGTGTGGGGAATGTGGGAAGAGCTTCAGACAGATCCTGCCTCATCATCCACCAAAGAATCCACAGCGGGGAACCGCCTTATGAGTGCTTAGAATATGGGCAGAGCTTCAGACAGAGCTCCCACCTGACCTCTCACCAGAAGATCCACACTGGGGAGAGGCCCTGTGAGTGTCCTGTGTGTGGGAAGAGGTTTCACACCAGCTCCTATATCCTCCTGCACCAGCGGATTCACACAGAGAGGAGAGGCCCTTCTGCTGCCCCGACTGTGGGAAGGGCTTCAATCACAACTCCCACCTTATCAGGCACTGGCGCATCCACACCGGGGAGAGGCCCTACAAGTGTCCCAAGTGTGGGAAGAGCTTCTCAGACAGGTCTAAGCTGACCAAGCACCAACAGAGGCACTGGTACAGGAAGCCCTGCGAGTCCCCCGAGTGCGAGAAGAGCTTCGTGTTCTGCTCCAAGTTCATCCCCCATCAGAGGACCCACATTTGGCAGAGCCCTGGTGACCCACATTCCCAATGATCCGGGTTGGGAAGACCCCTGGCTGGTGCACTCCACGTCCTCCTGGATCCCCATAGGCACCTGGGTGAACGCAGGGGCCAGAACATCCATGGGGACTGAGATCAACACTGGAAATTCATTGGGAAGATTGTTTTTGTTGACTTTACAGGCTGAAAAATGTCACCTGCTCTGTCCAATTGTTTCTTCTGGTGGCATCAAGCAACGCTGGATTATTTTGAAGGTGTTTTCCAACTTACATTATTTCCTTCTTCATCCTGTCTAAACACCCAAATTTAGGGTAAAAATAAGGAAATTTAAGAAAGAGATCTAGAGGTGCACTACTTTACTGAGACTTGGGGGTGAATTTGGGGTTGGTACAAAGCATTTTTTTGGGAGGATTTGGTGTTGTGGTGCCACCCAACCAGGCAGATGGAACCATGATCTCCTAGTTGTTCTGGCAGAACGTTTCTGCCTGAGCCCGTCTGTTCTCCAGGAATTGCGGTTGTCTGTCCCAGTCCCTGGCCTGGGTCTGCCCATCCGGGGTGTCCCCACCAAAGTGCCCAAATCGCTGCTGAAATGCCCGAGCTGCTCCCAGCTGTGGATGTTCCTGTCCACCAGCCTCTTCTGATCAGTGCCCTGGGGGGCTGGGAGAGGTTTTAGTGGCTCTGGGAGGACTAGGAGGGGCTTTTGTGGCTCTTGGGGGCATTTATGGTGCTGGGAGGGGGTTTGGGGGGCTTTTGGAGCAGTCTGTGAGGACGTTTTGTGGTGCTGGCAGAGCCATATGGCTTGGAGAGAATTTGGGTGGGTCTTGGGGAGGATGGGAAGGGATTTTGGTGACTCTTGGGGCCATTTATATTGCCAGGAGTTGTTGGGGGGGGTTCCTGTCCAGGAGCTGTGGGGTGATTTGAGGCGTCCAGGAGTGGCTGTGGGGCTGGGAGGGGTTTTCGGACAGATGTGACCTCCCCTGCCGACCCCAAACACTGCAACCAGACCCTGTCCCCGAAGATCCTGCTGGGGGTCGAGGGCTCCATGTTGGGGTTCATCCTCCTGGTGCTGCAGGAAAAAGCGAGGGGGGGTCCCCAGGGGCCATGTGTGTCCCCTGCACAGCGTGTGTGACCCCCCCCATGCTGGTGTCACCCCCCTTTTCCCTGCCCACAGGGCTCCTGACCCAGCCCCTGCTGCCCCCGGGAGGGAATTTGGGGAGGGGACAGAGGGGGTGCGCAGCCCCCACTGGGGGATGACTCCGCCCCAGTGTCCTTCGTTCAGCACCGAGCTGGGCTTGGGGCCGCAGCAGGAAGAGGCCAATGGGAAGCAGATCCTGCAGGGGCCACAGGGCTTGGGCTCAGGGCAAGGTCCTGCCCTGCACACCTGGCTCAGGTGTGAGCCTGCCCCGGGAAGGGAGCGGGACATTCCCATGCCCACGGATCAGGACTGGGAGCAGCACTGGGACCACAGACATGGAAATACTGGGAGCGACTGGGACCACATTGAGGGTTACTGGGAGCAACTGGGAGGAACTGGGAATGACAGGTGCGTGCTGGCGGCTACTGGGATATACAGGGAATGAATGAGATCGTACTGGGAGACACTGGAATCATGCTGGGGAAACTGGGGTGACTGGGAATGAGCATGCTGGGGGTAACTGGAATATACTGGGAGTGTCTGTAACAATATTGGAGGGGACAACAGTGGGAACAACGTTGAGGGGCAAGTGGGAGTAACTGTGAGTCTGTGCCACCACTGCAGGACACTGAGATCATACTGGCAGGGACTGGGACTATACTAGGGGCAGTGGGGTGCAACTGGGATCATACTGGGAGAAACTGGGAGACTCTGGAATCATGCTGGAAGTAACTGAGAGGAAGTGGGAGTGGCTGGCATCATGCTGGGAGCAACTGGGATATACTGAGAGAGACTGGGAGTCTCTGGGATCATCCTGGGAGTGACTGGAAGGGTGGCAGTGGCCTGGGCTGGCTGATGTGGGGCCTCAGAGTGTGCAGGGAGCACTGTGATGCTGCGGGGCCTGATGGAACCAAGGGCACATTGTGACCCTCTGGGCCCCGCCCTGCCCGTGGGCTGTTTCAGGAGCCCCACGGTGCCCAGGGCAGCAGAGCAGAGCCCTTGGCTCAGGAGGCAGCAGCTTCCCGGGACACCCTGGGCGGGCGGGCGGCAGGGGATGCCCATGAAGAAGAGGAAGCTCAAGGCCCAGCGCCCCAAGGGCGTCACCAGCTGAGGGCTGGGCCAGGAGGGAGAGGACGCTGCTGGGACAGCGCGGGGGCTCCCCAGCACTGGGCCAAGGCAGCGCCTCCATCCTCGTCCTCCTCCTCCTCCTCGTCCTCCTCGTCCTCGTCCTCCTCCTCGTCCTCGTCCTCCTCCTCGTCCTCCTCATCCTCGTCCTCGTCCTCGTCCTCGTCCTCATCCTCCTCCTCCTGCTCTGCCCACAGCTGCAGCAGCGGCAGCCTCAGGGCAGCCAGGACCGGGCCTCGTCCCTCCATGGGGACAGGGCCAGGCCGTCATGGCCCCGCAGCCCCAGCAGCAGCGGAGCCATCGCGGCCTGGCCCGGGGGCCCTGGCGGGGACAAGGCCGCAGTGGGGCAGCTGCTGTCCTGGCCGGCCCTTGCAGCCGGGCAGCCCGGCCAGCGCCACAGCCCCAGCCAGCCCTGCCCGGCGCTCGGCAGCACCAGGGGCACTGCCCGGCCCTGCGCCCGCCCCACAGCAGGAGGCCGAGGCGGCCTCTGTGTCCAGCAGCAGCCACACACAGAGCCAGCAGCCAGAGGCACATTTAGCCTCTCCTCAGCGTGCCCAGCGGGGCACACAGACGCAGCCCCGGCACAAGAGGAGGCACGTTCCGCTGCTCCTGAGGCAGAACAGCGGCTGCCCCTGTGCTCCTCCAGGCCTGCACAGCTCCCTCATTCCTGGCACAAAATCCCCTCAGGCAGCTTCCCGGGAGCCCTCTGGGGCTGCTGGACATTTCTGTTGTCCTGAAATTGGAGGTCAAGACTGGGAGATTCCTTGGAAAAATGTCAGGTAGATCACAGAAGATGCAGTTTCCACCAAAAGAGAGAAATCATTTCAGGTACCTGCCTTGGAGCAGTCTAGGGCTGCTACATGGGATATCAAGTGCCTAAACCTGAGAGGAAAAGACTGGCAGATGACAGGAGGAGTCTCCAGTGCATCCTGGCACAGAGAAATACTTCCAAAAGAGCAAAAGCATCTTGGGATTCTTCCCTGGAAGAATCTGGGGCTGCTTCCTGGGAGTTCAGCTTCCTCAAGGAGCTGTGAAGACTCTGGGACATACCTGGGAGGAGTCTCGGGTGGATTCCAGAGCAAAAATGTAACTCCAAAGGAGAAAAAACATTGGAGACCTTCCCTGGAAGATTGTGGGCCTGTGGTTATTAACTCAGGTGCCAAAATGAGGGATCAAAAGACTTCAGGAGAATCCTGGGAGGAATCCCAGTGAATCCAGAAGGATAAAGTTTCCCACAAGAGGGGAAGAATCATCTGAGGCAGCTCATGGACAGGGACATCTTCAACCAGAGCAAGCTGCTCAAAGCCCCATCCAACATGGCTCTGGATGTTTCCAAGGATGAGGCACCCAACACCTCCCTGGGCAGCCTGTTTCTTGCTTTCACCTCCCTCCGTGTAAAACTCTCTTCCTCATGGTGGGATCTCTTGGAAGACGGTGTGAGGAGTAGCAGGCCAGCAGAGCTCGTGGAAAGAAGAGACTCATTTCATGGCACTCCTGGCCTGGGCAGAATTACCATGGCTCAGAAAGGCTGTGGGTGAGGCAAGGGAAGCCAAAGCCAGGCCAGTGGTGAAAGAGCAAACAGGGCTGGGCTGAGTGCTTGAGAGAGAATGAGGCTGATGAGGGAAGAGGACTCCCTGTCCTTGCCTTCCCAGAGGCTCCTTCCCCAAGAGCTTTGAAGCTGCCTGCAAGTGCCTGAGCTCTTGGTGCCCTTGGCCATGGCAGTCGTCTGCTCCAGCGGGGTCTGTGAGGAGACAGGTTGTCCTTGTGGCACCGGGGCTGTGTCCTGGCAGCCCTGGGGATGCTGGGCACCGTTACACTGCTGTCCTTCCCTGAGCACTGCCCATCACAGCCCAGGCTGCCTCCAGGGAGAGCCCTGGGCTCTGGGAGGGACAGGATTTTCCATCCCAGGGGCCGGGATTATGGCCTGGCCCTTCTGCTCCATCAAACAAAGGCTTTGCTCAGCACCAGAGCCATCTGCCCAGTGCCTCTACCTGCCTGCAATCATGGCCTTCAGCGACCGGCTCGAACGAGGCCCTGGGGAGGCTCCATCAGAAAGGGCTTTCAGTGGCAACTCTTAATGCTCCAAGACACTTTGGGTTTTTCTTATGACTTGGATTTCTTGAGGGACTGCTGCTATCTCCTCTCAGGACCTGAGGATCCCAGACTCAGAACACCAAATACACTGCAGGGCTCATTCAAAGAAAGAAAGGCCTAAGGAGTCGTTTCCTTCCCCTGCCCTTTGTCAAGTCTCCAGTACTTGTACAGCTGATTAGAGAGGGTTGAGGACTGGACATAAAGATTCCAAAGACCACTTTGAAGAGCTGATAACAGCATTGTGCAGCTGACACTGATCCAGGGTATCCTTAGGAGATCAGGACCAATGGAAAAACAGTCCCCCATGGCCCGACACGGGATGGACATCTCTGCCCATCCTCTCCACCCCTGGCCCTTCCTCTCAGTGGCCACCTGGGACCTGCCTCACTTTCTGTGACATGAGATTTCTCCACTGAATTCTGTAATGACATTACAGCTCCTTTGCACCAACTTCCACCTCCTGTCATCCTAGATCTGGCTGCAAACAGGCATGGAAGGGTTTCTTCTAAGTATAAGAAAATACAGTAATTAAAAGTAATGAAATGAAAACACCTCCCCCTCCAAAAAACCCCAAAGCAAACCAGAACCAAAACCAACAAAATAAACTAGTAAAAACCTACAAACCCAAACCCCCACCAAACCCGATAAACATAAAACACAACAAATGACTCCCACATCCTCCATGACCTCTGCAGACTGAGCCCGCGCAGCTCCCGGAGGGGCGTGGCTTGACAGGCACGGCTCCCGCGGCCGTGGCACCGGATATGCGGTGAGTGGGCGCTCAGACTGGAGCACCAGGACCCTGGACATGGTCACAGCAACCGGCTGGATCGGCGCGGCAGGGAAGGATGCAGGCAGCCCAGGCAGGAGCGCAGGGCGAAGCAGCGAGGCGGCGCTCAGGGGCACAGGAAGGCAGGGCAGGTGCGAGGACGAGCCAGCGAGGGCAGGAGAGCCAGAAGGCAGGCTGGGGCCAGGGCAAAGGAGGGAGCGGCCAGGGGCAGCAGACAGTAGCGAGGCCTCCCAAGCGAGCAGCAGCCAGCCCTGGTGCAGTTGGATTTTAGACCTCCCTGGCACCTCCCAAAGGCTGCCCGAGGACAGGGAACCATTGGCCCAGTCCAACTCTCCTGTGCCGTCCATTGGTGGAGACCTCTCCGTGACATGACTGGAGAAGCCCCTCCACAGTGTCTCCTACTGCCTGCCTTGTATGGGGTGTTGCCAGGCCAAGTCTTCCCAGAGATGAGGCTTCCCCCACTCCTGGCTGCCTCCTGCAAGTGGCAGGTGTGCGCTCCCTCCTCCCACATGCCTCTGCAAACCCTGACAGCCAGAGTTGAGGCAAACTAAAATGGCTGAATTCCAACTGAATTGGCAGCTCCCAGAGGCGCTCTGCTCCCAGGCTGGAGCAGCCTGGCCTTGGAGGACTGAACCCTGTGGCAGATAGACCCATGGCACAGTAGTTTTGGGAGGGCTGTGTGCCCATGGGAGGGGCTCACGCTGCAGCAGGTGCGGTGTGGCTGCTGCTCGTGAGAGTGGACCCACGCTGGAGAAGGTCATGGAGAACTGTCTCCCGTGGGAGGGACCCCATGGCCTCACAGGGGAAGGATTCCTCTCCCGGAGCAGCGGAAGGAAATCTCGGTGATGAACTGACCAAACCCCCATGCCCTGTCTCCCTGCGCTGTTGGTGGGAAGGAGGGAGGGGCTGGGGGAAAAAGGTGTTCTAAGGGCTTATTATATTTCTCCTTATCCTCCTCTAATTTAAGTTGAGCCTGTTTCGCCCCTCAAGTGTTTCCTCTCGGTCCTTATCTCACTCATGTATGCGGCTTTGTCAAGGTGGCCATAGAAGCACACACTTGTCGTAATCCAAAGTCAAGAGGGATAGAAAGGATTTTTTATTTTCTCTACTGCTCTTCTTATACCTCTTTACAATGGCTGTGGCTTATTGAGATTGGCTGCTTAGCAAACAATAACAAGGCTGTTTAACAAATAAAGACCATTAATGTAAGAATACAAGCGAAAGTATAGTTGCTACATATTATCCACAACTTTTTCCTTGTACACTCCCAATGTCCCATAACAAGGGCATTCTCTCCTTGTGTCCAGAACATCTTCTCTCCTTGATTATCTTCTTGGCCTTCTCTGTGGATTTCACTGAAGCTGCAAAATTTCCACTGTAGGTTTCTCATTGGTAAATTCTGACCGGATTCAGGTCTGACTGTGAAGCCCCCAGACCAGCTGTCAGCCTCATCAGGTCCCCCTTTTTGTTTTTGTATTACAAAGGCAGTGTTCATTGACTTTTGCAGGGCCCTTTGCAAAAAAGACAATAAACACGGCACGATGAGCAAGATGCAAAAAATAACCAATAGGATCAGGCATCCAATTTTAAGAAGATTTTTGATCCATCCTGCAATTTGCCAATTGCCAAACAAACTAGTAAGCCAGATTCTGATTCTTCAAGCAATTTTGACACACTTGTTTGTAATTCCTTAATATGGGCATGAAGAGATTTTGAATGATCAGACAGACTCATACAACACATTCCATCAAAATCTTCACACCCATGTCCATGTGCTAACAACAAAAAATCTATAGCAGCTCTATTTTGCAGTGTAGCATGCCTTACTGACCCAACATCTGTTAATAGTCCAGCTAAAGCAAACGAAGTAGTGTTAGTTTGCTGAGCTAACCAACATCCTAACTTGTTGAACAGTCCCAGTGCTTTAGCAGATGCTACTTGTGGAGAAAAGAAGGAAACAGCCCATCGAGTACCTGGTGGCCAAAATTTGGTGCTGTCATCACAGTCAGGGGCAAACACATGGATGCTGTGCTTTCCTCTCTGTGGTTTATGCTGTAAAATCATGGATGTGCTAACAGTGAGAGTCGTCCTAAGCTGCAAGGACCTCCCTTGATGTGTGATGCAATTGCAGCCCATGTTCAGTCTCTGCAAATCAAAAACACCCCTGGTGGCAAAGCTAGAGGAACAGTAGTAGAGTGTGAAATATGTGGTGAACTGTAATTGCACCAGGCACTTTCATTTGCAAATATGGGTTGGTTAGGAGAAACATCCCATACTTTGGACTCATTAGATCCAGAGTAATTAAACTTAACACAGAGGTCCATTTTCACCAATCCTAAAAGCTCTATTTCTTGCGGCTCAGGGGTTGCAAAGGGAAGGTATGAAACCCATTGCTCCCAAGCATCAGCGTGATTGTGTGATTATAAAAGCTTTTTAACTGTCTTAGGCTTTGGCCAGTCATCTATCGGCAAGCCAACAAGGCAGGTAGAAAAAGGATTGTCAGGCGTAGCAGTGGCTAAGCACAGAGTATCTTGCCCTGTTGCGTTGGCCAAGGTAACCCACACATTGCTTCTCGGCTGACTAACAGGCTAAGCAGAAATAGCAGGCACTAAGCTCAGGAAAACCGACAAGTACCATATTGGCACCTGAATTTTTTTGTTATTTGTTGCTATTTGCACTCCAGTACATCCCAGTGTAAGCCAATACGCCTTGATCACAAGGATAATACAGTGTAACACAGTCCTCCTTGGTCACTGGTGCTCGATGCTCTCTGCTCAAACCTCGCTGCCAAGGTCATCAACCTGTGCTGTTGTTATCCTCAGGATCTGGCCGAACAGGCGGTGGGATATTCTGCCACAAATCAGGACGCACACACTTTGCTGGCACTTACCGAGGTCCAGTATCTGTGGAAACACAAGCGTATCCACACCCCCAAGTGACCAGGTCCCAGGGGCCTTCCCACTGGCTGGTAAGCAAATTCCTCACCCATACTTTAGCTCGAGGCAAATGTGTTTCACTGGTGGACTGCAAGGAATAAAAATGATTTAAAATTGAGGGATTTTTTGAATGAGCCAGTATGGTCAAGTGATTTATGGTATATACCATAAAAAAGTCCATATTATACCATATAAAAGTCTGGACTGTGGGGTTTCCCCTTGCATTGTCCCCTTTTGTTTTTCTGAAAAGGTTTTAAGTGTGTGATGAGCATGTTCAACAACAGCTTGACCAGTGGGAGAATGAGGAATACCAAATTTGAGAGACACCCCATAGACGTGAAAAATTCCTAACTTTCTGAGAGGCGTGGGCTGGCCCATTGTCAGTTTTCACTCAGGCAGGTATGCCTAAAGCAGCAAAGGCTTGCTGCCAGTGCAAAATTACATCACGGGCCTTTTCTCCAGCATGAGCAGAAGCCCATATAACAGAGGAAAAGGTGTCAATAGATACATGCACATATTTAAAATGACCAAATTCTGAAATGTGTGTAACATCAGTCTGCCAAAGCTGTAGGGCCAAAAGACCACAGGGATTTACTCCTAAGGGTAAAGGTCACGGGGATTTACTCCTAAGGGTAAAGGTCCATTAAAGTTATGACAATCTGGGCAAGCACTAACAATAGCACGAGCTTCTGTGGGTGTTAGCGAGAGCTGTTCACACAATGTGCGCTCATTTTGATGAAAAAAGGTATGAGATGTTTTAGCCTGGGCTAGTTTATCTGGCTGAGGAACTGCCCAAACAGAGTTAGCTAATGCATCAGCACAGGCATTACCTTCTGCAAGAAATCCTGGTAGGTTTATATGGCATCTAATACGCAAAACATAAAAAGGACAAGTACATTGCAAAACAGCTGTCCATGAAGCCTTTAGCAAAAGAAACAAATCAGCATTATTAACTTCTTTCAAATGGTAACAGTCTACTTGTTTTACAACATCTTCAACATAAGCTGAGTCAACAATTAAGTTAAAAGGTTCATTAAAATGATGAAAGGCCATAGTAACTGCTTTTAGTTCGACCAGTTATGCGGATCCAGTACCCTGACCCTGCAAAGTCTGCCATTGGTCCTCATTTTCCCAGGTAAAAATAGCTTTCCCTGTTTTTCCTGACCCATCCGTAAATACTGTAGGCCCATCTACAGAAGTGCAACTTAATTTAGGTTTTGCTGATAATGGGGTGTGTCTTGGTTTGAAAGACATGTGTTTGTCAAGAAAGGCAGGACCCTCCCCTGAAATGGAAAATGCAACCCCCTTCCCCCCGAATTATTATAATTTTAAAATTAAGGGGCTTTCAGGCAAAGATATGAGGGATAGCAATAACAGTTCTTTACTAATATGTATATAACAACAGTAACTATGGCAGTAACAGCACACAGAACCACAAACCCAGGGAAGCCTTCTCGGCTGTCGGGCCCTTTCCCCTTGGTGCAGTTCCACTCACAGCCTGCAGGGGCGCTGCTGGCTCCCGGTGAGCAGGGCAGGTGCGATGGTTCCCCCGCGGCTGCAGGGGGCGCCCCGCAGCGAGCTCGGGGAGCACACGGCAATGGCGGCCTGGGCTCCCGGGAAGGGATGGACAAAAAGCTTCACAAACCCCTGGGCAGCCAAGCCCGGTGCCCGGCCGGACCCTCGGGAGCAGCAGGCTGGAACAGCAGGGGCGAGCACAAATCCCGGGTGGCAGGAGAGATGTATCAAACTCTGGAGCTGCAACAGGAGCCCCAGGAGGTTTCGGCAGGCAGGGCGTGCGGGCTACGATGTAGAGAAGGCTCCCAGCAATGGCAGGGGCAGAGCGGCTGCAGCGCGGCTCCCAGTGGGGCAGGGAAAGGCTGGTTTGGGAATCCTGGGAGTTCTCCCATAGAAAGAAAGCAGCCGAAAAAGCAGAAGCTTGCAGTGCTGACCTTCCACCACGATGGCAGCTCTCTGTCTGCATGCCGAGAACACCAGCAAGCCCCTGGTGTACCCAACCCCCCAGGTGAAAGACAAGTAGCCAGTTGGACACCCACCCTCTGTGGCCAGGTCTTTTATTTTTCTTAAGCACCCAGCAATTTGTCCCCCTGGCAACATATATGGGGAAAATTCTTTAAGAGAAAAAGCAAACAGGAGAACTCCTAAAAACCCCAACAGGGCATGATAATAAAAACTGACTAAAACTACGGCCAAGAAATGGGCATGCTTTAAAAAGGCAGACTCAAGGAGAAGCCATGCTAAACAGCTCCTGGAACATGTAAACTTGTTTAAGGAAAAGTCTGAATATGCATAATTGATTATGGATATGCACTAGGCTGATGCAATAGGACAGGTACGTAAAGGGTGGCACTAGGCTGATGCAATAGGACAGGTACGTAAAGGGTGCCTCCACAATAACAGTTGTGCTCTTGGCTGAGTGACAAAGCACCCAGAGCTATGAATTTTGCTTTATTATCTTTGTCTCCTATTGTCCTTCATTAAACTTTTAAATCCTAACAGGAGAGTGAACCTCGTTTTTCACAGAACAGCTCACACTGCTAATAAGATTCCAGCTGTTCTCAGAACACACAGAGAAAGCTGAAACTGTTAATCTTGGTAGTTGGTGGCCAATGTCAGCTTTCAATAAAATGTCTTAAACTGATGTTTGCTGTGCTGGTGAGAGCCTTTTAAACCCAACCTTTTGCCTGGCCTCTCTGCTGTTGTAGTTCCATGGGCAGAGGTTGTTATGTTTTACCCCTTCCCATGGGCGGGCCGGTGTTCAGCCATCTCCAGGACAGCAGGGCCCCACTCCACGTCCCTGGGACCTGGGAAGACAAAATCCATCACTCCAAATGTCCCCTTTCCTCCTTCTTCCCAGGCATTTGGCCCTGGCAGTGGGGTTTGCTGCTGGTCGCTGCAGGAAAAAGGAGACCCCTGTGACACTTCGGGGCACATGGAACCAAGGGGTCATTGTGACACAGCAGGGCCTCATGGAACCAAGGAGTCCAACGGTCTCAAACATTTCCTGCATGGTTCTGCCTTAGGGAAGGGGAACCTTCTTGGTGGCAGCTTGGGCTCAGCACACACTTGAGGAGGGTGTCTGTTATCAATGAGGAAACCTAGGAGTGTCAGATTGCTTCAGACAAAAATGAAGAAAACCCCCCTTTGGCTGAGTGCAGCCAGTTCTCCAAGTAAAGCAGGTCCCAGGTGAGTGAGGAGAGATAGGATGGGGTTGGGAATGTGGAGCAAGGTTGTCCACACTGGGACACAGACCTCAAGGCACAGCTTCTCTGACCAGGCCAGACCTCCTGAGGAGAGACCCTGCATCAATATCAGTCACAGAATGCTGCAATCACCTCTGCTCTAAAGAGAAAAATACACCCTTTCACGGCTTCTTGCCGCTGGGGGGTCACCTCTGGAGCTGCGGAGCAGCGTGTAAGCCACAGCAAGCTGCTGGGCAGTGCCTCTCACTGCTCACTGCCACTGATCTTTGGGTCTCGCTGGTTACGGTGCAGGCTCGTTGCCCACAGAGGCCAGCTGTCTCAGACTCCCCAAAGTCCTGGGAGTAAAGGAGGAGAGAGATAGTTTCTGTATAAAAAATCTGCAGGTTTATTCCACAGATGAAAGGGGGTAGAACTGCAGACAGAACCACAGAACTAACTGAACCCCTAGAATGAACTGTTAACTGATAATTCACAGAATGAACTCTTAATTGAACTCCTAAGGCTCGTGCAGCAGATTTTGTACTGGCATAAGTGGGGAGGAGCAAAGGGGTAATAACCAATAGAATCACAATATAACAATATGTGACAGGTGTGACAATAAATCACTACAGAGCATAGGAGGGAACATGACGCAACAACCAATAAGAGAGTAAGAGAATAACCTGGGGAGAATTTTCTAGATATAAAGGAGTGGCTTATTCTGCAGTGCCACCCCCGGACGTTCCCTCGGACTCCGAGTCCCTCTCTTATTGGAGGGCGAGGATCTGATGGACAACTGCCTGCCAAAGCCCACTAGTGGACTGAGCCACTGCAGCATCTCCCCCTTTCTTATTTAGAAATTAAAAAAAAAAACCAATGCTTAAAACAAGACAGTGCAAAAACAATCAAGCTGATAATTAAAACCAACTCAAAGGAAGTTTTTAAAATGGAAGTTTTCCATCTGAAATTAACATACAACAAATAAGTCCAGTTCTGATAAAATCAAGTCACCCCTATTATCAGGGATGAATCCACTGTATCCCTTTGTTTGTGTGTCTCAGCCTGATAAGGCTTGATCCATTTCCCAGGGATCCACTTGGGACCCGCTGGGGTGGATACACAACCATACACTCTGCCCCATGTTAGCAGGGGATATGGTCCTTGAACCTTTTGTAACTCAGGGTCTTTGATCAGAACAGGTGGCTTTTCCTGTAATTTCAGTTTAATGTTTTCATTAAAATGCCTGACAACAGGTGGGTTTTTGTCCTCAAACGAACAGTTTACAAAGTTTAAAGTAAACAAAACTTTTGCCAGTCTTTGCTGAGGACCATTGGTCTCCTCTCCTCCATGCTGCAGACCTAGCACCCGTTTGATATACTGATGTGTCCACTCTACTATGGACTGTCCAGTAGGCGAATGCAGGATGCCAGTCTTGTGCATGATTCCCCACTTCTGAAGAAACTTTTGCAGGGTTGCTGACACGTATGCTGGACCATTGTCAGTCTTTATTTATTTGGGCACACCCAGGATTGCGAAGGCAAGCGTCAAGTGGTTTGTTACATCCTTTGCTTTTTCCCCTGCGTGTGCTGAGGCAAAGGCATCTCCTGAAAAGGTGTCAACTGGCACATGAACATACTTTTGTCTACCGAATAAAGGAATATGTGTAACATCCATCTGCCAAATTTGACAGCTGCTCAATCTCTCTGGGGTTGACCCCACTGCCCAATGAAGGAACTTGGAATTTTTGGCAGTTGAGGCACGTTGCCACAATGGCTCTCGCTTGTTCTCTGGTAAGATGGAACATTTGCGTGAGAGCTGGAACGTTTTGGTGGAACATGGCGTGACTAATTTTAGCCTGTTGGAAAAGGTCTGGCAAATTTGCTTTTTGGATGGGTGCGGGGGAAAACAAGACCCCTGGACAACAAACTAATATGATTGCACAGGAATCTAATTTACTGTTTACATTATTCCATTCTGATGCATTTCGGTAAGTGTCATTCACACGATCACGCGTAAGCTAATTGGACTTTTCGCATTGTCCGCACACCCTGCATGTAGCTCTCAGGAAACGTGATTGGTTCTAGTCTAGGTTGGTACAGTTTGTCTTTCTCTGCTTTCTTGCTGCTTTGTTGTTCTTTTCTTCTAACGTCCACTTTCTTAATTTAGCAGTTCTCACATTCCTCAGGCTCTGATAAGGATGGTTACAGAACGTAGCTGGGGCACAGCTGACAGTTTTCTCATGCTTAGGAACAGATGGGCAAAGCCAATTGGTCCGCCCTTTTGTGGCCCTCTGCAATAAAGCCTGGTAGGTCGGTGTGTGACCTCACATGCATTACATAAAACGGTTGCTTTTGGTGGGAAAGTAACTGTACAAGTTTTGAAAGCAAGCAGTAAACTGAAGGATTGTTGACTTCCCTTAACATTGAATACTCTGCTCTTGAGACAACTCCTGCAACATATGCTGAAGCAGAAACTAAATTAAATGGGTCTGGGAACCTTTCAAAGGCTATAACAGCGGCTGCAAGTTCCGCCACTTGTGGCGAGCTTTGGACAATCTGTACATCAGATTCCCACTTCTGAGTACAGGGATCTCTTCAAGTCATTACTGACTTATGAGAGCGTCCTGAGCCATTTGTAAAAACTGTCAAGGCGTCTAGAGGCTTGTCACTTTGATTTGCTTTTGGAATCAATTTAAAGGCTGAATTAAATAATTTGTGTTTAGTTTGATGAATTGAGACTTGACCTGGGTAGCTGTCTAGAGCGTATTGCAAGTGCACATTATTTTGCATCAGGTTTTCTAGAGCTTCGTTTGTTGAAGGAAGATGGATGCATGTGAATTCACATCCACCTAGGGCACGAATTCTGGACCTTGCCTTTATGATGAGCCGCGCCATGAGCTCCTGTGGTGTGGTGATACTTTTGGATGGCTGGTGCGAGAGGATGACCCACTCTATTATCAATAGGGGATCCCTCTGTACCTCATCCCACTGAAAAATCAACCCATACAAATGAGGCATTGACCCCAAAATGATAAACTGAAATGGGAGATTAGGGTTGTAACGGTGAGCTTGCCTAGATGATAATGCATCTTGTACTTTGATGATGGAGTGTCTCGCCTCTGGTGTCAGCTCTCGAGGAGAACTGAGGTTGTCGTTACCTTTCAGAAGGTTCAAAAGTGGTGCAAAGTCCTCAGTAGTTAGTCTGAGCAGGGGCCTCACCCAATTGATGGAACTGCACACCTGATGAAGCTCCTTAGAATTGTCAATGATTTTTACTTGTTGTGGTGTAATTGCTCTTTCTGAAACCAACAGTCCCAAATATTTCCAAGGGCTGGTTCTTTGAACCTTTTCTCCCTGTATTTCAAAACTCTTGGATTGCAAAGCACCCACAACCTTTTCCAACGTCCAGTCCAGGTAATTTTGATTCGGGGAGGAAATTAAAATGTCATCCATATAATGCAGAATGCTGGACTTTTCTGCTACCTTTCGAATAGGGGACAGGACTTGGGCAACGTACCACTGACATTGTCGGGCTGTTTTTCATGCCCTGTGGTAGTACTTTCCAGTGGTATCGTTGCACAGGGGCTTCTCTGTTCAAAGAAGGAACAGAGAAGGCAAACCTTGGTGCATCGGCTGGATGTAGGGGGATCTGAAAGAAACAATCTTTGATGTCTATCACGGCCAATTTCCAACCCCTAGGGAGCATAGAGGGAGATGGCATGCCTGGTTGCAGGGGCCCCATGTCCTCAATAACATCATTAATCTTTCTCAAATCTTGAAGAAGCCGCCACCTGTTTCTCCCGGTTTTCTTTATTACAAAGACCGGAGAATTCCAGGGGCTGTTAGAAGGTTCGATGTTACCCTTCTGCAACTACTCCTCTACGAGAGCATGGAGCGCACTCAATTTTTCTTTGTGTAGAGGCCACTGATCCATCCAGACAGGGGTATCAGTTTTCTAATTTAAGCGTGTGATGGGGTGCTCCGCAGTGGCCTCTAGGGAAAATCCCGGGGAGTTTGTGACTACCATCCGGGTACCCCATTGTGACATGAGATCTCTACCCCACAAGGTGAAACTGGAATTAACAACAAAGGGTCGGATACAGGCTACCCGACCTTCTGGACCCTCTATTTGAATGACATCCTTGCTCCTCTGGGCTGGTACAGATCCACCTATACCTGAAACAAGGCCATCATTGGTTTGCAATTCCCATTGTAACGGCCATTCAGTGGCAGAGATGATTGTTACATCTGCCCCTGTGTCCATCATACTTGTTACCTGGACGTTGGTATTTTTGTTTCTTAGGTTGCAATTCACCATAGGTCAGTCATCTCCCAGTACCTGTGCCCAGAACACTTTCGGAGAAGCGGGCACCTCGTCTGGCATGACTATAGCTTGCACTATACAGCATTGTCTGGGAATAAAGAATGGAGAAAACCAACATTTTATCATAACATGAAATTTTCCCTCTTTGTCAGTTTTGGTAATGGCTGGGATAACTTCCACCTCTGGTGGAGTCGAGCTTGGGTCACCAATTACAAAAATAATCTTTTTTATACAGTCACCAGAAACAGTTGCTGGAATGCAATAAACCTGAGATCTGTCCATATGAACTGCTTCAATGTGCTTTACTTGTAGTCTCTTTGCAGCTCCACTATTTATGTCTTCTGCGTGGCTGCTTTGTTTTATTCTTTTTCTTTTACACGCTCAGATCTCAGTTTCCCTGCCTCCCATCCACAGCGGTTGGGCCCGAGCTCCGGTGTTTCTCTGTAGAAAAATGCTTAGGGACACTGTGAATAGGTGCAGGTGCATGGCGATATTTAGTGGTATGACCCTTTTTGCTGCATATCTGGCAAATGAATTCTGGTTTAAGTGTAAAGGCCGGTTTGCTTTTCTCTTCCTCCATTGCCCCCACCAGGGTTCCCCCTCCCTTTTTAAAGGTACCCAGCTCCACAGGTATCTGCCTCATACAAGCTTCTATCATTTGCTGAATGGTTGGAGGTGGATTAAATGGGAGCGCATTAATAACTCCTTTACAAGCATCATTTGCATTGGATCTAGCCAATTCCCTTAACATTTGGTTTTGTAAAATTAGATCGTCAATTTCTTTAACAATTGCCACCTTTAGCTGATCAACAAAATCCATAAAGGTCTCCTTAGGAGCCTGTTTGATATTAGTATAATTGATGGTAGCAACAGATTTCGATGGTAGCATGAGCATTGCCTTCTCTGCTGCCCCCTGCACAACATCCAGGACAGGCTTCGGTATCTGCTGCACTTGGTCTTGTGGTTTTGCTAATTGATTTTCACCAAAAATGTGATCTAGCGTTAGCTGTGCGTTATTTGGATCACGCATCAGCAATGGAAACTCCTCTGTCAGGTGCCTTTTCCACATCAGTTCCCATAGAAGAAATTCTGATGAGGAAAGGAGGCATGACATTATTTTTTTTATGTCACTAAAACATTAGTAGTAAATGTGGCATTAAAAAGACTTTCGAAATACTCATGGTCCCTTCCATGCTGCTTTTGTACCTTGCATAACTCTTTTAGGATTGAAAAATCAAGGGGTTTCCATTGTGGGTTTTGACCTGCCTGGTTGTATTGCACAGGAGCAACAAAAAAGTTTTGCTCACACTGTGGGTCAGAATCAAAGATGGCTTCCCTTCCGGTCTCCACACCGTGGGAACCTGAAGGGGAGTCGTGGGAACCTGGTTCACTTCCCGTCTCCCAGCCGTGGGAACCAAAATCGAAGGTGAGGTCACATGAGGGAGGAGAAAAGGAGGTGTTATGGTCACGCCCACGACACGTCACAGAGGAGGGGTCTGGAGGGTAGGAGGGGTTTGGGTCAGTAAGTTCCGGGGAGGAAAAAAATGGATTCCAGAAAGGAGAGTGAAAGGGATTGTGGGAAGAAGGGATTTTGGCACGCTCGGCCATGTGGCCGTCGCCATTTTGTGGCTTAAAAATGGTTTTCTCGACCATGCAGTCGGTGCCATTTTGCAACTCGGGATGATTAACTCGGGAAGAGGGACAGGAGAATGGGTTTAGGGAAGAGCCTGGGGCAGCATGGCCAGTGCTGTCACGACTGGGGAGCCGAGAAAGTCGAGGGGGGAGAGGGGGCAGGTAGAGGTCCTGTGCCTGTAGGCATTTTTGTCCCTTTGGTTTTCTTGGCAAAGGGGACAGGGGTTTAGGGGAGGAGGGAGCAGTATCAGGGGAACAGGTAGAACTGGGAACAACTGAAGTATTTTCTTTTACTTTCCTCTCTGTTTCAAGTGCTTCTTTAATTAAAATCAAAGGAGGAAAAAACTTCCTCGCTGAATCATCTCCACAGCCCTGCAGTAGAAGCAGTTTTTCCTCTACTGTTTTCCAAAAAGAAATGTGTTTAACATCATTGGGTGTGGTTTGAGGAAAGTAAAAGAAAATCCAATGTAGAAACTTTTTCAACAAACCCTTTGAAAGGTTAAATCCACCCCTTTTCGGCGATTCCCCAACTTGGAAATAGATCTCTCGCTGTGGTGCTGAGAGTTTTTCCCATTCTAAAACACAAAAAGCACCACAAAACTCCACCCCGGGCCATGGGAAAAAGGAGAAAAGAAAAAAGACTGTCCAGAGACCAGAGAGAATGGGGCAAGGACACTGGAGTGGTGACTTACCCTCACAAAAGCGCAGAAACTGCAAAGTTTGCTGGCAAAAAGCTCTAAGAGCTCACAAAAGCTGGTCCCTGGAAACGAAATCCATGGCACAAGTCTCCCAGGTCCGGACTGTTCCTCCTGAAAGACGAAAATGCAGGAAAAAGTGTGGAGGGCGTCAGTCTGCCCCTCGGAGTTGCGCTCTTTAAAACAGAGCATGCTTCGGTGAGGGGACAAGCGGCAGCCGTTGTCTCGACTCCCAGCAAAGCTGCCAGGGAAGTCTCTTCAAAAGGATCTCATTTGCCACGGCACCAGACCTGCCGTGGAGGCATTTTTCTCGTGGCAGCGGTTTCACCATGCCCGCCACGGCACAGTTTTTTGTCGCGGCAGCGGTTTTGCCGTCCCGCCATGGCCCGATTTTCCTCACGGTGGCAGTCTTTGCAGCAGCGATTTCCCATCCATGCGCCACACGTGGTTTCTTGCCGCCGGGGTTGCCTCAGGAGCTGCGGACTCCTGCATATAGGCGTCAGCGAGCTGCCTGGGAGTGTCTCTCACTGCTCTCGGCTACCGATCTTCAGGTCTCGCTGGTTATAGAGCAGGCTCATTGCCCACAGAGGCCAGCTGTCTCAGACCCCAAAGTCCTGGGAGTAAAGGAGGCGAGAGATAGTTTCTGTATAACAAATCCGCAGGTTTATTCCTCGGATGAACGGGGCTAGAACCGCAGATAGAACTAACAGACAGAACTAACAGAATGAACTGAACTAACAGAACTCTTAAAGCTCGTACGCTGATTTTGTACTGGAATAAGTTGGGGAGGAGAAAAGGGTAAAAACCAATAAGATTACAATATAATAATACGTGACAAGCGTGACAATAAATCACTTCAGAGCATAGAAGGGAATATAACACAGCAACCAATAAGAAAGTAACCTGGGGAGAATTTTCTAGATAGAAAGGAGTGGCTTATTCTGCAGTGCCACCCCCGGACGCCCCCTCGGACTCCGAGTCCCTTGCCTGTTGGAGGGTATTGTCTTTTGGCAGGCAGATGCCAAAGCCCACTGGGGCTGAGCCACTGCAGCAGTGTCCATTGGAACCAGTCATTCATTTTGCATTTGATGTCTTTAATAAGAATGTTCATTTTTTCTAGCCAGGCGTGGATGCTCTCCGACTTAGAGGACAAATTGAGGCAATATATACCTTCAAAATCTTGGCATCCATGCCCGTGAGCTAGCAGCAGGAAGTCTATGTCCGCTCAGTTTTGGACAGTGGCTTGTTTAGTATTTTTTTCCTCTGATAAGAGGTCATTTAGGGCATGTGAAGTTAGCTCCGCTTGCTTAGTTACCCAGCACTCGAGGTGTCCCAATTCGTCGAGAGCTTTTGCTGCCACCACCCAGGGTGGGAAAATCGAGACTGATTCTTTTTTGATTTTGCCCAATGGTAAATGGATGTGTTGCAGTGGGGGTCAGATTGGTCAGCACCTCTTTTTTGAGTTTTTCGGTTGCACCAAATTGGAATTTGCATCATGTTGGGTGTAGCAAAGGTCAGTTGCCCTAGGGTGCATGAGCCTCCGATCAGATGAGACGAAATCCCCTGCCATGCGCGATCTCCACAAATAAGAAAAATTCCCCTAGGAAGGGCAAGAGGGTTGGGGTAGTATTCATCTCTTCAGGAGGGAAGCTGTACCTTAGCAAAGTCCCTACACCACTGGCTAGTGGTCAGTTCGAATTTGGATTGTTTAAGATGCTGATAAATTTGCGGATCGTGGTGATAGGGATTTGGAGTGAAATCGAATTGCACACAACGTGGTGCTTTCATGGAGCCTAATAGTTCAATCTCTGTCAGTTCATCAGCCAATTTTGATAATTTTTCTGTCCATTCCCTCCACAAGAGAAGGGGGTTGACAATAGGGAGTTTATATGTGATTGTATTGCAGACATAAACATGATAGCCTGATATTTTTGTATTGATTTCATGGTGGAGGTCACGCAGGGATTGCGGATAGCCACTTGTTTCAAGGGGATTCCTACCAGGCTTGTTGATAATGGGTTGTCCATGACTGAGGTCAACAAGCACATCTCCTGCTGCTTTAGGGCATGGGCTAAGGTCACCCACACATTCTTTTTAGGCTGGGACACTATCCAGGAGGCCGATGGTATGGCTAAGATCATCAGGAGGCAGGCTAAGGCCACTGGGCTGGTCAGTGTAGGAAAGGCCATCTCTCAACTGGAATAGACAATAAATGTTAATATCAAGAACTCAAAGTGGGGTTGGGATAGAGGATGCAAAGGGTTTGATATAGGCATGCGAAAACATTTAAGGAGAGTGAGGGGATGGGGAAGGTGGGCATGGGAAGTTGATATCACTGGTATCACTTTCTCCCGCCTGGCTGGCATCTTTTTCTTTTTTCTTGGTGACAGATTCTTCTTTCTTGAGACTGGCTTTCTGCATCTTACTCTTTCTCCTCCAAGTGACGTCTGAAGTTCCGTTAGTGGTCAGGTGTTGAGCTCACGCCTGGTTCTTCAGAAACTGTTTTATGAATTTCCCTGGTACCCACTTAGGACCCTCTGGTGTGGAAACACACCCGTACCCTCTTCCCCAGGTGATAAGGGGGAAGGGGACAGTGATTTTCAGGGAGTCCGTTTCTTTTGTTAAAACCAGAGGGTGCTCCTTCAACCGTGCTTGCATGGCATTGTGGGAATGGCGTAGCACAGGGGAGTCTGGCTCTTTTTCAGAGCAATTTAGGAAATTTAATGTAAAAAGAGGCCTTGCAAGATAGACATCAGAGGTCTCTATTTCAACCCCCCCTTTTGGTTGAAGAAGCATCCTCTTTATGGTTTGATGAGCCCTCTCTACCAGGGCTACCTGTGGGCGAATGAGGTATCCCAGTGACATGTGAGATATCCCATTCTTGGAAAAACTTCCTCAGTGACTCTGCAATATATGCGGGACCATTGTCTGTTTTTATCTCTCGAGGAATACCCAGAACGAAAAAGACCTGGATTAGGTGTGAGATAACATCTTTAGCCTTTTCCCCTGAGTGCGCGGAGGCAAAGACGGCACCCGAGACGTGCACACATTTTTGACAACTGAATTTGGGGATATGGGTCATATCCATTTGCCACAATTCCCCACTGCCAAGCCCTCTTGGGTTGACTCCTGTACCCATGATGGAAGCTGAAGGGATTGGCAGTTGGGACAGGTTGCCATTATATGAAGGTGAAGAATGGGACAACACACATGAGCAATATGATCTAAAGTGAGTCTGTTTATTAGAAAAGCCGCAAGTATTTTTGTACCGTACAGTGACAGGCTAAAAATAAAGTTGTAAGATAAGTTTTCACACAGTGCCATTTCCCACACAAAGTTTCACACAATTTTCTCTATCCTAATTAGTGCACTAAGTTTAGCATCAGAAGGCTACAATAACAATTTCATCTGCCAAGCTCCTTTTCAGACACCTGGGAGTTAATCTCCCTTTCTCACAGATGTTTTTCAAGTGGCCTTGGAAAGGAATGCAGAGGCCTATTTCTCATCTAAATGCAGGGGCTTATTTCTTATCTATATGCAGGGGCTTATTTCTCATCTAACAAGTTTGGACTGCTCACTCACTATATGTCCACGTGTACGAAGGTAGTTATCCTCTATAAATCCCCCCTCTTTTCTTTGAGCAATCCAAACCTGGTTTACAGTTTTCTCTACTGATTTTATCAAACACTTAACAATACATGGTAATAACACACTTATAACTACTAAAGCTATCAGTCCTATCTTAAAAAACTCTACTAACCATCCCTTAATACCCAAACTTGCTAACCAATCCCTCAAAGGCAACTCTACAATCTTTATCTTCTTCATATTTTCCCTTAGTTGTTGCAAATGAGCATAAATTGATTGTGAGTGGTCAGATAGATTCATACAGCACATTCCATCAAAGTCTTCACAGCTGTGGCCTTGAGCTAACAACAAGAAGTCTATCGCGGCTCTGTCCTGCAGCACTGCATGCCTAACACCAATAATGTCCTGTAGTAATTCTGGTATCATATTTGACGTTAAGTTAAGCTGTTTAGCTGTCTAACAGGCCAGGTGGCTTAATTCTCGCAGTGCACTTCCAGCGGCAGCTCCTGGCACAAACAGTGCCAGTAATACTCGGGACACCTTTCCCTGTAACTCAACTTTATCCTTGCAGTTAGGGGCTAACTGCTCTACAGATCGCTTTGTTCTAGTTCTACTTACATTTCGAACTACATCAGTCATTGATGGGGCAAAAAGAGTGAGTTTACCAATATAGCAAGCTCCTCCATAAGCTCTTTTGGGGATTCCTTGCCATGCCCGGTCTCCACAATTTAGAAAGTACCTTGGGGGAAATGCTTTGGCTGTGTCATTGTTCCAAATAGCAAATTTGCTGCCTCTCATTTCTGCTCCTAAACTACCATTACAATATCCGTTCTTATTTTGATATTCAAACCACTTAGAGGTGCTTGATACATTAGTCCAAGATGACCAATGATGCTGTTTATAAAATTTAACTCCTGTAAAGGCTGGTCCTCCAATAAAAACACAAGAGTTATTTTGAAAGGTTGAGCCTACCAAATCAAGCTCTTGTGGATCTTGGGGCATCAGCCAGTTTAAGTTATTAATTATCAGGCCTGCTGCAATGGCCGTTTGATTGATACAGCGAGAGGGGCTTTTGGCAAAGATGGTATAACATGCTTGGTTTATTACACTTTCTTTTAGTATGGCTGTGTTTTTAACCCATCCTTTCCAATCCTGTAATCGTAAGTAGGGAACTCCTAAGAGACAAGTACGAAACAGTTCAGACGGTGTTGCCATAGATAGGCAAAATGATGTCTGTCCAGTTTGATTAGCCCAGGTGACCCACGTGTTGTGTCTGGGGTTTATTGTATGCAATCCAGAAACTTCACATAAACCCAAAGCTTTTAACATCACTGCTGCTGCCATGGCCTGCGTCTGTATCGCCATCTTCTTTTCTGTTCTTCCCAATCCTGTCGATCTACCTGCCAACTGCTAGGGACTCGTATTCCTTCCCCACCACAACTGTCTACAATGCTACTACCATTAACTAAGTTTCTACGTGCTAAACTTCTTGCTAACCTATATACCATATAGCCTAAAATGCATTGCTCAAAAGTTTCTATAAGCTGCAAATCCTGAAAAGCTTAAACTGTCTACTCAAAGCTGGTGGCAAAGGTTGAAGTGGGTCAGGATGCCTGTGGTTTGGTCCTAAAAAGGCACAAAGAAAGTCAGCCAGACTATATCTTGCTAATTGACCTGCACAGTGATTACAATAAAACACTGGAGGATCAATTGTCGTTGGTGTCTGTTGACGGATTACTCTCCACACTTCCCTGTTACATCCCGGACAACGTACGCACACCCATGGTCTACAAGCCATGCCATGTATAGCGCACGCATCTGACACCTGGTTCTGTAACTCCCTGTTATTTAGGGAACAGGGTCCATGCTCTTCTATTATTATCTGCAAATCTGCTAACAAATCAGATGAGTCCACTGGGAAGGTGTAATGCAGATCAAGTTGTCTCAGCAGTGGTGTCAGTGTTTGCTGGTATCTGAGTAGTTGGCGTCTCAAGTGATCCGGGTGCTGTCTCAGTGTTTCCAGGTTCAGCATCAGAGTGATATGGTTTAATCCATCTTGCTAGTATCCAAATCAATCCGTCTCCTGTAAGCAAACACATATATCCTCTTCCTGTTAATTTAAACATGGCCGGTCCTTTTCATTTGCCTGTTTTCAGGTCCCTGTACCTCACTAGGATACCACTATCCATCTGGCTTACTGGACTAGAACCTGGCCGAAGTGCCAAGCTGTGTACCAATATTGGTGGTTCCTGACTGTCTTTTGCCAACCTCAGATAGTTAAGCACATATAAGGCTTTATGTAACTTCTCTTGTGGAGACATACCCACAGTTCCCCCCTTTTGTTTTAACAGCAAACATTTTAATACTTGATGTGCACGTTCTATAATGGCCTGACCAGTAGGAACATGTGGAATGCCAGTGTCATGGGTAATACCCCAAAGATTACAAAACCAAGGTAAGTGTAAAGATCTATATCCTGGCCCATTATCTGTTTTGAGCTTTGCTGGGACACGGAATACTGCAAAACAACTGTATAGATGCCTTTCCACATGTCGGGTTGTCTCTCCTGTCTGAGCTGTTGCCCAGATTGCCTGAGAAAAGGTGTCATTGCACATGTGAACGTATTTAAGGCGACCGAATTCATTGATGTGGGTGACATCCATTTGCCATAATTGCAAAGGTTTCAATCCCCTAGGGTTAACTCCAATACCTAGGCCAAACCCATATTCCTGACATGATGGACAAGACTTGACAATTCCCTGAGCATCTATCAACGGGATTCTAAACTGTTTCACTAGCATCTTTGCGGACTGATGGAAAAAGTCATGGGAATTGCACGCTTGAACAAAGGTGTCAATTGGTGGACCTGTCCACACAGGAGCTACTAACCTATTGGCTATTTCACTGCCAATAGCTAGGCCTCCGTGCATGAAATGACTGCAAATGTGAGTGATAAAGTAAGGGGCATTGTGTTGGTTAACCAGATTCACTAAATGAATGATAAGGATGTTAAGAGCCTGATTTTTCACTTCCCTTATCATAGCTCGTTCAATACGCCTCACTATACCTACTACATACAAAGAATCTGACACTATATTAAGAGCAACTGAGGGCCAATAACTGAAAGCCCATACAACGGCTTTGAGATCAAGTGTCTGTAATGAGTCATCTGTATCACCCATTAAAATGTTCTGTTCCCATGTCCCTTGTCGTGACAGCCAGGTGCACGCTGCTTTTCAGGAACACTTTCCAGCATCAGTGAAAACAGTGATGCCGTTCACAGGGGTCTCTGATAACTACGGACGCTGTTCCATTACTTGTCCTTTCAGCAGAGTTAAAAGCTTAGAACGAGGGTACTGGTTAGAAACGGTTCCTGTAAATCCAAGCAATGCAGTATGTAGATCCTCAGAATGCCAAAGGTCCCATTCTAGATAAGATTGAACCATTGGAAGAAATATAGTGACTGGATCTCGACCCAGAAGGTCAATAACACGCATTTGGCCTTTCATGCTGAGTTGGGCAAAACACTCCATCCTGGTCGAGACAGTTTTAGGTGGGTCGATGGATAAAAAGGGTTCCTCATATGAGGTTGCTGGGGTTTAGGAGCTACCCCGTTTTTCTTTTTTCTCTTAAAGAATTTTCCCCATCCTTGTTGCCAGGGGACAAATTACTGGGTGCTTAAGAGAAACAAAAGACCTGGCCACAGGGGCGGGATCCATCTGGCCACCCTTTTGTCACCTGAGGGTTGGGACACCCGGGGGGGCTAGCTGGTGTTCTCAGAGTTCAGTGGGGGAGCTGCCTGCCATTGGGGTGGACGGTCTTTATCAGCACGGCAAGCTTCTGCTTTTTCAGCTGTTTGCTTTCTATGGGAGAACCCCCGGGATTCCCAAGCCTGCTTTTCCCTGCCCCGCTGGGAGCTGGGCCCCTGCCGCTCTGCCCCGCCGCTGCTCAGAGCTCTTGCTACTCTGTAGCTCATACGCTGTGACCTGCCGGGCTTCCTGCTGCAGTGCCGGAGTTTGGTACGTCTCGCCTGCCACCCGGGATCTGTGCTCATCCCTGCTGTTACAGCCTGCTGTTCCTAGGGATCTGGCCGGACACCGGGATCAGCTGCCCAGGGGTTTGTGAGGCTTTTCATCCGTCCCTCCTGGGACCCCAGGCCGCCATTACCGCCTGCGTCCCGAGCGGAGATGGGGGAACCATCACACCTGCCCTGCTCACCGGGAGCCAGCGGCGCCCGTGCCGGTCGTGAGCAGAACCGCACCCAAGGGAAAGGGCCCAGCAGCTGAGAGAGGCCAGCACTGGGTTTGTGCTGCTGTTTGCTGTTATTGCCACAGTTACTGTTGTTTGTTTGTGTTGTTATACATATATATATATTAGTAAAGAACTGTTATTCCTATCCCTCATATCTTTGCCTGAAATCCCCTTATTTTCAAATTTATAATAATTCGGAGGGAAAGGGGGTTGCATTTTCCATTTCAGGGGAGGCTCCTGCCTTTCTTGTCTGACACCTGTCTTTCAAACCAAGACACAGGTGAAACTGAATTGACAAGCATGAGGTTCACAGGTAACCAAGGCCTAATCCAATCGGCATGGCTGTTAACAATCATATAGCTGATGCGTTCCAGGGCTGCTCAGTGTTTGGGTCCCAGTGTTCGCTTATCATTAGCCTGAGTAGTTGTTCCTAAAAGCTGGATGAGCGGTTTCAAGTCGTCATTGGTTGTTACAGGCGCCCCTTGTAGGGGCACCACTTCATAATTTTTCTCACGGCTGTCCTTGTTGTTTAGGGGAGCCGCTTTGTAGCTGTGCTTGCTACAAGCTCCTTGCTTATCAGGAGCTACTCACAGGAACCATAAATTTCTTCTCTGGAATGCTTTTTCCCGGCACTCCTCCACTCACCAGACTTCTTAATTAAAGAGATGGTACTATCAGCATTTTAGGAGGTTTATTACTTAAAATAACAAACACAGCATCAGTCTCAAGACATGAGAGGCTAAGTAACACACTACCAAAATGGCAAATAATCACAAGATTCACGGTTACATTTCTTTTTATAACTTTTTAATCCAATGGGCATTCAAAACGACACCTTGTTTTGACCTGTTGACCTATCAGCTATAATTCTTTTCTACTGCAATGCAGAGGTCTCTTAACCAATGACCTGTCATGTCACGTACCCCCATGTACTTCTATTATAACATCTAAATCCTTAACTTGAACTATAAAGTTACCTTATTATACTTAAAACCCTCCACCATATCACTCAGCACACACTTTTACTTATAACTATAAAAACATAGGTTTGTACTTCTCTTGCTTAAGGACTATAAATCTCTGTTAATTATGCCAGACCAAGTTTCTTCCAGGGCTGTAAATCAAATCCACCACTAATTACTTAAGTTCTTCCTTCTCGGTTTCCTACAATTGGTAATTACACATTTTGTACAGACCCACTGAATATCTCCAACCAGTTTTTTTAAGTCATGCAGCATTCGGACCTCTGTAGCAATTTCTACCTTCTGCAGGTGTATTTGACTTCCAGTGATGATCCAACCAAGGTATTTCCAGGGTGACTGTTTCTGCACCTTTTCTGGAGCAATTTTCAGCCCTTTTGACTCAATGGTTGCCGTAACTTCAGCCAAGATCGGGAGATTGGTTAAGCTTTTCCCAGCTATTAAGATATCATCCGTATAGTAGTAAATGATCAGTTAGAGAAACCGTTGTCTCACTGGTTCCAGTGCCCAAGCTACGTAAATTTGGCACATTGTGGGTGAATTTTTCATACCCTGGGGCAAAACGACCCAGTGGTACCATTTGGCAGGTTCTGCCTTGTTGATGGATGGTAACAAAAAGGCAAATCTCTCTGCTTCGTCTTCGTGCAGAGGAATAGTGAAAAAACAGTCCTTTAAATCAGTAACAAAAATTTCCCAATTTTCTGAAATCATGGTGGGAGAAGGAAGACCTGGTTGTAAGGCTCCCATATTCATCATTATGGCATTGACCGCTCTCAGATCATGCAGTAGTCTCCATTTTCCACTCTTTTTTGGTATTTTAAATATTGGTGTATTCCACTCGCTAGTGGAAGGAACAATATGACCTTTGTTGAATTGTTCTTCTACCAGTTCATTAACTTTGGGCAGCTTTTGACCGGTGAGTGGCCACTGTTCAATCTAGACAGGTGCGTCAGTTTTCCATCTTATCTTGAGGATTGGCCGCTCCTCAGTGGCTGCTACGAAAAAGGCTGATTGACAAGTGTAGCTTTCATTTGGCCCATTATGTCTTGGCCAACCAGACCTACTAGACCCGGAGGAGTAGTTATCACATAGGGGCAAGTTGACACGGTCACTCCGTCAGGAAATGTAAAAGCTGTCAGATCTTTACTGATTTTTGTAGCCTGAGTCCCCCCAATTCCCGCGACACCAAAATGTGGAGATACTGTAGGCCAAATTGCTGGCCAGCAAGAAGAAGAGATGATCGTAACATCAGCTCCGGTATCTAAGATAATTTTCAAGGTTATTCGGTGGCCATCACGGGAACTTTGCATGACTGTCTTTTCTGGCTTGCCTTTAGTGATGTCTATTGCAAAAAACACTTGAGGTGGTCCTGTGGATGCAGATTCCTTGTCTCCCCTGATGACACTTCCGGGATGAGGGACACAGGAGAAAAATGGGACCAGCTGAGTAATATGAGTACCCTGTGGGATGGAGACTGGTGGAGAGAGTGTATAAATCATGGCCTTGATGACTCTGGTATAGTCTGAATCGATTACTCCAGGTAGTACAAAAATGCCTTGTCGACTAGTAGAAGAACATCCTAGCAGTAGTGCACACAAATTTCTCCCTAGTGGTCCTTTTACGTTGGTGTCGACCAACTGCACTGCCGTGGTGGTTAAGGTGATTTCTGCTGCTGTTGAGACATCCACCCCAGCACTTCCAGTAGTTGCAGAGCGCAGGGCGTTGAGACGTCCTGTCTGTTGGCTGTAGTCGCAGCCCAGGCCCCCTGCACTTGTGTCTGCGCATGCAGCTTGACAGGTTGCAGAGGTAGCTTGGATGGCTGGCACCAGGCGGCTGGCTCTTGGGAAGCTGCTGGCTCTCAGGCGGCTGCTGGCTTCTCTTTGAGTTCCTTAGCACTCTGGGTAGCATTTGCAGGGGTAGGCGGCTCGGGTAAAGAAGGGGTAGAAGGCAGGGTTGTTGCAGAAGAGGGAAGTGGAAATGCAACTTGGGTCGAAAAGGTGGAAAGTGGTTGCTGTTTTGGTGTCATTTGATTCTGAGCCTGCAGGAGTTAATGCCTGCCTCTCTGCTTTCATTGCCTGCAGGGTCTCTATTACGAGCTTCCAGTAAGTGGAATATTTGGATGCTTCTTTGGTGGCCGCTCCGCCACCACTAATTGTGTCCCACAATGCCTTCCCAATTGCTTCCCATACAGATATCTGAAAGGCTCCCCCCGCTTTTGGGATAAAGTCCCAGTCCCAAGCCCATTTTAGGAGATTCCGAAGAATGGAATCATCATATTTCAATCCTCTCACAGAGATGATATGTTGGAGGAGGTTTAGGACTGCCTGTTGCTCTTTGTCTTCTTTGTCCTTCCCCATCTCCCCCCCTGACTGTTCTTTTCAGTTTATGGGCTTCCCACCTCCCCTGGCACCTTGGTGGGACTTCCCCCCTTTTGGGGAGGCTTCTTGCAGTCCCTGTCTCTGCAAGGCTCTCCTTCCCACACGATTTATGTGTGAGGCTTCCTGCACCCTCTGTGTGAGGCTTCATGCACGACCAGCCTGTGTGGCTTCTCACCCCCTCAGTGAGGCTTCCCGCAGTCCTTGCAAGGCTTCCCTTCCCACACAATTTATGTATGAGGCTTCTCGTCTTTGCAACGAGGAGTCTTTTCTTCTTGCACTTCCTATATGTGCAAGGCTTCCTGCCAGGGCAGCAGGGGTTCGGTCAGCTTACTCGCCACCTCCATGCTTGATTTCACTGAATATCAGCATCCGATGCATCCAAGAGCCTCCTCTCACATCGGGTGGTATCACATAGTGAGGCTAGGCATCTCCTTGATCACGTTGGGCTCACCATTTGCAGGTAAATTGCAGGTAAATAATGGGACAATATGATGTAAGTGAAGCTGTTTATTGAAAAGTATGCAAGCATTTTTATACTCTACAATGCAGAATAACATGCTAAAAATAAAGTTATAAATTTTCACAGAGTGCCCTTTCTCACAAAAATTTTCACACAGCTTTTCTCTATCCTAATTAGTGCACTAAGTTTAGTATCAGAAGGCTACAATAACAGTTGCCTCTGCCAAGCTTCTTTTCAGACACCTGGGAGTTAATCTCCCTTTCTCACAGATGTTTTAGGAGTGGCCTTGGAAAGGAATGCAGAGGCCTATTTCTCATCTAAATGCAGGGGCCTATTTCTCATCTAATGAGTTTGGATTACTCACTATATGTCCACACATAAGAAGGTAGTTATTCTCCACAACACACAAAACTCTAAAGAGCTGAGATCCCGGGTAGCCGCCCCAGAGGGCTCCATGGAAGCTGCCCGAGGGGATTTTGTGCCCGGAAAGGAGGAGCTGTGCAGGCCTGGAGGAGCACAGGGGCAGCTGCACTGTGCTGCCTCAGGAGCAGCTGAATGTGCCTCCTCTTGTGCCAGGGCTACGTCTGTGTGTCCGGCTGGGCACGCTGAAGAGCAGCTGAATGTGCCTCTGGCTGCTGGCTCTGTGTGTGGCTGCTGCTGGGCACAGAGGCCACCTCGGCCTCCTGCTGTGGGGCGGGCGCAGGGCCGGGCAGTGCCCCTGGTGCTGCCGAGCGCCAGGCAGGGCTGGCTGGGGCTGTGGCGCTGGCCGGGCTGCCCGGCTGCAAGGGCCGGCCAGGACAGCAGCTGCCCCACTGCGGCCTTGTCCCCGCCAGGGCCCCCGGGCCATGCCGTGATGGCTCCTGCTGCTGCTGGGGCTGCGGGGGCTGCGGGGTCATGACGGCCTGGCCCTGTGCTCATGGAGGGACGAGGCCCGGCCCTGTGCCCATGGAGGGACGAGGCCCGGCCCTGGCTGCCCTGAGGCTGCCGCTGCTGCAGCTGTGGGTGGAGCAGGAGCAGGAGGAGGACGAGGACGAGGATGAGGAGGGAGCATGGGATGGAGGCATTGCCTTGGCCCAGTGCTGGGGAGCCCCGGCGCTGTCCCAGCAGCGGCCTCTCCCTCCTGGCCCGGCCCTCAGCTGGTGCCGCCCTTGGGCCGCTGGGCCTTGGGCTTCCTCTTCTCCATGGGCATCCCCTGCTGCCGCCCGCCCAGGGTGTCCCGGGGAGCTGCTGCCTCCTGAGCCAGGGGCTCTGCTCTGCTGCCCTGGGCACCACGGGGCTCCTGAAACACGCCACGGGCAGGGCGGGGCCCAGAGGGTCACAATGTGCCCTTGGTTCCATGCGGCCCCGCAGCGTCACAGTGCTCCCTGCGCACCCTGAGGCCCCACATCAGCCAGCCCAGGCCACTGCCATGCTTCCAGTCACTCCCAGGATGATCCCAGAGACTCCCAGTCTCTCTCAGTACATCCCAGTTGCCCTCAGTATGGTCCCAGGTGTTCCCAGTGTTGTCCCCTCCAGTATTGTTACAGACACTCCCAGCATATTCCAGCTGCCCCCAGCATGCTCATTCCCAGTCACCCCAGTATGATCTCATTCATTCCCAGTATATCCCAATTGCCTCCAGCACGCACCCATCATTCCCAGTTTTTCCCAGTAGCTGCCAGTAGCCCTCAATGTGGTCCCAGTCAATCCCAGTATTTCCATGTCCGTGGTCCCACTGCTGCTCCCAGTCCTGATCCGTGGGCATAGCAATGTCCCGCTCCCTTCTCGGGCCAGGGTCACACCTGAGCCAGGTGTGCAGGGCAGGAGCTTGCCCTGAGCCCAAGCCCTGTCCCCCTTGCAGGATCTGCTTCCCATCGGCCTCCTCCTGCGGCCCCAAGCCCAGCTCTGTGCTGAACGAAGGACACTGGGGCGGGGTCATCCCCCAGCGGGGGCTGCACACTCCCTCTGTCCCCTCCCCAAATTCCCTCCCAGGGGCAGCAGGGGCTGGCTCAGGTGTAGGAAATATAGAAAAAGGTAAAGGGATTTCTAAGGGTGAGAAACAAAAGCAGGTTTTAAGAATAAAGCAGAAAGATTTTAGGAAACAGCTTCCCCAGAGAAAATATTCAAGAAGATATACAATAAAATAGAGTAAGAACATGACAACAGAAGATCATGGTTCTAGGCCTAGCTGAGAGAACTTTTAGAAGTTGCAAAAAATATGCTTAGCAAGAGAAGTTGAAGTTAAGCTTAATAATGGAATATTATGCACTGTCATATAAGGTATAAAACATGCAAGTATTGTTTTAACCAATTTACGTGCAATATAGAAGATTGGATGAAACAGCGGTCTGTAACCTCTAGAGCAACTGCTATTGGCTGAAAAACTTTTAAGAATGCTCTGTAACCAGGAAGTGTTGGAGTTTTTGCCAGCAACGCGAGCTTGTATTATCTCTGATGTCCCTGGTCAGTTTATGAGGCAAATAAAATAATAGAAGCTCATGAGTGTCTGTCTGGCCCCCTGTCCCGTTTGATTGAGGTGGCAGTCAGAAGCCCTGTGGGTGGGAAAAAGGGGGTGACACTGATATGGGGGGTCACACACGCTCTGGGGGGGACACACACGGCCCCTGGGAATCCCCCCCTCACTTTTTCCCGCAGCACCAGGAGGACAAACCCCAACATGGAGACCCCGACCCCCGGTAGCATCTTGGGGGGTGGTGTCTTGTGGCAGCTTTGGGGGCCTGGGTGGGTCACAGCTGCCCTGAAACCTCTCCCAGCCCCACAGCCACTCCTGGACGCCTCAAACCACCCCACAGCTCCTGGACAGGATCCTCCGACCATTCCCTGCAATATAAATGGCACCAAGAGCCACCAAAACCTCTTCCCATCCTCCCCAAGACCCACCCAAATTCTCTCCAAGCCATATGGCTCTGCCAGCACCACAAAACGTCCTCACAGACTGCTCCAAAAGCCCCCCAAACCCCCTCCCAGCACCACAAATGCCCCCAAGAGCCACAAAAGCCCCTCCCAGTCCTCCCAGAGCCACTAAAACCTCTCCCAGCCCCAAAGGGCACTGACCAGGAGCGGTTGCTGGACAGGAACATTCACAGCCGGGAGCAGCTCGGGCATTTCAGCAGCGATTTGGGCATTTTGTGGGGGACACCCCGGATGGGCAGACCCAGGCCAGGGACTGGGAAAGACAGCTGGAATTATTGGAGAACAGATGGGCTCAGGCAGAAACGTTCTGCCAGAACAACTAGGAGATCATGGTTCCATCTGCTTGGTTGGGTGGCATCACAACACTAAATCCTCCCAAAAAATCCTGTGAACCAAGCCCAAATTCACCCCCAAGTCCCAGTAAAACAGTGCAGCTTTAGATCTCTTTGCTAAATTTCCTTATTTTTACCCTAATTTTGGGTGTCTTGACAGGATGAAAAAGGAAATAATTTAAGTTGGAAAAGACCTTCAGAATAATCCAGCATTGTTTGATGCCACCAGAAGAAACAATAGGACAGAGCAGGTGACATCTTTTGGCCTGTAAAGTCATCAAAAACTGACCTGTCTGAGAAGCTCTTCCCACACTCGGGACACTCGTAGGGCCTCTCGCCATTGTGGGTGCACCGGTGTCTGATGAGGTGGGGGTTTTTACTTGAAGCCCTTCCCACAGTCGGGGCAGCGGAAGGGCCTCTCCTCTCTATGTGAATCCACTGGTGCAGGAGATGGGAGCTGGTCTGAAACCCCTTCCCAGACTCAGGACACTCATAGGGCCTCTCCCCAGTGTGGATCTTATGGTGAGAGGTCAGGCAGATTCTCTGGCTGAAGCTCTTCCCATATTCCCCACACTTGTAGGGCGTCTCCCCAGCATGAAGCTGCTCATGGACCACCAGCTCCAAGCTCTGGCTGGATCTCTGGCCATCTTCCCAGCACAGGGTGGGTCTTTCCTCCGCAGAGCTCCCTGGGCTGCGTTTGCAGCCCCTCCCCCTGAGGGATCTCTGGGGCTTTTCCTCCCTGTTGGATTCCTTCTGCATGGAGCTGCTCAGAATGGCCTCTTCCAGGAGGTTCTGCCGCAGGGATTTGTCCTCCCTGGTCTTCGTCCTCAGCTCCTTGTCTGGGGGAGGAAGGACAAGGAGAGGATGGGATTTGCCTCTGTGCCACAGGGAAGGGGAAGGAGATCTACCCCAGTCCGTCCCCGGCAGGACGGCGTCGGCAGCGGGGTTGTCCTGCAGCCGGGGGCGATGCTGGCTGAGAGATGGAGCAGGAGAGAGGGGGAAAGGGGCACTGACTTCCTCCTCACCTGCCCTGGGTGTCCTGGGGCATCTTCCTCTTCCTCACAGCCTTCTCCTCCATCTGGCCAAGGTTTGAAAATGGGAAATCCGGGTTTGGAGGACAAAACAAGGGATAAGCCTGTTGAGTTTGAATGTCCCCCTGCCCAAGTCCATCTCTAGAAGTCACCAGGCATCTGGGGTCCATAGAAACCTCCAGATCACCAAGACCCACCTCACAGGGTGGGTCTGTCTTACGCAGAGCTCCCTGGGCTGCATTTGCAGTCCCAAAAAAGACTCTCCCAGGAGTTCCCCCTCTCTGGTCTCTCCACTTTGGGGTTCTTGACTCCTTTCCTGTCTGGGCTGCTGGGGGTCCCGTGTGTATTGGTGATCCCCCCTCTCCAGCATCCCTGCCCTACCTGGGGGATCTGGAAATCCCAGGGGTTCATTTTCTCCAGGTTCCCCATTTCAGGGCTCTGGGGGTGTTCTCTCTCTGGGGTTCCTCTTAGGGAAACCATGGCTCTCCCAGGGGTTCCCAAAACCAGTGTCCCCCTGCCCACGCAGGCCCCAGGCAGAGCTCAGAGGGCCCGGCCCACAAAGGCCAAACCCCACTGTGGTGGGGACCCGCCTCCAGGACCCGGCACCGCCAGCAGGACCCTCCAGAAACACCTCCCAGGACACCCCGATGTCCCCCCGAGGGGCATCTGTGGCGTGGCTTTGGAGTCCCGCAAGCTTCAAACATAGCGCCGCCCGCCCCGACAGAAAGGATGAAACAGCAAGCCCCAAATATATTTCGTGTGAGCTCCAAATATCCCTCCCCCATTCAAAAACACTGCCCAGGATATTTAAGGCGAGCTCCCACTCCCCGGGCACCTGCGGGATGTGGGGGAGGATGCTCCCAGGGTGAAGATACAGAGAGCGGTGACTGCATGTGGAGCCTCCTCTGCCTGCTCCAGCTCCTCCTTCTTCTCCTCTGTCCCTCCTTTTCCTCCGCCCCTCCTCTTCTTCCTGCCTCTCCTCCATCCATCCAGCTATGGGCCGAGAGCTCTTGGGGGAGCGGGGCCAGGACGGGACATGATGGGAAAGGGCTGGGTCACCCCCAAACCAAGCTGGGGGCAGCGGAGGTTTGGGGGTACAACGGGAAAGGGGTGGGAGAGGGGCGATAAGGGGAGATGGGGCAGCAGGAAAGGGGTTCCCAATGGGGGTCTCCCAGTTAACCCCAGCACCCCCAAACCCCATCCCAGCCCCCCCCAGTCCCATCCCCGCTCCCCCCGGCGCTGTGGGGGCCGGGCCGTACCCCAGTGCCGGCTCAGGGGGTGCCCCAGGCTGACGTGCCCCAACTGGCAGGGGGAGGGGGCCGCACGCCAGGAGGGGTTTCCAGCAGCACCAGGAGCTGGTTGGTCCAGTCCCCGCTGGGCCACCATGGGCCCCGAGAGCTCCTGCCCGCCCTGGAACCCCCTCAGCTGCACCTTCTCAGGGGGGAAAATCCATCACAGAGCAGAGCAGACAGCCAGGGCTGGGCTGGGAGCTCAAGGGCACCAGTGAGATGGAAACACTGTGGGGCACTGGGAGAGAAGGGGGAGACACTGGGATGAGCTGGGGAGCACTGGGAGAGAGCTGGAAAGCCATTGGGATGGACTGGGAATGGACTGTGTGGGACAGGGAGGGCACTGGGAGAGAATGGTGGGTCACTGAAAGAGAGGGAAGTGGGCTGGGGGTTACCGGGAGGGCATTGGGAGAGAGGGGACAGGCTCGGGAATGGACTTAGGGGGACTGGGAGGGAATGGGGTGGCACTGGGAGAGACTGGGATGGACTGGGTCTGAAGGGGAGAGCCATGGGAGTCACAGGGGGAGGGGAAGAGGCCAGGGGGATGGGCACAAGGAGGGCTGAGGGCTCTGGGGTGGTTCCCAGGGAGGTTTTGAGGGGCTGCGAGGTCATTCCCAGGGCAGGGGCTGAGGTGTGTGCTGTGCCCCACGGTCACCTCTCCGATCCTCGCCGAATGGGGTGAACACCCCGTACCTGAGTCAGCACACTGTGTCCACCACAGCCCGTATTTCCTCCACAAATTCTGTTTGGGTGTTCCAGTACCGGGCCTGTTTCTCCCCATACAGGGTGTCCCCCATGTAGTGGCCCACATTGCTGTCCAAGTGCAGCAGCTGCTCCAGGTTGTAGCTGAACCTCACCATGAACCTCACCTGGTTGGTACCATTAATGAAGTGACACTCGGACTTCACCATGTGCTGGAAGAGACCTGTGTATGCAGGAGTCAGGTCAGGGGGTGCCCCCCCAGCACCCCACAGCAAGCCAAGAGCTCAGCGGGCCACCCCGGATCCCCACTCCACATCCCCTTGCTCCATGGCCGCCATGGGACCTTCCTTCCTGCCGTCCCACCCTCTCATTTCCACCCTTTTTCCATTTTCTCCCCTCCTTTCCCATCAATCTACAGTTGCCAGCCCCTGCCTCCACCAGTTTGGGGGTCTCAGTCTCCCCTTTTGCTCCTTTCCCAACCCTTTTCACACAATCCTCCCAATTCTCAGCCCACTCCTGCTCAGCTTTGGGATCCCACCTTTCCCTTTCCTCAAATTTTGAAACTTTCCCATGCCTCCCCCATCATTCCCCAGTCCTCAGCCCCCTTCCCGTTCTTGCTTTAGGGGGTCCCACCCCCCTTCCAACTTATTTTATGGGTCCAACCCACCCATTTTCCCTCCTCTCCCCACCTTTCCCACCAAAGCTCAGCCCGTCTTCCCACCCCCTCAGCTCACCTGAGAGCTCCATGCCCATAGCTGGAGGGGCTCCCAGTACCACCAGTACCACCAGTGCCACCAGTATGGCCCCAGCTGCCTGCAGATGCCCCATCCCCAGCGCTGGGCAGGTGCTGAAACCTCCCCTCTCTCCCTTAATTCTGCTCCTGGGGGGTGCTGGGGGTGAGGGGCGGCCCAGGTGTCACGATCCGCTAAGACAAGTGGGAGTCGTGATGGTTCGTTAATCTCAGAGTCCTCTCAGAGACTCAGAGAGTCTCCTCTCAGAGAGAGGAATCTCAGAGTGCAAAAGAAACACAAACAGGAAAAAGTATTAATTTCAATCAGCACAAGGCACTTTATTGCATACCAACGCAGTGTAATTGCGATAGAGAGGGAGAGAGAGAAAGAGAGAAAGAGGGGAAGGGGGGGGTTATAGCTACCAACGGACAGCGGACTCCTCATGGTCCGTCTTCTTCCGTGGGGGATCCTGTCGGGGTCTTCTCAGACAGTCTTTTTATACACTTTTCAAGAGCAAGGGGCAGGTGGCCGACAGGTGCGAGGACAAAGCCCATTGTCTCAAGTTAATGGCACAGAACAAGTAGCAAACAGCATGTCCCGCGTCATTCCTGTTGTGGCAACAGCAGGACCAGCACAGCCCACCGCAACCTGCACTCAGGAATGTGTACCAGTTCCAGCACGTTGGGCTTGGCCAGCTTTCCACCTTGGCCAGGCCCAGGCTCAGGGTCTCGCTCTCTGCAGATGATCGTGAGACAGATGAAGGGTCTACGGGCCGTCTCTTACACCACCCCGTGGCTCGCGATCATTGTCAGGAGCACTCAGCTTCTTCCATCGAAGTCTTCAGGACTCGCCAATATTGGTAGCAAAACCCAGAAGACAGGGATAGAGAGGGAAGGAAAAGAAAGGAATGGGAAGAAGAAAGGGTACAAAAGAAATCAACAACTTTGATTTAAGCACACAATCAATTTCTTATCTCGTCTTAAAATACATGTCTGTTTTCTTATTTGAACACCCGTGTAGTTTGCCTCGTATCAATGACTTTAGGAGTGTCCCCAGTGAATGGGACATTGACCAAATTGTATACATTCATTATAGATGTCAATTTTGTTATCTGTTTTATCATTCTCCAGTTCATGACATACAAAATTGCAGATAGAACAAAACCAATCAAAACCAAAATCAAGAGAACAATGATGGGATGACACAACTTATTTAGGACACCTGTAGCAGTCAGTGACCACCCAAATAGGGTATCCCACCAACTGTGTTTGGCGTCTTTCTTTACTCTTTCTAAAACACGATGTATTTCTTCTACATCGTGTTGAACAGTTATCAGGGTGTTCTGTCCATTTTTCTTGATCTTTTCTAAAATTACAATTAAATCTTGGCGAAGCAACAATAGCATTACCAAAATAAGATTCATTCCAATGGGGGTAGGCAAAAGTTGGTGAATCAGTGTGTAATTGGATTGCAAAAGGTGATGAGAAGTAATTGGAGCTAAATAAGAAAAATTACATCCTACAATTTTAGTAAAGTTACACACACAAAAATTCAAATTATTTTTAGTATCAACTACTAATTGGCCTATAAATATACTATCACAAGCAGTTCTCAAGCATGCACAACCATTACCTATGTACACAAGCACTGTTTCAGGATTCTCATTAGGATGAATTTCAAAATGACAGATATTTTGCTCTGTATCTAAACAAATGTCTTGAGCTCTGATTGCATTACTTTCACAGATGAACCCTTGTTGCTCTCGGACAATACAAGTTTCTAAATTAACAGTTTGCTATTTTTCATCAATTTGACAGGCCCATTCTCTATGCTCGAAAGGATAGAGAATAGGTCCATCATGATTCAGCCCTAATGCAATGATAGGGAATATTGAATGTGCTGAAGCATTGCGTATGGTCAGCACAAAGGCTGTGACTGTGTTTGTGGTGGGGCTATAGGTAAAATTCACTAAGTTCCACCACAATTGAAAATCTCTTTCAAAGTCAGTGGCACTGTCCCAGATTATTTTCCGAATTTCAGTGAGAAAAGTGCCTTCTTCGCCTTCTCATAATTGAGGCAGCAACTGACTGCATCCACAATTAAGCCTGGATGCAGCTGAGAGCCAAAGAAATATTGTTTACCTTTTCCCAATTTGGTAATATGTTTGATAACAACCACTGGTGGGTTGACAGCAGTGGTTGTTGTAATTCGGTCAAATCTCTGGTTGTGGCAGCCAATTTATTCATCAGCACTTCTGAATCAATGCTATTCAAAATTCACAATCCTTTTTCCACAACACCAGTTATATCTCTTTGTGTTCATTTCTTAAAGGGGTTCTACTTTTGTAACCAGGTTGTCCACCCTTCGAAGGAAGTTTGCAGAACAGGTGAACAAGTGGGCTGAATTTCTGAGACATTGTTTTGCATCAGTAATTTGACTTGTTTGAGAGACCATGCCGGATTAAACAGTATTTGTAACTATGTAGGGTCCAATTTAAAAATTCTCAGGCTTAGCATAACCAGTGGTTGGGTGGTAGGTGCTACAACATTATCATGATTTATGTGGTCCTCATGTCCCACAGAGTTCTTCTGTGAAAAGCAAACACAACAGAATCTGCCGCCAAGAGACAGAGAATTAATATGATGGTATTATCAATTTCTTGCCACTTTTCCTTTTACTACACTGGAATTCTATTAACTTCCCAATAATTTTGTTGCCAAAAAGGAAGCCACTCAGTACATCCGTTAAACATAGCATAGGAATCAGTGTAGATACAAACAAGAAAATTATTAAAACACTCCAAAGGGCTATCAGCTTGCCAGCTTGGGCACTGCCTTCCCCCCTGTAATAATTTGCTCACCGGAGGAAGTGTGGAGGGCTACAGCCTTGTATTTCCACACCTTTCCTTCTCGCTTGGCAGAAGCATCAGTAAACCAAGAATTTGCTGATTGTTCGGGGGAAAAAGGAGGGGCTGCTTTGATGACTGAGGCAGGTTTGTCTTGGCTGCTACCTAAGCCTTCAGTTTCTTGTATTGCCAGATTTTTTACAGCTCCTTCAGTTATTGAAAAAGTATTACAATAATGTTCAATTTGAGCATACCACTTTCTTACTGAGGCCATCTGGGCCACCCCGTCAGGGTGGGGAGTCCCCGTAGAAACTGCTTTAGTAACTTTAAAAGGGCCTTTCAAAGCAATTGGTTGTTGTCGTGTAATCTTCTCCACTTCTATGAGAGCTAAGCTAACCACAATCAATCCTTTTTCCCAGGTAGTATATCTTTTTTCAGCATCTTTAAAACCACAAGAATAAAAACCAACAGGCCTCGTAGGACCCTCAGGACTCTGCTGCCAGATGTGTACTGACAGTCCTGAAGTGGCAAATCCCCATTCCACCTGAAAAGGTTCTGTAGGGTGAATAGGACCCAGGGCTTGGTGAGCTGTTGCTTCAAAAATCAACAATTGCAATGCTTCTTGAGAAGCAGTCCATTCCCATTTTACCCCTTTTCTCAGCAAGTTATAAAGAGGTCTGACAAGTATGGAAAAATTGAGGATGTGTTTTCTCCAGAACACTAACAATCCTAAAGCAAGTTGGAGATCTTTCCTGGATTCAGGCATTTTAATCTGATCTCAAGAGGTATTTGTTTCATTGCCCGAAAGTTGAGGGAGAGGTTGGTTTGGCTCACTGCCCAGGTTCTGAGGGAGGGGGGGTGCACTAGGTTGAACGGGTGGATTCGGTAGAGTGGGTCTCGGGCAATGCCAGTTAGAAACTACTTTACTCAACTTATCAAGCAGTAAGCCATCCATCATATCTCTGGGGACCCCCTTCCTGATACCTAATAACCACCAGTATTGACAGTTAGAGATCTGCTTCTCCTTCTTTGGTTTTACGCTGTAAGGAGTCCCAATGCACCTGACACCTTTTGTTTTCTCTGATTTCTCCTCTAGAGTTTTTACAGGTCCATATTTTCTACTATAATTAATCAAATCCTCTGCAGCCTCACTCCATGTCCAAACTTTGCGATCACTAGTGGGTGAATTCAATTGTGAACCTGGCGGCTGGGAGGGAGTTGAATATGGAGTAATCCCGGGATCAGTAGATTCAGTTCGGTCGCTTGGGTTTCCAAGGGATCTACCCAGCCTCTCTACAGGACCTACAGCTGCTATGGTTTTCTGAAGGAAAATTGCTGTAGGTTTGAGTGATTCTGGAAGTCCCCGAATTAAAGGGGTCATCATTTCTGGCTTTACAGGTAATTGCATTGGAGATTCACAGTTAGGAATTTCCTTTCATGTGTCATTTGCAAGCAAGCAGCTTTGTGGACACTTTCTAGAAGCTGGTTGGGAGTACCAACTATAGATAGAGGGTCTCCCCTTTTTAGAGGGTTGAGTCCCCCAGCCCAGAAAGCTGCATGCTGAGTTAGGGACCATGTGTTACATTTGTCTCCCATTGTTAAGAAAACTCCATGTCCCCAGTATCCACTGGCCTCTTGTTCAGTTAATTGAATTTGGTCCTTGCCAGTAAGAGACTCTCAGAAAACATATTCTGTTTTAATTAAAGGTGTCATATAAGAGTAACAATTTTCTGCACAGTTTTTTGCCAGGATTAAATCTTTCTGGGGGTAAATTTGGCTAATGTGAAAGGGTTCTTCTTCCCCTGTTTCTTTTGGTGAGTCAGCATTCTTTGAATTTTTAAGGTATTTCTCTCTTAAGGCAGCCTGTAACAAATGAATCTCATTCATTTTCTCATCTAATTGCTTCTGCAGAATTTCTACTAGGTTTTGAAGGGAATCTATTATTACTTTTTCTTCACTACACCGCTTCAAGCGGTGATCTATTGTGGTGGCCCATGAACTTACACTGTGTTGGAGTGACCGGAGGGTCACCCCCCCGAGGTGGACTGCTCCTTGGGATGGCCTGTCCCGGTTTGGATTCCGCGGGTGTCTGTCAGCCTGGTCACTCCCCCAAAGCTCTCCCATTGGTCCCCGCTCCCTGATCCCACTTTTCCCCTGGCCTGAGCAGCCATCTTCTGTGTATTTGCCTCTACACCCTTCGACAGGAAGCATGCAATAAAATGCTCCTGCCGGAATGGCATGCAAATACCCTCCCTGCCTCTTTGCCACTGACTAAATACTGATTTTAAAAAGTATTAAATGGCGCCTGAACGTGGGATGGCCTCGGACAGTCCCTTGAGAGTGTCTCCAGCAGAGCTTCGTCGCTGAAATTAAAGTCACCTTTCTAGCCGCCATTACCCCTAAGTAACCTCTGAGTTCCATCAGAGGCTCGGCAGGGAAGACCAACAACCTTCTACGGAAAGAGAAGACTGGTCTAAGTCAGTGGACCATCCTCGAGACTTTTATTTGACCCCAAAGGTAATATGGGTCACCTTTGTATCCTTTTCTTTTAAATTTCTTTTACCTCGAGGTTGGGAAGAGAAAGAGATGGGAGCAGAATTCTCTTGTCTCCTGCGGGAAACTTTTTTCCCAGTTTTGAGAGCCCTTGTTCGTGAGAATTTTCGTTATACCAGGGAGGGTTTAAAACATTTTATTCAATGGTTATTCAGGCAATGGCTAATTGAGTATTTAAAACGCTTTGTAAGATGGTTGTTTTTGTCTGGAAGAGGGTATCTGCTTTATAAGTTAGCAAAAGCCACTGATAATTTTGTAAAACGGTTTAAAAATGTTAATCCCAGTGCTAAAAACCCTCTGCCACTTTCCTCCCCCTGTATTCCTATTCCCTCTGCCCTGATTCAAAGGAAACTGGGAGATGGAGTCTGCCGAAGTGCACAGGGCTGCTACCGTCTCCCTGCCCCCTCCTGGTCTCCTTTGTCCCCTGCTGGGGGTGGTGAAGGCCAAACTACCTCCAGCTCTATCCCAACCCCCTTTCCTGTATCCACTTCCCCGGTTCTTGCTGCTCCAGATTTGTTCCAAGATTGCGATGGCAGCATGGCCCAAACAGCAATACAAGCTGCAATTTTTAATTTCAATTTTGCCGGCTCCGCTTTCCTCATCCAAGATGGCGGACACCACGTGGCACCTGCGGCCACAGTGGCGGGCTTGCCACCCGCACGCGCCCCCCCCTCCTGTTCCTGCTCCCGCTCCCGTTACCACACGTGGTCCCTGCTCTGTCCTGGGCCCCTCCCTCGCGTCGATTCGCATCGCATCGGGTCCCTCTCCCTCCATCGGGAGTCCCCTGCGAGCCGCGGACACTGCCTCTCCCTCCTCTATCCGAGACTCTCCCCAGCAGCCTCGCAGGAGCTTTAACACAAGCCCCGAGGACTTGCAGCCGCAGAAAAAAGTGGAATTTAAAGACTCCCTAAGAGGCTTGAAACAGCCTGACTATACTAGAAACAGGGGGTATCTAGTATCTTTAGGACACAGACTGAAAAAGCAGCAGCGAGTGTGGCAAGTGATGAAGCCTGGCCCCGCCGCTTTCAGTCTCCCGAGCAGCATGCAGCGTGGCCAGCCCAGACAGAAAGTTGCCGATCGACCCCTTCGGGCTGCTGACCGGCTGCAGACCTCTCCTCCCCCGCGGCAGCCCAGACGGGCCGCCCACCGCGCCATTCCCGAGAGCCCCGGCAAAGCGTTTCTCCCCCATCGCCGATGCGGCTGTGCCTGCCGGCGACCCCCCACCAGTTCAGGCCTGGCTCTTCGCCGAGGCGAGGGCTCGCCCAGGCCAGCCATGCAGCTGGCCCGAGACCGGACCCCGCACTTGGTGCACCTCACCCCGGCCAGCCACGTGGTGCGAAAGTTAAAAGGACAGTACTCTCTTGTTTTTAACATCGTGGACTTAGCTCCCCCTGGTGTGGCAGCGAGCTGGAGCCAGCTCCTAGAGAGACGCTCTATCCCAAATGTGCCGGCCAGCCCCGGCCGCTTCCTCGCGGCTGCGGCACTACGGGGCCACGCCTGGCCTCTGCCGGCTCCGCCGCAGCTTCGTAAATGCCCTGAGGCTACCAAGTCACGGCCGCTACTGCCACCGTGCTGCTCCGGCTATGAGAACCCCGCCCAAGTGCTGCCTTTCACCTCAGCCCCGGCTCTGCCCGCATCCCCTGCTCCTGTGCTGCAACAGAAGAAGAAAAAGAGCGGGGGTTGCAGGAGCCAGGCTGTAGGACTCAGACTGTTCCCAGAAAGCTGTGAAAGCATTGTAGGGGAAGCAGTAAACCTGAGCAGCTGGAAGGCACGGCCAGAAGATGCAAAACAGCAGCCAAAGGAGCAAAACAGTGACTTTTCAGATTCTGCTACTGAGTGTGAAGACCAAAGGACTGGAATGAGAAAGCCAAAAGCCACAGATGACACCTGGAAGCTGCCAGAGAAGAATCGCACCAGCCTAGCAAACATCGTTGCTGCAGACATAACACCAACCAAGAAGAACAAGGTGCAGTCAAAAGTTGAAACATCTATCGCCTGGAAGCAAAGACGATGCAAGCCAGCATCGATGACCACCTTAGAAACAGACACATGCAGTCCCGAGAACCAGAACTGCAAACGAGACTGCAAACGGATAAGTTGGACACCTGTGGTGTCTCCCCATATCCTACCCCATTCTGTTACTTCCCAAACAGTTGATGTTCCCTACTACCACCCTCTGCTAGGCTTTTCCCTAGCCCCAGGTTCTCATATCCCTGCAACCCTTATGCCATTCCCTTTTCCCCAAACCTTTAGGAGAGGGGAGAAGGGAAAGGCCCCCCTCCATTTGAAATTGCAGAATTTTAACTTTGTTTGAATCCAAACAGAAGCAACTGCCAGAGCCTGTGCCCGCACTCATTATCATGATGTCCAGCACCCAACACCTATCACCCTGCTGTCCTCTGAATGTCCTGGTACCACCTGCAGTGAATGCTTGAACTCTGCCGCAGCCCAGAAAAAACTGTGCTGCTTCAACCTCATCTCTGCCTGTGAGAGCATCCATTCCAGCATCCAGAGAGAAAATCCTCTGGAAGATCTGAGGACTTGTTGGGACATTGGGTGGGGGGTGTTTCTGATTATGTATAATTGGGTTGTTGGGACATTGAGCTTTGGGCGCTTCTGATAATTGTTGTTGTGCTGTACATGTTAAGTTTTTGGGATGTTGGGTTTGGGGATCCCTGGGGGAGGCCTCTTAGTTTAATACAGAAAGGAGGAGTTGTGGTGGCCCGTGAACTTACACTGTGTTGGAGTGACCGGAGGGTCTCCCCCCGAGGTGGACTGCTCCTTGGGATGGCCTGTCCCGGTTTGGATTCCCCGGCTGTCTGTCAGCCTGGTCACTCCCCCAAAGCTCTCCCATTGGTCCCCGCTCCCTGATCCCACTTTTCCCCTGGCCTGAGCAGCCATCATCTGTGTATTTGCCTCTACACCCTTCGACAGGAAGCATGCAATAAAATGCTCCTGCCAGAATGGCATGCAAATACCCTCCCTGCCTCTTTGCCACTGACTAAATACTGATTTAAAAAAGTATTAATCTATAGCTGCCATAAGACATGCTCCTAGGAAGGAGCAAATTATGGACTTGTTTGGCCAAATTTGAATTTTGCCTCATGTTGTAAAGAACATATTCTATCAGTTACACTCTCCAAATTGAACCAGTTATTTTGTGCCCATTCTTCCCCTCCTGGAGAGAGTCTGGCATTGTGTTTTGCTAGTAGAGCATAAAACGCAGCTGTATTTTTTGCACTAGAGTTAGAAATCATTTTTGTGAAGGGACAAAAACCACTACAGGGAGGTAAAACTTAGTTACATGACACACACAGACCCTGGCTATGTCTCCCTTCGCTTCCCTAAGTGGGTGAAGAGGCCAAAATCTGCCTGGGAGGTTCAACTTAGTTACCAACAGTTGCCTCTTCACTACACCAAGCAAACCAAAACTCCTACACGCTCTCTTTAAAAAACAACGCAACACTCCCCCTTTTGCACTAAGACATACGTTTGTGGATTTCTGAAGACAGAACCCTCAATTGAGTGTGGGATGCATTCTTTTGGGAATGTACAATTTGTGGGAAAATTGAGACACCCCCGCTTGCTTTCTACACACCGCTCACCCTTTTGGGTGTCGGGCTAGGTGCTGCTGGAGTGAAATGTCCTTCCTCTGTTACAGATTGCACTGAGCCCCTCAACCCCTTCTGTCTGTTAGAAATCCTGTCCGTGACTCCAATTAATGTCACGATCCGCTAAGACAAGCGGGGGTCGTGATGGTTCATTAACCGAATCTCAGAGTGCAAAAGAAACACCATCAGGGAAAAGTATGAATTTCAATCAGCACAAGGCACTTTATTGCGTACCAATGCAGTGTAATCGCGATAGAGAGGGAGAGAGAGAAGGAGAGAAAGAGGGGAAGAAGGGGGGGTTATAGCTACAATGGCTGGCGGACTCCTCATGGTCCGTCTTCTTCCATGGGATCCCGTCGGGGTCTTCTCAGTCTTTTTATACACTTTTCAAGAGCGAGAGGCAGGTGGCCGACAGGTGCGAGGACAAAGCCCATTGTCTCAAGTTAATGGCACAGAACAGGTAGCAAACAGCATGTCCCACGTTGTTCCTGTTGTGGCAACAGCAGGACCAGCACAGCCCACCGCAAACTGCACTCAGGCATGTGGACCAGTTCCAGCTCGGCCAGGCCCAGGCTCAGGGTCTCACTCTCTGCAGATGATCGTGAGCTAGATGAAGGGTCTTTGGGCCGTCTCTTACACCAGGTGAGGAGCTCTGGGGGCTGCAGATCTGCCTGGCACCTGGGGAGTCATCAGCCAGAAAAGCTCTGATTGGCTAAAAATTGTTTAGTGTCTTCTTTGATTGGCTGAGGAAAGGTCCAGAGTTGAGATAAGGACCAGGAGAGCTCCTGCCCCGATCACCAGCACAGAAAAACAGACCCAGTCTGGGGACAGGGATTGTATTTATTAGCAACGAAAGCTAAGCATGAGAATGAGAAGTGAAATAAATCTCTCAAGCATCTCCCCCCCACAACAGGGATCATCTGGAACAGGGGTCACCAGGTCTTTGCCCAACATGGATCACTGTGGATCATCCCAAATGGATCCTCTGCTGTGAGATGAAGTTGGAGCAGTGCCCAAACCTCTTCCTGCTCTTGGGACACTTGCAGGGCTTCCCTTACTGGTGGCTCTGTTGGTGTCTGGTCAAGTGAGAGCTCCTGGACAAGCTCTTCCCACAATTGGGACACTCGTAGGGCCTCTCCTGAGTGTGGATCTTCTGGTGGCAGATAAGGTTGTATCTCTGGCTGAAGCTCCTCCCACACTCGGGACACTCGTAGGGCCTCTCCCCAGTGTGGATCTTCTGGTGGCAGATAAGGTTGTATTTCTGGCTGAAGCTCCTCCCAAACTTGGGACACTCCTAGGGCCTCTTCCCGGTGTGGATGTGCCAGTGCCTGATGAGGTGGGAGTTGTACCTGAAGCCCCTCCTGCAATCGAGGCAGAGGAAGGGCCTCTCCTCTGTGTGAATCCACTGGTGCAGGAGGAGATGGGAGCTGGTCTGAAATCTGACACTCGTAGGGTCTCTCCCCAGTGTGGATGCACTGGTGGGTGATGAGGGTGGCGCTGTGCTTGAAGCCCTTCCGACAGCCGGGGCAGCGGAAGGGCCTCTCCTCTGTGTGTGTCTGCTGGTGCAGGAGGATACTGGAGCTGGTCTGAAACCTCTTCCCACACTCGGGACGCTCATAGGGCATCTTCCCCGTGTGGGTCTTCTGGTGGGAGGTCAGGTTGGAGCTGTGAGTGAAGTTTTTCCCACATTCCAGGCACGTGTACGGCCGTTCCCCAGTGTGGATCCTTTGGTGGATGATGAGGCTGGAGCTCTGGCTGAAGGTCTTCCCACACTCCCCACACTCGTAGGGCCGTTCCCCAGTGTGGATCATCTGATGACGGATCAGGTGGAATCTCTGGCTGAAGCTCTTCCCACATTCCCCACACTCGTAGCGCCATTCCCCAGTGTGGATCCTCTGGTGACGGATCAGGTTGGAGCTCTGGCTGAAGCTCTTCCCACATTCCGCACACTCGTAGGGCTGTTCCCCAGTGTGGATCCTCTGGTGGCGGATCAGATTGGAGCTCTGGCTGAAGCTCTTCCCACATTCCCCACACTCGTAGGGCCGTTCCCCAGTGTGGATCATCTGGTGAATGATCAGGTTGGAGCTGCGGCTGAAGCTCTTCCCACATTCCCCACACCTGTAGGGCCTCTCCCCAGTGTGGATCATCTGGTGGCAGATCAGGCGAGATCTCCGGGTGAAGCTCTTCCCACATTCCCCACACTTGTAGGGCTTCTCCCCATTTTGAAGCTGATCATGGACCACCAGGTCCGAGCTCTGACTAGATCTCTGGCCATCCTCCTGACACAAGGTGGGTCTTTCCGCCTCAGAGCTCTCTGGGCTGCATTTTAAGCCCCTCCTCGTGTGGGATCTCTGGGGCTTTTCCTCCCCGTTGGATACCTGCCCTGTGGAGCCGCTCAAAACAGCCTCTTCCACGAGGTTCTGCCGCAGGGATTTGCCCTCCCTGGTCTCCGTCATCAGCTCCTTGTCTGCGGGAGGAAGGACAAGGAGAGGATGGGATTTGCCTCCATGCCAGAGGGAGGGGGAAGGAGATCCCCCCAGTCTGTCCCCGGCAGGACGGCGTCGGCAGCGGGGTTGTCCTGCAGCCAAAGGCACTGCTGGGCTGGGAGATAGAGCAGGAGAGAGGGGGAAAGGGGCACTGACTTCCTCCTCACCTGCCTTGGGGTCCCAGAGCATTTTCTTCTTCTTTGCAGCCTGCTCCTCCATCTGGCCAAGGTTTGGGAATGGCAAATCCTGGTTTGGAGGAAAAAACAAGGTGTCAGTCTTTTGGCTTTGGTGTTCCTCAAGCCCAAGTCCAGCTCTAGAATTCACCCGGCGTATCATGACTGTAAAAACCTCTAAAACTCTGTGCTGGTTTTAATGGGCACAAGAAATGAACCCCACTGAATTGCCCCAAGAGAGATTAAGGTGGGAGTTACAATTCTCCAAAGAAATGACAAGAAATACGATGATACAGCTTTAACCCACAAAGGCTGAGTATAACCGGGCACCCTGGGACAAGAACAGAACGGTGTTTGTTACTTCCTGTGCTGAGCACCACGTGCTCCCCCACGTGCAAAGAAAAAGGAAGGAAAACAAAACCTGTTGGTCGGAGTGGTGGACACAGTCCTGTCCAAGTGATGGGTGCAGTCTTGTCACCAGCAGTGGTCACAGTCCTGTTGGAGTTCTGCTCCTCCTCTGGATCTGTTGAGTGTTGCCAGAAGGCCCCAAGACCCAAGATTTTATATGCTCAGGTTCAGGTGGGAATGCTCAGTCCCTCCCCCAGGGCAGGCAGTTTCACAATGGAATGATGTAATCCTGTGAGTCATGGGATATTTTGGGCCCCTTGATGGTCTTAGTCCTTGCAGCTGCCCATTGTGCTGGGGCCATTCAGGCCATGATGGGCCATTAGCAGAGGTGCCCCCTCAGGCTGGGTGGGACTGTGCTGGTGCTTCCCTGGAGGGAGTTATCACAGCTGAGTCATAGGTGTGAAGAAAAAGAAACAATGTCCTGCCTCACAGGGTTTGCCTCTCCTTCCTTATCGCATTTAACACCCAGCTCGTAGCCTGAGGGGTCCGGGCTGCCCTGGGCAGATCCATAATGAACAGCTCATCAGAAATGAGATAAGGGGAGTAGAATGCACAGTTTGGTCCCACCCACAGAGTGCTAAACTGGCACCCTGCTCCTGTCACCAGCACAGGCTGGCAGTGAAATGTCATTGTAAGGTCTTGCTCCACTTGGCTTCCAGCCCAGTAACTCACGGGCAGGGTCCCTTCCCACCCCAATCATTTTGGGGTTCTGCCTGGGACGTGCTTCCCTTTCCTTCCTCCCTCTGCTTCCAGCTGGGAATGTGCTGGGAAATGTCCAGCAAAGGAACCTTTGCTGTCTGCTCTGGGAGCCCACACAGCTGCTGCACCTTGTCCCCTGCCCCTGCACAGCTCCCGTGGGAGGCACGGCAGGACCAGCACCCTGGGAGCCTTGGAAATGCCCCTCTGGGATCCTCGGCACACCCTCCAAGGGTCTGGAATTGCAGTTCCCAGCAAGGAAAAGATGTTCCTGCCCTTGAAGGCAAAGCTCTTAGGAAGGAGCCAAAAGCCAAGTGGAGCAAGATCTTACTATGACATTTCACTGCCAGCCTTCATCACCTCATCCATGGTTGTTGTAGCTCGTGGATTGGGAACAAAATCCGGGGAGGGGCTTTGGTGGGAGCTGCCCTGGGTCAAGAGAGACACTGAGAGAGAAACAGAGCAGGCAAAGAAAGGCAGAAGGGAAAGGAGGACTAAAATACAATCAGCTGAGAAAGTGGCATTCTGAAAACAAGATCAGAATTGAGTGAAAATGAATGTGACAGAAAGAAATCATTTGGAGTCTTAATTTCATATCAAAATACAATTTCCTGCCTTTCTCACAAACCTGCTTCTGATGTCATTCAGCAGGGCTTTCAGAAAGTGCTCTGTTCTGAGTGGATGTTCCAGGCTGCAGACACAAGGAAACACGCAATGGGCTTTTTCCTGCTCCTGGTGGGTTTGACATCCTCAGCCAAGGAGATGAGGAGACACCCGAAGGAAAGGGCAGCTGGGGTTCAGCCTTCCACAGGATTCAGCAGGGGAAAAACTCTGGTCATCTCAGTAGCTGCTCCCACAGGGATGTGAAGGCTGATCCCAGACCCCCAAGGGTCACATTCAGGGCTGCCTTCACAGAATGCTTGCGTGGTATTGAGGGGCAGTGTGGGAGCAGCTGGATCTGGGACCACTCAGTTCCCCTCCAATGTTTGGAAGTATCTGAGGGGGTCTGTGACGGTGCCAGGGACATCCTGCAGGGACATGTCAGCTGTCCCGCTCTGTGTTCACTCAGTCCCTTCTCAGCCCCAATCCCACCCTAAACCAGCTGAAATCCTGGTTTCACTGTGACCCCTTCCCCACCCCTCCCCCACTCCAGCCCTGACTTAGTCCTGTTCCTGGACCTCCCCCGCCTGATGCCATGCCCACCCTCACTCTGCTCAGGGCCTGCATCCTCTCGGCAAATCACATCACTCTCTCATGTTTTTTGCTCTGCCCCTCATTATTTGTTCCTTGACTTCCACTGGCGGCTGCCACGGTTGGGGCAAGGTTCCCATGCCCATTTAAAGGGGGAATCAGGGGCCATTATCCAGTGTGGGATCCGGCGCTGCTGTGGAAAAGCGGAACGGGGAGAGAGGATCGGAGTGGAGCGGGCAAGACGGAGGGGTGAGAGCAGAGTGGAGCAGACAGAGCCGAGCAGAGCTCTGCACCCTGTTGCAGGTTCAGTTCGCAAACCGCGCGGAACCACCAATTAAGTGTAGTGGTTTTAGATCAAATGATGCATTACCTCCTGATTTCCTTTCTGTAGGATAAGAATTAGGAGGAAGCAAAGCAGGTACAAAACTTAAAGAACATACACAAGTTTATTAAAAGATCTAAAAGAAAGAAAGATAAAAAGCAATCACAACGAACTTTTAGAACCCTTTTCTTCTCTCCCTCTTTCAATCAGTGTTGCAGTTCTTGAAAAGGAAAAAAATGGTTTTCTTCTGCTTTACGTGGTTTTTCAAACTGCCACCGTCTGCAGGTTTGCTTAGAGGGAAACAATCTGCTTGCCTGTAAAACATCTCTTGCATGAACCCTCTCACAGTTCCTTCAACTGTAAAACATGGGCCCTCCCATGGGGTTCTTACTCTTTTGAAGGGTGCGTCATTTTGGCCTGAACACAAAGGCTTTCTTGGCCACCAGGTTTTAAAAGCCTCTCACTGCTTTCATATCTAGCCTGGCATGGGCATTCTTCACAACCTTTACAGGCCACACGTAAATTGTTCATCCCCGCATGTACTTCAAAAAAATTAAAGAGACAGTTTGTGATATTACAGTTTCATACCACGGCAATGCAAGAGTTTTTTAAGCTGTGCGCGAGAAACGCGGCACCGCCCTTTCTGTCCTGAAGCCATTTGAGCTCCGTCTAATGTGACATCATTTTCTCTTTCTCTCTGGCTTTAAAGTCACCATGTTGAAGAGTGTTACCATTCAGGGTGGAGAGAACCCCGCTCCCCCTGTGCTGCCGGCTACACGGTGTCCTCTTCAGTTCAGCGTGAATTGTGCTGGCTGCAGGCTGGAGGCTCTGCTGGCTCCCGCTGGCACTGTGTGGAAAAGAGAGGGATCCACCCATCCCAGGAAACCGTGTCAGATGGCCTCATAGTTGCCCCTCCCAGCGACCCAGGGTCCGTGCTGGGGCGTTGGAAAAAGGGAAGGGGGGGGTGCAGGGGGGAAGGAGCACCTGGTGGGGCCTGGGGCTCCGAGGCCGCTGCCTCTGTCTTCTCCTGGTACCTGAGCTGGAATGGAAAAATCCCCTGAAGTCCTGCCTTTCCATGGGGTTTAAATATGTAAAATTGAGAGAAGTGTGATTGGTCCAAAAGGCTGTCTGTCAATTTAGGATCAACCCACTACACACCCTAAGGTCCGCAACACTGGAAGCCTTTGACTGGCCCGGGCTGGGGGGTGAGTGGGGGGTTGGGGGTAGGTGGGAGCGGCACCCGTCCCCGAGGGCCCGATGGCGGCGCGATGTGGAGAGGGAGACCCAGCCCGGCTCCCTCGTGCCCTGAGCCACCGGTGCGCCCCAGGTCACTGCCACTGGTAACGGGTGCGCGGGCCGGACAGCAGCGGCTGTGCCGAGTGGAGCCAGAGGCACGGAGAGCTCCCTACCCGAGGGTGTGGATACGGAGAGCCCCATGTCTGTCCACATATGGGTGGAGGATGAAGGACATCCCTGGCTCTCCCCAAAGGGGAGAAGGACAGAGATGCCCTGGCCTGCCCATAGTGGAAGTGGATGGACACCACTACGGTTCCCCCAAAGGTAAGGAGGACACAGACTCCCCCTGGGGCCTTTCCTTGGTGTGAGGAGGATGGACATCACCCCTGGGCCCCCCAGAGTTAAGGGAAATGGAGACCACCCACTGTATCCCCAAAGCTAAAGAGGATGTGCACACCCCATCCACCCTCAGACGGGAGGAGGACAGAGACGCCTTCCTGGTGCTGCCTAAAGGGGAGGAGCACAGAGACCGCACAGGTTCCCCCCATTAAGGGAGGAGGATGGAGACTCCAATTGCAGCAGAGGACAGGGACCCTCATGGATCCCCCAAGGGTGAGGAAGATGTAGACCCCCCCCCGGGCCCACTAAAGGGGAAGACAACAGAGACCGCCCTGTGGCAAGCAGGATGAAGACCACTCTCGGTCCCCCCAAAGGTAAAGAGGATGGACACCCCCAAGGGTCCCCTAAAGAGGAAGAGGATGGAGGCAGAGTGGGACAGCTGAGATGTCACTGCAGGATGTCCCTGGCACTGTCACAGACCCCCTCAGATACTTCCAAAAATTGGAGGGGAACTGGGTGGTCCCAGATCCAGCTGCTCCCACACTGCCCCTCAATACCACGTGAGCATTCTGTGAAGGCAGCCCTGAATGTGACCCTTGGGGGTCTGGGATCAGCCTTCACATCCCTGTGGGAGAAGCTACTGAGATGACCAGAGTTTTTCCCCTGCTGAATCCTATGGAAGGCTGAACCCCAGCTGCCCTTTCCTTCGGGTGTCTCCTCATCTCCTTGGCTGAGGATGTCAAACTCACCAGGAGCAGGAAAAAGCCCATTGCGTGTTTCCTTGTGTCTGCAGCCTGGAACATCCACTCAGAACAGAGCACTTTCTGAAAGCCCTGCTGAATGACATCAGAAGCAGGTTTGTGAGAAAGGAAATTGTATTTTCATAGGAAATCAAGATTCCAAATTATTCTTTCTATCACATTCATTTTCAGACACTTTTGGTCTGGTTTTCAGATTGTATTTGTGTCCTCCTTTCCCTTCTGCCTTTCTTTGCCTGCTCTGTTTCTCTCTCAGTGTCTCTCTTGACCCAGGGCAGCTCCCACCAAAGCCCCTCCCCGGATTTTGTTCCCAATCCACGAGCTACAACAACCATGGATGAGGTGATGAAGGCTGGCAGTGAAATGTCATAGTAAGATCTTGCTCCACTTGGCTTTTGGCTCCTTCCTAAGAGCTTTGCCTTCAAGGGCAGGAACGTATTTTCCTTGCTGGGAACTGCAATTCCAGACCCTTGGAGGGTGTGCCGAGGATCCCAGAGGGGCATTTCCAAGGCTCCCAGGGTGCTGGTCCTGCCGTGCCTCCCACGGGAGCTGTGCAGGGGCAGGGGACAAGGTGCAGCAGCTGTGTGGGCTCCCAGAGCAGACAGCAAAGGTTCCTTTGCTGGACATTTCCCAGCACATTCCCAGCTGGAAGCAGAGGGAGGAAGGAAAGGGAAGCACGTCCCAGGCAGAACCCCAAAATGATTGGGGTGGGAAGGGACCCTGCCCGTGAGTTACTGGGCTGGAAGCCAAGTGGAGCAAGACCTTACAATGACATTTCACTGCCAGCCTGTGCTGGTGACAGGAGCAGGGTGCCAGTTTAGCACTCTGTGGGTGGGACCAAACTGTGCATTCTACTCCCCTTATCTCATTTCTGATGAGCTGTTCATTATGGATCTGCCCAGGGCAGCCCGGACCCCTCAGGCTACGAGCTGGGTGTTAAATGCGATAAGGAAGGAGAGGCAAACCCTGTGAGGCAGGACATTGTTTCTTTTTCTTCACACCTATGACTCAGCTGTGATAACTCCCTCCAGGGAAGCACCAGCACAGTCCCACCCAGCCTGAGGGGGCACCTCTGCTAATGGGCCATCATGGCCTGAATGGCCCCAGCACAATGGGCAGCTGCAAGGACTGAGACCATCAAGGGGCCCAAGAATATCCCATGACTCACAGGATTACATCATTCCATTGTGAAACTGCCTGCCCTGGGGGAGGGACTGAGCATTCCCACCTGAACCTGAGCATATAAAATCTTGGGTCTTGGGGCCTTCTGGCAACACTCAACAGATCCAGAGGAGGAGCAGAACTCCAACAGGACTGTGACCACTGCTGGTGACAAGACTGCACCCATCACTTGGACAGGACTGTGTCCACCACTCCGACCAACAGGTTTTGTTTTCCTTCCTTTTTCTTTGCACGTGGGGGAGCACGTGGTGCTCAGCACAGGAAGTAACAAACACCGTTCTGTTCTTGTCCCAGGGTGCCCGGTTATACTCAGCCTTTGTGGGTTAAAGCTGTATCATCGTATTTCTTGTCATTTCTTTGGAGAATTGTAACTCCCACCTTAATCTCTCTTGGGGCAATTCAGTGGGGTTCATTTCTCGTGCCCATTAAAACCAGCACAGAGTTTTAGAGGTTTTTACAGTCATGATACGCCGGGTGAATTCTAGAGCTGGACTTGGGCTTGAGGAACACCAAAGCCAAAAGACTGACACCTTGTTTTTCCCTCCAAACCAGGATTTGCCATTCCCAAACCTTGTCCAGATGGAGGAGCAGGCTGCAAGGAAGAAGAAAAGGCTCTGGGACCCCAAGGCAGGTGAGGAGGAAGTCAGTACCCCTTTCCCCCTCTCTCCTGCTCTATCTCCCAGCCCAGCAGTGCCTTTGGCTGCAGGACAACCCCGCTGCCGACGCCGTCCTGCCGGGGACAGACTGGGGGGATCTCCTCCCCTCTCCCTCTGGCACGGAGGCAAATCCCATCCTCTCCTTGTCCTTCCTCCCCCAGACAAGGAGCTGACGACGGAGACCAGGGAGGACAAATCCCTGCGGCAGAACCTCGTGGAAGAGGCTGTTTTGAGCGGCTCCACAGGGCAGGTATCCAACGGGGAGGAAAAGCCCCAGAGATCCCACACGAGGAGGGGCTTAAAATGCAGCCCAGAGAGCTCTGAGGCAGAAAGACCCACCCTGTGTTGGGAAGATGGCCGGAGATCCAGTCAGAGCTCGGACCTGGTGGTCCATGAGCAGCTTCAAACTGGGGAGAAGCCCTACAAGTGTGGGGAATGTGGGAAGAGCTTCACCCGGAGATCCCGCCTGATCCACCACCAGATGATCCACATTGGGGAGAGGCCCTACGAGTGTCCTGAGTGTGGGAAAAGGTTTCCAAGGAGCAGTGATTTTCTTGTACATCAGCGGACACACACCTGGGGAGAGGCCCTTCTGCTGCCCTTACTGCAGGAAGGGCTTCAAGGACAACTCCCACCTCGTCAGGCACAAGCACATCCACACTGGGGAATGGCCCTACGAGTGTCTCGAGTGTGGGAAGAAGTTTCAGACCAGCTCCAATCTCCTTGTGCACCATCGGACACACACGGAGGAGAGGCCCTTCTGCTGCCCTGACTGTGGGAAGGGCTTCAAGCACAACTCCTCACTCATCAGGCACCAGTGCACCACACCAGGAAGAGGCCCTACGAGTGTCCCAAGTGTGGGAAGAGCTTCTCAGACAGGTCTGCCTTTAACAGACACAAACAGAGCCATCCATAAGGGAAGTCCTGTGAGTGCCCTGACTGTGGGAAGAGCTTCGTCTTGTGCTCCAACTTCATCCTCCCTCAGAGGACTTATGTTGGGAAGAGACCTGGTGACCTGCATTCCCGATGATCCACATTGGGAAGACCCCTGGCTGGTGGTCTCCACATCCTCCTGGATCCCCATAGGTACCTGGATGAACTCAAGGGCAGGAACATCTCTTGGGACTCAGAATGACATCAGAAATTTATTGGGAAGAGTGGATATCTTGACTTTACAGGACAAAAAGTGTCACCTGCTCTGTCCAATTGTTTCTTCTGGTGGCATCAAGCATTAATCTGGTAGCATCAGGAAATTAAAGAGATCTAAAGCAACAGCATTTCACTGGAATTTGGGGGTGAATTTGGGGTTGGTTCAGGGGAATATTCAGGAGGATTTGGGTGTTGTGAGACCATGGGCTGGGCAGACAGGGTCACAATGTCACAGTTGTGCTGGCAGAATGTGTCCACCTGAGCCCGTCTGTTGTCCAGGAATTGCAGTTGTCTGTCCCAGTCCCTGGCCTGGGTCCCCCATTTGGGGTGTGCCCCACAGCGTGCCCAAATTGCTGCTGAAATGCCCGAGCTGCTTGCAACTGGGGATGTTCCTGTCCACCAAACTCTCCTGGTCAGTTCCATGGTGGGCTTTGAGGGGATTTAGAGGTTCCTGGGAGGGATTGGGATGGGTTTCTGTCACTCTTTAGGGCATTTGTGGTGCTTGGAGAGGGCCTTTTTGGGGGTCTGTGAGGGAGTTTTGGGGGCTGAGCTGTGTGGCTTGGAGAGAATTTGGGTGAGTCTTCGGGTCATTGATGTTTCAGGGAGTGGTTTGGAGGGGTCCTGGCCAGGGAGCTGTGGGGTGGTGTGAGGGGTCCAGGAGTGACTGTGGGGCTTGGGGGAGGTTTTGGGGTGCTTGTGACTCCCCAGACCCCCAAAGATGCCACCAGACCCTGCCCCCCAAGATGCTGTCAGGGTTTGGGGGCCCCATGTTGGGATTCATCCTCCTGGCACTGAGGGAGAAGGTGAGGGGTGGTCCCCAGGGGCTGTGTGTGTCCCCCGCAGAGGGTGTGTGACCCCCATCCTGGTGTCACCCCCTTTTCCCTGCCCACAGGGCTCCTGACACAGCCCCTGCTGCCCCGGGAGGGAATTTGGGGAGGGGGCAGAGGGGGGGCGCAGCCCCTGCCAGGGCATGACCCCACCCCAGTGCCCTTCGTTCAGCACAGAGCTGGGCTTGGGGCCGCAGGAGGAAGGGGCCGATGAGAAGCAGATCCTGCAGGGGCCACAGGGCTTGGGCTCAGGGCAAGGTCCTGCCCTGCACACCTGGCTCAGGTGTGACCCTGGCCCGGGAAGGGAGCGGGACATTCCCATGCCCACGGATCAGGGCTGGGAGCAGCACTGGGACCATGGACATGGAAATACTGGGATTGACTGGGACCACACTGAGGGGGTGAATTATCCCCCCCAGCACCTTTCCAGGCGATCTGAGAAATGCTCGCTTGGCCTCGGCCTTGGCCAGCAGCCCCCAGGCTCAGCTGCTCTGAGCTCAGCCGCTGCCAGCTCCCGCAGCCCTCCCAGGGCCGCCCTGCCCGTGCCGGGGCTGTGCCAGCGCTCCCTGCACCCACGGGGGCTTCGAAGCGCCGGGCTTGTGTGACAAAAAACACAACCTGCCCCCAAAATAACCAAAGCAACAACCAACCACCTCCAGTGCTTCCTCGTGTGCCTCCCCCTCCCGAGGGACACCAACTCTGCGGGAATTCCCCCGTATCGGGACAAAAAGCTGCTCCAACGGAGGCGTTTTGAACACCCGCCCGCGGCTCGTCCCCGTCACACAGATGCCAGCAGCTGCCCCGGTGCCGCAGGTGGGGCTTTGGAGCAGGGAGGCTCTGCGGGCCCCCCTGGCTGTGCCCCCTCCCAGCCCATTCCTGCCCTGGGGCCAATGTTCAGCCTGGGCTCTCTTGCTGCTCCCAGGTGCTGGGGCTCGGAGAACACCAGGCCGTGCAACGTGGCAGTGGAAAGCAGCGATTTTGGTGCTCCCCAGCGAAACTGAAATTGTGCTCCTTTTGCCTCGGTGCCTTGGAGGCCCCCGGGTCATTTTTTGCACTGAGTCCAGCCCCCCAGCGCTTGCTGAAGGTGCTCTCTGCAAATGTCACTCTGCCAGGGCTCTGTCCTTGCTTTCAGCCGCTGTGGATGGGCACCAACAGAGCTCTGGGCTTGCATTTCCAGCTGCTGTGCGACCAAAACTGTGGGACCTGGAGCTGCTCAAATGCACAAAGTGGCAGAGGAGCCTGTCTGGATGGGGAAATCTCCTCTTGCTGTGCCAGCCCATGGCAATGCTGGAATTCTCTGCTGCTGCTTCTGGGCCACATGGGGGGTCTGGCTGAGCAGGAAAGGTGACCCTGAGCCAGGAGCTTTCCTTGGCCAGAGCAAAGCCTCAGCACAGAAGGACCTTCCCAGCACTGTGCCCTGGACCAGGACGGATTGTGCCACCAGGGCTGTCCCTCAGTTTTTTCTACCAGGCAGCTTTAGGACATGAAAAGTGGAGAAGCCAGAGATGACTCTCAGCTTTCTGCAAGTCCTCCAGAAGAATCCTGTGTGGGCAGCACCCTGGGAACAGGGTTTCCATGCCAGGCGAGGGGAATTCAGAGCCCTTTCCTCCCCTGTGGGCCGAGGCTCTGGGCCTTGCCCTTTGCAATGGCCCTGCAGCTGCCATAGGGGCCTTTTTGGCTCAGCTGAGAGCAGTTCTGCTGCAAGCCTGTCCTTGAGCTGCTTTGGCTGCAGGTGTGCCCAAGGAATGCTCATTCCTTGCAGTGTCAGGTGCTGTGGGTGTGCAGGTGTAACTACTGCAGGAGGGAACAGCTCTGCTTGGGGGGGAGTTCTCTTTTACTTGGTGTTTTTTTAATGTTTAATGTTCCCTGTCAGCTCAGGGCAGAGCTCTGTACCTGTATCTGCCACTTGTCTGTGGCATTGTGGCTCAGGAGGTGCCCAAGGGGACCTTCCCTGAGGTGTCCGCAGAGGAATCCCCATCAGCCCAGGCTGGGGGGGTCAGTGGCTGTTCAGTTCCGTTGCCTGGACGTGGCTCTGGACGATTCTCTGGGAGCGTCTCCAGGGGTGGAACGCCGGGGCTGCCGCTGCTGTGTCACAGAGCCGGGAACGCCGGGGCTGCCCCGGCCCTGGCCCGGCCCCGCCAGCTCTGCCAGCTGCCTCGGGGACACAAAGGGCAGCTCCGAGCTGCGGCCGCTCCGCTGTGGCCGCACAAACGCAGCGCCCGCAGAGCTCCAGGGCAAGGTCCTGCCCCTGGCTCAGGGCTGGGCTGGGGCCAGCGGCAGAAAATCAACTTCCAGCTTGGGCCCTGCAGCAGGGAGGAGCAGCAATTGCTGGGTGAGAGAGACTCTTGCCAAGGGCCTCTGGGGACAGGCCCCAGGGAACCGCTTCCCGCTGCCCGAGGGCCGGCTGAGATGGGATGTGGGGCAGGAATGGTTCCCTGGCAGGGCGCTCAAGCCCTGGCACAGGCTGGCCCGAGAAGCTGTGGCTGCCCCCGGATCCCTGGAAGTGTCCCAGGCCAGCTCAGACATTGGGGCTTCCTGCCCAGGAGGGCTGGGATGGGCTGGGCTGGGCTGGGGCTGCTGAGGGTGGGATGGGCTCTGGGTGAGACAGCTGGAGGCTGGGCGTGATGAGGGTGGGGAGATCCCATTCCTGAGTGGGTTCTGGGATATCCCACATTCTTGAAGGGATTTCAGGCTATGTCCTGTTCCTGAGGCAGTTTTGGGGTATCCCCCAGTGCTTGGGGAGGGGTTCTGAGATGGGGGCACTGGTACTTGGGAGGGGGAGCTATTGGTAGGGAGCCAGGGAGCCCATTTTGGGAAGGATGCTGCTGTTTCTGCCAATGTTTAGAGGTTCTTCATGGCCTGTGGGGCCCCGGCTCTCATTGTGGGACTTGAGGTGAGCCCATGGCCACAGCAAGGCCTGAGGAGAGGTTCCAACCTCCCATTTTGGATGGAGGGATTGAGCAGGTGCCTTCAGTAAACTCAATGCCAACCCCCAATGTCTCGATGCCAGCCCCAAATGGCTCGATCCATCAGCCCCAACCCCCGCCTGTGGGAAGTCAGGAAGTACAGAAGGGGAACTGGTGTCCAGGAGGGATGGGATGAGATGGGATGAGATGGGATGGGATGGGATGGGATGGGATGGGATGGGATGGGATGGGATGGGATGGGATGGGATAGGATGGGGACTGCATCGTGGGGGTGAGATGAAGTTTGGGAGGGATGGGGTGTTTTGGGCACTTGGAGTGGGGCACTCCAGGGAGGAAACCAGGAGCCGCTTTTGGGGAAGCTCCTGCTGCCTTTTGAGAATTTTGAGGCCTCTAAGTGGCTTCTGGGAGGTTGCAGTGAATTTGGGGAAGGTGCTGTAAATCCCCTGCAATTTGGGCAGCTGAGGTGAAGTCCCCCACATTTTGGGGGTGTGAGGGAAGCCCATTTGGAGAAGATCATGCTGCTTTCCACCCCTTCAATTGGTTGAGTAGCGGCTTGTGAGGGTCCAAAGAAAGAAAGAAAGAAAGAAAGAAAGAAAACTAAGGGACAGAAGTCAATAAGAAAATGAAAAAAGCAAAGAAAAAAGAACGAAAGAACAAAAGAAAGAAAAAGAGACTCAATAATATGAGACAAAAAAGCAAAATTAAAGAAAAAAGAAAGAAGAACGACAAGAAACAAAAAAAGGGAAAAAAAAGAAAAACATTAAAAAATGAAGAAAGAAAAAGAAAGTAAAAAGAAAAAAAATAAAGAAAGAAGAAATTTAAAAGAGAGAACGCAACAGGAAAAAGAAAAGGAAAATAAGACAAGTAGAATAGAAGAACAAGGAAGAAAGAAAGAAACAAGAAACAGAAAAGAAAAATAGAAAGGAAAAAGATCAAAAATGAAAGAAAAGAATAAGAATGAAAGAAAGGAAGGAAAAAGAAAGCAGGAAAAAAGAAAGGAAATCAAAAGAAAGGAAATCAACAAGAAAATGGAAAAAGAGAAGAAAAAAGAAAAGAAGAAATAAAGCAACAAGAAAAAAAAAAGAAAACTGCAAAAGCAAAAATATATAAAAATGAAAGCAAGAAGGCAGGAAAGAAGGAATGGAAGGAAGAAAGAAAGGAAATGAAAAGAGCGAAATCAACAAGAAAATGAAAAAAGAGAAGAAAAAAGTAAAGAAGAAAGAAGAAGGAAAAAGCAAGCAACATGAAATAGAAACAGGAAAAGAAAGCAAAAAATATAAAAATGGAAGGAAGGAAGGAAGGAAGGAAGGAAGGAAGGAAGGAAGGAAGGAAGGAAGGAAGGAAGGAAGGAAGGAAGGAAGGAAGGAAGGAAGGAAGGAAGGAGGAAAGAAAGGAGAAAGAAAGAAAGGAGAAAGAAAGTGTTGTGGTTTAGGGTAGCTGGGAATTGTAGTTGAAGAAGGCTGCATCGGCCAGGAAGTGACTCCTTGCAAAAAGGTGCTTCCAGCTTCCTCTAGACCCAATCAACTGGCCAGGTTGAATATTGACAACTTTCTAAACCACTTAGAGAGCTTGACACGCCTCTGTGAGCCACATTTTTAAGAAAGAGCAAAGCGAGGGAAGCTCTCTCTTGCTTCCGGCAGCCGAACAGGTAACTGGTGGGGGGTGGCCGGGCCAGGCCGGGCTCTGCCGGCCGCGCCTGGCCCGGGTCGGCCGGGGGGTGGCTTGGCTGAGATTGCAGTCACTTCAACTCGCCAGACACCCCCCCCCAGAGGCCAGGATGGCCCTCACCTCACCCCTGGAGCAGCTGAAATTCCCCTGAGACTGCCGTCCGGCAGGATCACGTGGCCAAGAGATAAGCAAACTCCAAACTCCAGCTGCAAGCCTAGAGGAGATTAACTCTTTTAGTGCTGTTAAGATTTTTTCCAGACCAGATGAAGCCTGCAGAGACTAATCATCTCCCTGATCAGATGGAGAGAGGAAAGTAAAGGCTTGTGAAGGAAACACTATAAAGATGCCCAAGTCAGTGAGGAAGAAAAACCTGAGACCTTGAGGAAAGAGATTGAGGAGATGCTGTAATCCTAGAAGCTGAAATTCTGTTGGAAAAAACCATGGTGATGGACTATGATATATTAGACTACCCATTGTAATTTCTTGAAAGCATGAGGGGGGGGTTGGAGCGTTCAAACTGCAACTGTGAGCAAAAGTGCTTGTACTAGAACAAGCAAACGCTGAAGTAGCTGTAACTTGCTGTTAGCAACTGTACTTGTGCTGCAATGCTGAAGTAGCTGTGATTTGATGAGAAACTTGAGCAGAGATCGCACAAGGGAGAAAGATCTCTGTTCCCAGACCATGAGGATAGTCCCAGAGAGGGTCCTTACGCCTTTCAGGCACTTCGATAAGTGAAGAAAACTCCTGTTTCTGAACTGCTCATCCTTAAAAATAGTACCCCCTTAGCTAAAGAAACCCTCGAAGCAGCTGTGGGGAAAGCTGTAGTCGGGGGATGGGACTTTCACATGCAAGCAGAAAACCATTCCGGGCGGCTGCTTTTGCTGTGACACTGAAGCTGCACAAGATTGTTTTGTGTGGAGATGTTTGCATGGTTTTGACCAAGAGAGACTCCTCTCCCTAAGTGAACTGAAAACCAGAAATTATTATATAGGTGGTGAACTGACTAGAATCCTCAAGGGTTGTGTTTTCTTTTAGATTGGTGGTAGAAGGGAGCAGAGGTGGGGGGAGAGAAGTGTTCTGAAGGTTTAGTCTGACTTTCTTTTCCTTCTTTTAACTCTGTTAATAAATTTGTTTATATTCTTTAAGTTTTTGTGCCTGCTTTGCTTTTACCTCCTGATGCTTATCTCACAGAAGGGACATCAGGGGGCTACTGCCCGAGTTAACCCTTAAACTGCTACACGAATTGGTGGCCTGTACGGGGAACCAAATTCAACCCGCTACAGAAAGAAAGGAAGAAAAAGAAAGAAAGAAAGAAAGAAAGAAAGAAAGAAAGAAAGAAAGAAAGAAAGAAAGAAAGAAAGAAAGAAAGAAAGAAAGAAAGAAAGAAAGAAAGATGGAAAAAAGAGAAAAAAATGAAAAGAAGGAAGAAAGGAAAAAAAAATGGAAACAAAAAAGAGGGAAGGGAAGGGAAGGGAAGGGAAGGGAAGGGAAGGGAAGGGAAGGGAAGGGAAGGGAAGGGAAGGGAAGGGAAGGGAAGGGAAGGGAAGGGAAAGGAAGGGAAGGGAAAGGAAAGGAAAGGAAAGGAAAGGAAAGGAAAGGAAAGGAAAGGAAAGGAAAGGAAAGGAAAGGAAAGGAAAGGGAAGGAAAGGAAAGGAAAGGAAAGGAAAGGAAAGGAAAGGAAAGGAAAGGAAAGGAAAGGAAAGGAAAGGAAAGGAAAGGAAAGAAATTAAAACATGAACGAAAGAAGGAAGATGGAAAGCAACAAGAAATGGAGAAATAAAACAAGAAAAGTACAATAGAATAAAAAGTAAGAAAGCAAGCCACAAGAAACAGAAAAAGAAAGAAAGAAAAAAGATAAAAACATGAAAAAAGAAGGAAAATAAGAAAGAGAAAATTAAAAGAGAGACATCAACAAAGAAAATGAAAAAAGAGAATAAAAAAGTAAAGAAGAAAGAAAGCAACAAGAAACAAAAACAGAAAAGAAAGAAAAAAATTAAAAATGAAAAGAAAGCATAGGAGGGAGGAAGGGAGGGAGGGAGGACGGGAGGAATGGAGGACGGGAGGAAGGGAGGGAGGGAGGGAGGGAGGGAGGAAGGAAGGAAGGAAGGAAGGAAGGAAGGAAGGAAGGAAGGAAGGAAGGAAGGAAGGAAGGAAGGAAGGAAGGAAGGAAGGAAGGAAGGAAGGAAGGAAGGAAGGAAGGAAGGAAGGAAGGAAGGAAGGAAGGAAGGAAGGAAGGAAGGAAGGAAGGAAGGAAGGAAGGAAGGAAGATTAAATAACATGAAACCAACAAGGAAAGAAAAGGGAAAAAGAAAAAAAAAGAAAAAAGAAAGAAACAAGGAAGAAATTAAAAAAAAAGAAAAAGAAAGACACAAGAAAAAAAAAGCAAAGAGAAAGAAAGCAAAAAAAGAGAGTGATGAGACTGACAGCCGGACTGACAGCCTCACAGAGTCAGACCTGAAACCGATTAGAATTTACCCGTGAGAATATTACAGTGAAATTCTGCAGCTTCAGTGAAACCACAGAGAAGGCCAACAAGATAATGAGAGAAGATGTTCTGGACACAAGGAGAGGATGTGCTTTGTATGGGACATTGAGAATGTACAAGGAAGAACTTCTGGATAACATGTATCAACTATATCTTTGCTTGTATAGCTGATTGTTTTACTGCTTGAATGGTCATTGTTTGTTAGACAGCCTTGTCATTGTTTGCTAAGCAGCCAATCTCAATAAGCCCCAGCAATTGTGGAGAGGTATAAGAATAGCAGTAGAGAAAATAAAAACTCTATCTCTCTTGACTCTGGATTACGACAAGTGTGTGCTTTTATGGCCACCTCGACAAAGCCGCATCTGGTGACCCCAAGGTGTGATCCAAAGAGCCTGCCTGGAGAGCAGGAAGCCTGAGCAGAGATCGGGGAGGTGGATTCAATGGGAGGAGGGTAGCGAGGAGAGCTACCAACATCCGGATCAGACTGCAACCTTTTAAAGCTGAGCCCATTGATAATAGAATGACAGCATATACATCCCAGGAGGAAAATTCAATAGTTAATACATGGGCGTCTAGGTTAAAATGACATGGCATAAATTATGGTAAGCTGATATTGCAAAGACTGTTGCTGTGCTGCAAAAGCCAAGGAATTGAAACTACTTCTGTCAACGCTTTCAGTATATGGACTTGGGAAGCTGTGGGATGGCATATTTTCAACCTTGCTTCTTGTGGAGACGATACTGTTAAGGAATTTATGACGACATGGAGGTTAGTTTTAGACACTTTGAAAGAACTGAAAAAGGAACAAGATGCTGCTGCAGCTGGCACAGCAGAGAGAACAGAGACAGATAATGCTGGCAGGACTGGAAACATTGCTGCGGGAGGGGTCGGCAGGGCACAGGCTGGCGAGGAAAAACCTGTATTGATTCCAATACCCAAAGCACGCAGGGTTTTGCCTCCTCCCTTTTCACATCCTGCTTCTCACTCTTCATCCCCCCCTCCTGTCCCTACAAATCCCTTTGACCTATCTTTACCACCTGCCAGGTGTGGTGACAGTGATGGAAAGGGTGCAAATGAGAGTGTGCCATCAGCACCCCCACTGCCTGCTGCTGCACCCCCACTGCCTGCTGCTACTAATCCTTTTGTACAAGGCGCGAAAGAATCCGTGCCGGGGATTCAAAGTGAAAGCTTGTTTGATAGAGATACCTTAACTTTGCAGCCCGTATCTGTAACTCGGGGCACACGAGATCCTGCAGCTATTTGGAGAGATACTAGACTCCAAGCGTTGTTTGATAAAGATTTCGAGGCCGTCAAGCATCTTAAAATTATTTAGCTATCACCAGATTCAACACAGCTACAGGACCCTGAAATCTCTGCCTTCCCAGTGGTCAGAGGCAGGGCTCAAGGGCCTGATCAGCATGTTCCATTTACCTGGCCGGTATTATCTGAGCTATGCCACCTTGCTCCTAATTATGGCTTAGAGTCCCTTGCTGTAACAAAAATGCTGAAATTTATAAGAAGTGAAGAGTTAACTCCTTTTGATTTAAAGCAGATTACTAGATTGCTTTGCACACCAGTTCAGTATACGGTGTTTGAGACTGAGCAGAGAGCTTCTTGTGAGTAAACAGCTTTAAATTATATGTGTTTGCCAGTAGTTGATCCCCGATTTGGTGCAGGTTTACCTCAATTATTGGCATTGCACCCTGTAGACGAGCCTCAGCTACAGGCTCGCCTGCATCCTTTGATCTTAGCACAGTCCCGTGATCACACTTTGCAAGCTCTGTTTAAGGTAGTGAGCATGTCAGCTCCTGGGAAAAGCTACACAACTACTGACAGAGGCCTAATGAGACATTTATAGCCTTTTGGACCACCTTCAAGATGCGATAGAAAAACAAGATGCAAGAGTAAAAGAAACTTTAATTTTGCAAATGACATGAGACAATGCACATGAGGAATGCAGGAAAGCTATTGACTTGCTGCCTATGAAGAAGCCTTCATTGCAAGATATGATTAATGCATGTGCAAAGATAGGGACTGCACCACATCAAATGGCCATGCTAACCCAGTCTGTTTCTACTGCTGTTGCAGCAGCTATTAAAATGACACATAATTGCTACAGTTGTGGACAGCCAGGACATTTTAAATCTCAGTGCCCACACAGAACTCCCTCTGGAGCAAATAAAAATAACAAAGCAGCCTCCAAAACAGTTCTGTGTATATGTGGTAAATATGTGGTAAATGTGGTAAACCGGGACATTATGCGCAACAATGTAAATCTCATTTCCATGCCAATGGGCAGCCTCTTAGGAACCAGGGAAACTACCAACAGAGTGCGAGGGGACGGCACGTACAGACAAAAATGCTTCCCCAGGAACTGCTGCGCCCGGCACAGGTTTATGTGACAGGCTTGCTGGCGGAACAAAAGGCTCAGCAGGGGTGGATGTTTGCACCTCCAGCACAGTAATCATAGACTCTCCTGTAGTTCATAAAGTGCCTTTGGATGCACATGGACCTATAGGGCAAAACTGAAATGCCTTGCTAATAGGACGATCAAGTGCTACTTTGCAAGGGGTTTTTGTGCATCCAGGAGTGATTGATGCAGACTTTACATGACAAATATGTGCAATGGTTTCTACACCCGCTCCTCCTGCAGTCATACCTGCTCATACTTGTATTGCTCAACTTGTACCTTTCAGGTCTTGTGTTCCCAGGACTGGATGTAAAGAGAGAGGAGACCAAGGCTTGGGTTCTACTGGCATGCCTATGGTTTTTTGGACTCAACAACTTTCCGAGCAGAGACCGCAACTGATTTGTGAGCTAGCACTGAAAGGGGCACAGCCACAGACTGTTAAGATCAAAGGGCTGATTGATACAGGAGCAGATGTCACAGTGATTTCACATCATGACTGGCCAAACTCGTGGCCTGTCACTGCAGTGGGAAATTCAATTGCGGGTCTTGGGGGAATGACACAAAGTTATTTAAGTACACATTTTTTGCTTATAAAAAACACAGACAACCAGGGTGCTACCGTTTGCCCATATGTGACTGCTGCACCTCTAAATTTATGGGGACGTGACTTTTTGGCCACTTGGGGAGTTACAATTGGCACAAGTTTTTAATAGGGGTCATTGTGCAGCAGGGTGGTTGCCACCCAGCAGCACCTCTGCGATGGTTAACTGACAGTTCTGTGTGGCAGGCTCAGTGGCCTTTAACACAACAGAAACTTGCCGCCCTGAACAATTTAGATGATGAGCAGTTATCACAAGGGCACATGGAGCAGTCTGTCAGCCCTTGGAACACTCCTGTATTTGGGATTCAAAAGAAATCAGGCAAATGGTGATTGGTGCATGATCTGAGACGCATTAATGCATTCATGGAAAGTATGGGTGCATTGCAACCAGGTATGCCATCTCCTACTATGATTCCTGCAACATGGGACATTTTAGTTGTTGATTTGAAAGATCACTTCTTTACAATTCCCTTACATCCTGATGATAGACCAAAATTTGCATTTTCAGTACCAGCTGTTAACAATGCTGAACCTGTAAAATTATATCAATGGAAAGTTTTACCACAAGGTACGAAAAACAGTCCAACCATTTGTCAAATATATGTGGCCAAAGCTCTATTACCTATCAGAGAACAATTCCCTAACACTTACTGCTATCGCTACATGGATTGAATACTAATAGAGTCTCCTTGCAAACAGGATTTGCAAAAAATACAGCCAGAGCTTTTAAAGGCTGTTCACAAATATGGATTAGAGATTGCACCTGAAAAAATCCAAACAGCAGCACCCTGGAAATATTTGGGATTAAAAATATTTGAACGTACCATATGCCCTCAATCTGTTCAATTTGACACTACAGTGCATATTCTAAATGATGCACAGAAATTGTTAGGAACCATAAATTGGTTGCTAATACCGAATTTAATCAGTATTCAGTCAGTGGCAAAGAGGCAGGGAGGGTATTTGCTTGCAATTCCGGCAAGAGCATTTTATTGCATGCTTCCTGTCGAAGGCTGCAGAGGCAAATACACAGAATATCGCTGGCTCAGACCAGGGGAAAGGTGGGATCAGGGAGCAGGGACCAATGGGAGAGCTTTGGGGGAGTGACCAGGCTGACAGACAGCCGGGGAATTCAAACCGGGACAGGCCATCCCAAGGAGCAGTACACCTCAGGGTGGGGGAGACCCTCTGGTCACTCCAACATAATATATGTTCACGGGCCACCACAACTCCTCCTTTCTGTATTAGCCTAGGAGGCCTCCCTCAAGAATCCCAAAACCCAGCATCCCAAAAGCTTAACATATACAGAACAACAACAATGATCAGAAGCACCCAAAGCTCAATGTCCCAACAACCCAAATATACATAATCAGAAACACCCCCCACCCAGTGTCCCAACAAGTCCTCAAATCTTTCAGATGATTTTCTTTCTGGATGCTGGAATGGATGCTCTCACAGGCAGAGGTGAGGTTGAAGCAGCACATTTTCTGGGCTATGGCAGAGTTCAAGCATTGACTGCAGGTGGTACCAGGAGCATTCAGAGGACAGCAGGGTGATAGATGTTGAGTACTAGACATGATGATGGTGAGTGCGGGCACAGGCTCTCGCAGTTGCTTCTGTTGGGATTCAGAGTTAAAATTCTGCAATTTCAAATGGAGGGGGGCCTTTCCCTTCTCCCCTCTCCTAAAGGTTTGGGGAAAGGGGAATGGCGTAAGGGTTACAGGGATATGGGAACCCGAGGCTAGGGAAAAGCCTGGCAGAGGGGTGGTGGTAGGGAATATTAACTGTTTGGGAAGTAACAGAATGGGGTAGGATATGGGGAGACACCACAGGTGTCCAACTTACCCGTTCGCAGTCTTGTTTGCAGTTCTGGCTCTCGGGACTGCGTGTGTCTGTTTCTACGGTGGTCATCGATGCTGGCTTGCGTTGTCTTCGCTTCCAGGCGACAGATGTTTCATCTTCTGACTGCACCTTGTTCTTCTTGGTTGGTGTTATGTCTGCAGCAACGGTGTTTGCTGGGCTGGTGCGATTCTTCTCTGGCAGCTTCCAGATGTCATCTGTGGCTTTTGGCTTTCTCATTCCAGTCCTTTGGTCTTCACACTCAGTAGCAGAATCTGAAAAGTCACTGTTTTGCTTCTTTGGCTGCTGTTTTGAATCTTCTGGCTATGCCTGCCAGCTGCTTAGGTTTACTGCTTCTGGGAACAGTCTGAGTCCTACAGCCTGGCTCCTGCAACCCCCCCTCTTTTTCTGCTTTTCTTGCAGCTCAGGAGCAGGGGATGCGGGCAGGGCTGGGGCTGAGGTGAAAGGCAGCACCTGGGCGGGGTTCTCGCAGCTGGAGCAGAACAGCAGCAGCGGCTGAGACTCAACAGCCTCAGGGCATTTACGAAGCCACAGCGGAGCAGGCAGAGGCCGGGCGCGGCCCCACAGTGAGGGGCGACGGGGGAGAAATGCGAAGTTGCCGGGGCTCCTGACGGAGGGACGGGCACTCCGTCAGAGCTGCCGCGGGGGAGGAGAGGTCTGCAGTCAGTCAGCAGCCCGAAGGGATCAATAGGCAGCTTGTTTTCTGGACTGGCCACGCTGCATGCTGCTCACCGCCTTAGGGCTTTCAGTGGGGACTGGCAGCCACTGAGTCTTTGCTGCGGTGCTGGCGGGGAGACTGAGAGCGGCGGGGTCAGGCTTCATTACCTGCCACACTCGCTGCCGATTTTTCAGTCCGTGTTCTAAAGGCACTAGATCCCCTCTGTTTCTAGTATGGTCAGGCTGTTTCAAACCTCTTAGGGAGTCTTTGAATTCTGCTTTTTTCCGCGGCTGCAAGTCCTCGGGGCTTATATCCAAGCTCCTGCGAGGCTGCTGGGGAAAATCTGGGATACAGGAGGGAGAGACAGGGTCTCTGGCTGGCAGGGGACTTCCGATGGAGGGAGAGGGACCCGACGCAATCACGCGAACAGGAGCTGATGCCGGGGGGAAGGCGGAGGGCAGGGGACAGACGCAGAGAGGGGGCAGGGCGCTGTAACGCGATTGGGCAGGAGAGGTGGGGGGCAGGGATCGGAGCCGGGGCTGGGCGTGGGCACAAAGCCCACCAGTGCCAGCACGTGGCTTTTGTCCTGCTGCGGGGGGAGGGGAGAAGTGGCAGAATTGAAAGTGAACTCTGCAGCTCGCTTTGTAAGAGCGGCCACGCTGCCATCATCTTGCAGCAAATTTAAACTGGGGAAAAACAGGGAATTGGGTTCGGGAAAGAGGCTTTGGGTAGGACCGGGGACGGCTTGGCCTTCACCACCCCTGGCAGGGGACAAAGGAGACCGGGAGGGGGCAGGGAGACGGTAGCAGCCCTGTGCACTTCGGCAGACTCCATCTCCCGGTTTCCTTTGAATTAGGGCAGAGGGAATAAGAATACAGGGGGAGGAAAGCAGCAGAGGGTTTTTTAAACTGGGGTTAACATTTTTGAACCGTTTTACAAAATTACCAATGGGTTTTGCTAACTTATAAAGCAGATACCCTGTTCCAGACATAAACAACCATTTTACAAAGCGTTTTAAATATTCGATTAGCCATTGCTTGAATAACCATTGAATAAAATGTTTTAAACCTTCCCTGGTATAACGAAAATTCTCACGAACAAGGGCTCTCAAAACTGGGAAAAAAGCTTCCTGCAGGAGATGAGAAAATTCTGCTCCCATCTCCCTTTCTTCCCAATCTCAAGATAAAAGGAATGAAAAGAAAAGGATACAAAGGTGACCCATTTTACCTTTGGGGTCAAATAAAATTCTCGAGGGTGGTCCACTGACTTAGACCAGTCTTCTCTTTCCGTAGAAGGTTGTTGATCTTCTCCACCGAGCCTCTGATAAAACTCAGAGGTTTCTTTGGGGTAATGGCTGCAAGAAAGGCGACTTTAATTCCAGCGATGAAGCTGTGCTGGAGACGCTCTCCAGGGACGCTCTGAGGTCATCCCACGTTCAAGCGCCATTTAATACCGACTTAAGTCAGTATTTAGTCAGTGGCAAAGAGGCAGGGAGGGTATTTGCTTGCAATTCCGGCAAGAGCATTTTATTGCATGCTTCCTGTCGAAGGCTGCAGAGGCAAATACACAGAATATCGCTGGCTCAGACCAGGGGAAAGGTGGGATCAGGGAGCAGGGACCAATGGGAGAGCTTTGGGGGAGTGACCAGGCTGACAGACAGCCGGGGAATTCAAACCGGGACAGGCCATCCCAAGGAGCAGTACACCTCAGGGTGGGGGAGACCCTCTGGTCACTCCAACATAATATATGTTCACGGGCCACCACAGGTTGCATCCCTGTTTAGGACTCAGCACTGCACAGCTTTGTCCTTTATTCAAACTATTAGCAGGAGATTCTGATTTAAATTCACTGTGACAAATTTCCCCTGAAGCTCAACAAGCCTTAGATTAGGTGCTACAATCTATTTGGAATCATCATGTATACCATGTGCACCCTGACATTGATGTTGTTTTTGTTGTTGGCTTGGTTTGAAAGACAGGTGTTTGTCAAGGAAGGCAGGAGCCTCCCTTGGAATGGAAAATGCAACCCCGTTCCTTCCAAATTCTTATCATTTTGAAATTAAGGGGCTTTCAGGCGGAGATATGAGAAATAGGAATAACAGTTCTTTACTTATATATATATATACAAATATGTATGTATGTATGTATGTATAACAAGGCGAACAACCAACAGTAACTATGGCAGTAACAGCACACAGAACCACAAACCCAGTGCCAGCCTTCTCGGCTGTCGGGCACTTTCCCCTTGGTGCAGTTCTGCTCACAGCCTGCAGGGGCGCTGGCGGCTCCCGGTGAGCAGGGCAGGTGCGATGGTTCCCCTGCGGCTGCAGGGGGCGCCCCGGAGTGAACTCGGGGAGCACACGGCAATGGCGGCCTGGGGTCCCAGGAAAGGACGGAGAAAAAGCTTCACAAACCCCCTGGGCAGCCAATCCTGGTGCCCAGCCAGACCCTCGGGAACAGCAGGCTGGAACAGCAGGGGCGAGCACAAATCCCAGGTGTCAGACGAGATGTATTAAACTGTGGAGCTGCGACAGAAACCCTGGGAGGCCTCAGCAAGCAAGACACCTGGGGCTCCGATATAGCAAAGGCTTGAAGCAACGGTGGGGGCAGCCACGGCCCGGCTCCCAGTGGGGCAGGGAAAGGTGGGCTTAGGGATCTCGGGTTTCTCCGCTAGAATAAAGGCAGCCAAAAGCAGAAACCTGCAGCACTGACCAACTCCCTCTGAACACTGAAAGCAGCAGCCAGCCCGGGCTGCAGCCAACCCCTAGGTGAAAAAGAAGTAGCCAGCTGGACCCCACCCCCTGTGGCCAGGTCTTTTGTTTTTCTTAAGCACTCAGTAATTTGTGCCCCGGCAACATATACAGGAAAAATTCTTTAAGAGAAAAAGAAAACAGAAGGAGAACTCCTAAAAAACTCAGCATTATCCACCCTGAATTTTTCCTATACTAACATGTTACATTAAACTTAACCCTTTTAACCATATACACACATGCATCACCCTATTTTTATACATATATACATGCAGATACTGATACAAGTACAGTGCCATGGGTAGTTCACCCTAGAACAAGGTCCCCTTGAGGTATGCATCGGGTCTCTCCATCCTTTTCCATCACCCACCAGGTGCAGTCTGGTCCCTGAGCAAAGACAACCCCACGGATGGGTTCGTCTTTGTGCAAGGCACAATTGACCCAAACAGTTTTCCCAAGAATATGTGGTAGAATAGGGACAAAAGCGAACGGAAGATTTCGTGATGTGACGGAAAGCAGAAAGCAGCATGGAACCTTCCTCCCCCTTCATTCCTCTGTGATAAGAATTACTCTAAACAATACAGCCCTTCATAACCCCAGTAGTTTTCCACCCCTTACTAACTTTCACCATCCCATCGTCCCCCCTCCTGATGTAGAGAAACCACCTCGACTATATAACCCCACGAGGCAAAACAATAAAGCGCCATATTGACCATCTACCATATTGGTGCTGTGTGTCTGTGGACCGAGTGGCTCGGGGGGCTAGGCCGAACTACCGTGCTGGGTTCTTAAACCAGGTCGCCACTGCCTCTCATATCAAGAGGCTTCAAGCATACCTCTCATGTGCACCACTGGAACCTTATCCCCATCTGTTGTTTGTAGGGGTTCAGATTGAGCAGGCCCTGCTCGGGTGATGGAGCCTCAGGTGTTAACTAACCAGGTGGCTTTTGCTAAATGCATCTCCCATTTTTGAAAGTCCCCCCGCCCAGTGCCTTCAAGGTGGTTTTAAGCAATCCATTACACTGCTCAACCTTCCCAGCCACTCGTGCATGCTAAGGGATATGGTACACCCACTCAATGCCATGTTCTCTAGCCCAGGTGTTGATAAGGCTGTTCTTGAAATGAGTCCCGTTGTCAGATTCAATTCTCTCAGGGGTACCATGCCTCCAAAGGACTCGCTTTTCAAGGCCCAAGATGGTGTTCCGGGCCGTAGCATGAGACACTGCGTAGGTCTCCATCCATCCAGTGGTGGCCTCCACCGTTGTGAGAACATAACGCTTACCTTGGTGGGTTTGAGGCAGTATGATGTAGTCAATCTGCCAGGCCTCCCCATACTTGTATTTGGACCACCGCCCGCCATACCATAGGGGTTTCACTCACTTGGCCTGCTTGATTGCAGCGCACGTCTCACAATCATGGATCACCTGGGAGATGCTGTCTGTGGTTCGATCCACCCCTTGGTCTTGTGCGCACTTATAGGTGGCATCTCTGCCTTCATGGCCTGAGGCATCATGGACCCATCGAGCTAGGAATAACTCTCCCTTGTGCTGCCAATCCAAATCTATCTTTGATACCTCTATCTTCACAGCCTGATCTATTTGTTCATTGTTTCAGTGTTCCTCATCAGCCCGACTCTTGGGGACATGGGCATCTACGTGGCGGACTTTCATGGGTAGCTTCTCTACCCAAGTGGCAATGTCTTTCCACTCCTCAGCAGCCCAGATTGGTTTTCCCCTACGCTGCCAATTGGCCTTTTCCCACCTTTCCAGCCACTCCCACAGATCACTGGCTACCATCCACAGATCAGTGTAAAGGTAGAGCTTTGGCCATTTGTCTCTCTCAGCAATGCCTAGAGCCAACTGGATGGTTTTGAGTTCAGCAAGTTGGCTTGATCCACCTTCTCCCTCAGTGGCTTCTGCAGCCTGTCGTGTGGGACTCCATATGGCTGCTTTCCACTTCTGGTTCATCCCTACGATGCAACAGAAAACATTGGTGAAAGAAGTGTAGCGTATTTCTTCTGCTGGCGGTTGGTTGTATGGTAGAGCTCCCTCAGTATGTGTCACTTGTTCTTGTTCCTCCTCATCAGTGAGACCAAAGCTTTTTCCTTCAGGCCAATTTGTGATTATTTCTAAGATCCCAGGGTGATTTGGGTTTCCAATATGGGCGTGTTGCGTTATGAGGGCAATCCACTTGCTCCATGTGGCATTGGTGGTAGTTAGGGTGCCAGGAGGAGTTGTGCTTCAGTGCTGATTACCTCTGAGGTGGCCTGGATTCCTTCATAGGCTGCCAGGATTTCTTTCTCTGTTGGATCGGACCCCCTGTAGCTTCTGCTCCAGAATCCCAGTGGCTGATCCCGAGTCTCACCAGGCACCTTCTGCCAAAGGCTCCAGGACAGACCATGGCTCCCGGCTATAGAGTAGAGCACGTTCTTCACTTCGGGTCTTGTCCTGACTGGGCCAAGGGCTACTGCATGAGCGATTTCCTCTTTGATCTGGGTGAAGGCTTGCTGCTGTCCAGGGCCCCAGTGGAAATCGTTGTTCTTGCGTGTAACCAGATAGAGAGGGCTCACAATCTGACTATATTCAGGAATGTGCATCCTCCAAAAGCCTATGGCGCCTAGGAAAGCTTGTGTTTCTTTCTTGTTGGTTGGTGGAGACAACGTGGTGATTTTATTGATGACCTCAGCGGCAATCTGATGCCGTCCACCTTGCCACTTCACTCCCAGGAAGTGGATCTCTCGGGCAGGTCCCTTGACTTTGTTCTGTTTGATGGCAAAACCGGCTTCCAGGAGAATCCGCATGATTTTCTCTCCATTCCCAAATACCTCCTTTGCTGTGTTCCCCCACACAATGATATCATCAATGTACTGGAGATGTTCTGGAGCCTCACCCTTTTCCAGTGCAGTCTGGATCAGTCCATGGCAGATGGTGGGACTGTGCTTCCACCCCTGGGGCAGTCGGTTCCAGGTGTACTGCACGCCCCTCCAGGTGAAGGCAAATTGAGGCCTGCACTCTGGTGCCAGAGGAATGGAGAAAAACACATTTATGATGTCAGTGGTGGCGTACCACTTTGCTGCTTTGGACTCCAGCTCATACTGGAGCTCCAACATGTCTGGCACAGCAGCGCTCAGCGATGGAGTTACTTAATTCAAGCCATGATAGTCCACAGTCAATCTCCATTCCCCATCAGACTTGCACACAGGCCAAATGGGGCTGTTGAAGGGTGAGTGGGCCTTGCTGACCACCCCTTGACTCTCCAGCTCACGAATCCTTGTGTGGATGGGAATCCCAGCATTTCGATTTGTCCAGTACTGCTGGAGATGCACTGTCAAGGTGGCGATTGGCACTCACTGCTCTTCTACCTTCAGAAGCCTGACTGCAGAAGGATTCTCGTCCAGCCCAGGCAAGGTGTTCAATTGCCGAATGCCCTCTGCCTCCACAGCAGCTATTCCAAAGGCCCACCTGAGTGCCTTCGGGTCTTTGAAATACCCACTCCGGGGAAAATCCATGCCCAGAATACACGGGGACCCTGGGCCAGTCACAATAGGATGTTTCTCCCACTCTTGTCCAGTTAGGCTCACGTCAGCTTCAAGCAGTGTCAACTGCTGCAATCCCCCTGTCATTCCAGAAATAGAAACTGTTTCTGCCCCCATGTGTCTCGATGGAACACTGTGTACCTGTGTCAACAAGGCTTCATATTTTTGTGGTTCTGATGTGCCAGGCCATCGAACCCACACTGTCCAAAAGACGCGATTTTCCCTGGCCTCTACCTGGCTAGAGGCAGGGCCCCTCTAGTCCTGGTTATCATTTGAAACTCTAGCCACTTCCCTTCTGGTGGAGCTCCCTCTCTGAGCATTACCATGCTTCAATTCACGCACCCATGCTGCCAGGACAGAAGTTGGTTTTCCATCCCACCTCCTCATGTCTTCCCCACTGTCACACAGGAAAAACCATAGTTCAGCTCTTGGGGTATACCCTCTCTCCCTAGCCGTGGGACGTCTGCTTCTGGAAAGAGGGCCACTGGTCTGCACTGATGTGATTTGGAGAAGGCCCTCTTTCAGCTCCTTCCTGAGTTTCTGATGAGTCTTGTCCATCCTATCTTCCATCTTCTGTATGGCCTCTGACAGACTCTTTTCCACAGCTGCGATTCTTGCTTGTCTTGGGCTGTGCACAGTGTCTGCATATGCCCGGAGCCTCCTCACCATAGAACTCACTGTCTCATCCCCGTCATTCCACGTCATCATTGCCAAAGCAGGGGCATATTCTGGTGGTGCGTGTCGTGCAAGTTTCGTGCAAGTGTACCAGTGTACATTTTACCATGTCAGGGCTCCTGATTGCTTGGTCACCTGAGAATGTGATCTCTATCACTGCCAGCTCTCTCAGGCTTTGAATCCCTTGCTCCATGGTTTTCCAGGGGTTTAGCTGCAGCTGGAGATCTTCCTGGCACAGCTATCTTTCCTTCACACTTCTTAAGAGCCGTGTCCAGAGACTTAAGAGATTCAGGACCCCTTGTCATCCCTTGGTCAATACTTAAACCACGTGACAGGGATCCCAAATGCCTCGCTTCAGTGCCATCCAGAATTGTATGATCGCATGCAGTGTCCCAGATTCAGACCATCCAACTTAATATAGTTTCATCAGGCCCTCGGATGTAATCCTTCTTCAGGGTACAGAGGCTTTCTATAGACAGGGACTCAGTGATGATTTCAGGTTCCAATTCCTCTGCTGGCTGTGAAGGTCCTGACTGCCCATCATCATCCACTGGGCAAATGGATTTGGCTTTGTGTTTCTTTCTCTGGACAGGGACAATTGTTATTGGTTTAGGCTCCCCATCTGCTTTACCTGCAGCTGCAGTGACTGGGGTGTCTGCTGGCATATTCTCCTGCTCCTCTGGCTCTATCTTCTGCCCTACAGTATCCAGCAGTGTGCGGTAAGCCTTAGCCAGGACCCAGCACATGGCAATGAGCTTTTTCTTTTCATCACCATTGTTATTGCACTTTTCCTTCAGATACTTCCCCAACTCAGCTGGATTCTGAATTTGTTCAGGGGGGAAGTTCCAGGCTACTGGCTCAGAAAACTGCTTCAGGGTCTGGCCTATGTCCTCCCATACTCCACCCCACTCAGGATTTTCTACAACTGAGGCAGGTGTCTGGGCACCCCTTCTAGAAATCTCAGCCCTTCTTTTGGACAAGCTGGAGATTACATAGAGGAACCTTGCTAGATAACATAATAAGAAGATGGTATCTTTGACATCCAGGGGAAACTGGACACTTGAAAAGGTGACGTGCCAGATCTGAAGGGGAAGAAGGAGATGAAGGGCTGGGAATTATCATCCCCTGCTTTTCCCCTAACAAACTGGGTGTAATTGCTAATACATTCCAAAAGAAAACTACCAAGGCCAGGATGGAAAAACAACATGACATACACCTTCTCAATGGTTTCCATTACTTCAGCCAAACTTTGAGAAATCACTAGCACTGCCTATTAAAATGGCAGTCCTGATTCTTACTCCTGACTTATAAAAGGTGTAAGCCAGGGAGCTGACTGCCCATAGCTGTGGACATGTATTTGTGGTTAGGTTCTACAGAAAAATTATTATATCAAACAGCATGGTCTTACTGCTGTACCTCAATACAAAAGCGATTCAAACCAAAATGGTTTTTATTCTGCTTTCACGTGCCCCTTAAGTTGGGCACCAAATTTATGTTTCAGTTTTTGGAGACAATTTTAGGAGTAAACACTCCAGAATGAGCGCCTCCTCTAAAGGGAAAGGGCCTCCCATTTCCTCCACCAATGAGGCAAATCGATAACAACAGGGGAATGTGGAAAAATATGAACTGTTTATTAACACAAAAACAAAACAGAGTAGAACGTAAAGAAACCCCTCAAAATACAACAAATGCCAAGAGAGGGAACAGACACACGGGCTGGGAACAGCCAGGGCCACCACATGGGCCTGCCAGGGCCACCCTGCAGGCTCCCTGGACTAGAGGGAAGGGAAGAGAAAAAGAACAAAAAAACCCCAACACGACCTTTTTCCAGCTAGCCGGAACAAAATAACCCCAAAGACCAGCACGGCACTCCCGGCACACGCCCTCCCCAGCCCCGCTGAGACCCTCGAGCCCCCGAGCCTTTGGGCCCCAGCCGTTCAACCGACCCCCACTCGGTCCCACAGCTCCGCACCCCCCGGGTCCATCTTAAAGACACAGCATCTTTGGGCATTAAGCAGATAGTTAAGGAATAAAAAAAAACCCCTTATAACTCCAGGCCAGGACATTATTACTGGATGCACTGCCGAGAGCTCCTTTGTAATTCTTTGCTAACGACTGTGTGCTTTGCTGAGGTTAAGCTTTGTAATTCTTTGCAGTTTTGCATTATAATAAATTACACTGTACCTTCAGTTGGTGTCTGTGTCTCTGGTGCTGGCCCTGCCCACCGGCAAAACTGACACTGCAGCGCCACAGAACCAAAGGTGCCTTGTGACACTGCGGGGCCTCGTGTGACCAGGGGAGCCATGGTGACACGGTGGGGCCACATGGAACCAAGGGGACCATAGTGACACTGCAGGATCCCATGGAACCAAGAGGCCGTTGTGACACTGTGGGCCCCATAGAACCAAAGGTGCATTGAGACACTGTGGGGCCTCATGTGACCACGGAGACCATTCTGACACTGTGGGTGAGGTGCAGTATGAAAACTCCACAACCTGTTAGAGTTGTAAAGTAGGTACGTATTTATTCAGCGCTGGACCCAGGGGGATAGCATCTTCCCAAATCCTGCGTACCTTTTACAGCTTCTAACCTCCTATTTATCTACAAAAAGCATGCATATTCTGTAACGCCTATACATATTTATTACCTGTCCCCGCCTGCTCTCCACTTCGTACATAAATCAGTTGCGGTTGCGCAGTCTGTCCCTTTTATTGAGTCGGTGGTCTTAAATTGAGTCTGGGGGCTTGAAGAGATGAAGTAAGAGAGGTCTACCTCTTATGAATTTTTGACCCCATGAGTTTTACACATGCGTTGTTCTCTCTTTGCCGTGATGTTCCCTCCAGTTTTACAAAGGGGTCCCTCTTAGTTCTGCAAGCTCAGCAACATTTTAATAGGTGCCAAGTGTCCTTCGAAAGGCCCCTTATCTCTTCAGCCTTCCCTCAGTCCTTGGAGAACAGGATAATGAATATTGTCTCAGCTACTCTAAGTTCCCTTTAACTCTTAAATCCCCTCTTTCAGAGAGAGAGAGTAAAGAGAGAGAGTAAAGAGAGAGTAAAGAGAGAGTAAAGAGAGAGAGAGTAAAGGGAGAGTAAAGTGAGAGAGAATAAAGAGAGAGAGAATAAAGAGAGAGTAAAGAGAGAGAAAGAGAGAGAAAAAGAGAGAGTAAAGTGAGAGAGAATAAAGAGAGGATAAAGAGAGAGAATGTGATAAACAGCTGTTATAGCATTGGCTTTCGCAGGTAGTGAAATGTAAGAAATATTATGTATCAGAATACGGTAGGAAATATTATGTGCAAATATGTTAAGAATATCTTTGCTATGCAAATATTAACTAGTTAACATTATAACTGGGGTCAAACTTACATGATGCTTAGATAGCTTGAGTTATAAGATACCAATATAACCCGAATCATAACTTTCTATACAATGTAATAGCTAGTAAATGGTCAACTCATCGCTTAATGCTCAAATAAGCGGAAACTCATCAGGTGAATAATCTCAAAAATAGACAAGTATAGCTATATTGGGAAGCAGCAGGATGTACTAAGGAGAAGTTGGCAAAGGTGAAGCCAATTAGCCACAAAGCAAAGAATTTAAACTGCTGTGATCCAGAAAGACCTAGGAACACCATAACGTCGCATGCTCTGAAGACAAAGTTGAAAAGTTTTAGATGTGAGGAAGACCTGAGCCGTCATCAAAGAAGACCCCCGAAGACCCTCACGACTGTAATACACGGGCTCTAAAAAGGTGGATCGGGTCCGGGGGAGGGGGGGGAACTATGTTAATCCCTCCTAAGGAAATGTAAATTAGTTCTCAGAAAAACTATGCCTATGCAATGTGGCTTATTAATATGCATAATGCTAAAGCATATAAACGAGAAATTTGCATAACTGTGTGTGCCTCTGGTTATGAGCCAAGCACCCAGGGCTGTGATTTTGCTTTAAGAGACCTTTGTCCCCTATTGTCCCTTATTAAATTAATAAACCCCAAAAAGAAAAGTGGGTGACACTTTCCATGCCTTAATTATACCTCCCTGGATGGGGGAGATTTTTTAGAGTCTTTGCCAGGAGTCCAAGAGACGAATGGGACCTTCAGCGTTCTCTGCTTTCAGATAGTTGTTTATTAAGTCTTATCAGAGAAATAGAGTCACTAATGTGATCCAGACACAGCACAAAGCAGAGAATGCAAGAGAAAGCCAAATTATCAGGATTACACAGTCTTTTTAAAGGTAAATCACCCAATGAAAACTTAAAATGAAAGATATTTTCACTTTTCCACCAATGTTCAATAAATCACTTTGTCATGTAGACAGGAACTGCGGAATTCTTTATCCAATCACCTTAAACTGCTTCTACTGCAGAATATGGAGTAATAGAAGAAGAAGAAGAAGAAGGTCTGGAGAACAACAACAATCCTCCATTTTGGAGTTTTTACTTTTTATCTATTTACGATATTAACAAACCCAAACCCACTAAATTTTTCACCCTGTGACAATCTTGCATAATATTCTATCACCTAGTTCACACCAGTGTAGATTCTAATTCTTCCCAGAGGGTAGGCAATTTTCTCCACGGACGAAGGTCAAAACCAGTGTTGTCCAGGGGGATAGAACTCTTCAAAACAGGCAGAGAAATATTCTCTGCACTCTGGAGACCCACAAGTGGGCTTTGTTTCTCACACTGGTAACACCTCTGTGATAACAGATTCAAGAAGAAAATCAAAACAAAGTGGGAACGTGCAGTTTTTTCCTAGCCAGAGAAGAGGAGGAGGTGAGAACATGTGAGGGAAACAACACGGAGACACCAGAGTCAGTGGAGAAGGAGGGGCAAGAGGTGCTCCAAGTGCTGGAGCCGCGATTCTTCTGCAGGCTGTGGTGAAGACCATGGTGAAGCAGCTGTGCCCCTGCAGCCCATGGGGCTCCATGGGGGATGAAGAGATCCACCCACAGCCCATGGGGCTCCATGGGGGATGAAGAGATCCACCCACAGCCCATGGGGATCCATGGGGGATGGAGAGATCAACCAGCAGCCCATGGGGATCCATGGGGGATGCAGAGATCAACCAGCAGCCCATGGTGCTCCATGGGGGATGCAGAGATCCATCCACAGCCCATAGGGCTCCATGAGGGATGGAGAGATCCATCCACAGCCCATGGGGATCCACGGGGGATGCAGAGATCCACTCACAGCCTGTGGGGGAGGTGCCCATGCCAGAGCAAGTGGATGCCTGGAGGTGCCTGTGCTCCAGTGGGAGACCCAGTGGAGACAGGGGGTCCTGTTCCAAGCTGGGGCAGCCTGGCCTTGGAGGACTGAACCCTGTGGCAGACAGACCCACAGCACAGCAGTTTTGGGAAGGCTGCGTGCCTGTGAGAGAGGCTCATGCTGCAGCAGGTGCGGTGTGGCTGCTGCTCATGAGAGTGGACCCACGCTGGAGAAGGTCACGGAGAACTGTCTCCCATGGGAGGGACCCCACGGCCTCACAGGAGAAGGACTCCTCTCCCGGAGCAGCGGAAGGAAATCTTGGTGATGTCGGTGGGAAGGAGGGAGGGCTTGGAAGAAAAAGGTGGCTTTTCTAAGGGCTTATTTTACTTCTCGTTATCCTCCTCTGATTTTGTCAGTAATAAACTCACTTTGTACCTCTAAGCTGAGCCTGTTTCGCCCTTGGAGTGTTTTCTCCCAGTCCTTCATTACATTTTTCTCTCCTCTGCCCAGCTGTGGCAGGGGAGGGTCAGTGAGTGACTCTCGTGAGTGCCTGGTGTAGGGCCAGTGCCAAACCACGACAGGCACTCATAGCCCTGCTGTGCCCAGAGCCCTGCATGGGACCTGGATTGACTCCAGGTTTATTCCAAACCCAGGAAAAGGGTTGTGTTTTCCACAGCAAAATCCAGCCTGGAAGCATCCCACTGTGTGCAGCTCCCATTGCTCCAGGATCCCATTAAAACCCATCACTGGGCTGGAAAACCCGTTCCAGGCATTAATTGTTCCCAGTATCCAACCTGACCCTCGCCTGGCACAGCTGGAGGCCGTTCTCTCTCATCCCATCCCTCGTTCCCTGGGAGCAGAGCCCAGTCCCAGCTGGCTCCAACCTTTCCAGGTGCCAGCCGGGAACTCTTCCACAGGCGCTGGGGCTGAGCAGTCGCTGCTCCCAGGGCACTCCCTGGAACTGAGGTGGAAAATGCATCAATGGCTTGGAGAGAGGAGAAAGGAAATCTGGAGACTCTGCTCTTGTGCATCACAAATTTTATTGGAAAATGGAAAAATTCTTCGGGAATTTGAACTCTGTTCTATTCGTCCTATTGTGTATTCATGTTTTTATACCCTATATTGCAATATAAATATAGAATTCATGTAGCAATGGGGAACAAAATGACAGACTCCCCTGTATGTCCAAAGAACATTCGTTTATTGCCAAAAATCGCCCCCTCTTTATACCCTTAATCTCAACCGAACACAGCCAAAATCAAACCGAATTTAACAGAAGAAGGGCACCCATTGGCTGGCTCAGCTGCAGTGCTGGTGTCCACGCGTCCTATCAGCCAATCAGCTTCCCGCTCATATGCAGGGCACGCATTCCTCCAGCCAATCACAGTCCCACTTCCAGCTGTCACTCAGCCGCCTCTCTCCTCACTGGCAGCTGCCTCTCCCCCCTCACCCAACTCCCAGCCGTCCGGCCGCAGCTGGGCCTTTCCCGCGGGGCCTTGTGCTGAGCGTGAGCCCCAACCACTTTAACAGATGTAACCCCATATTCCACATCCACCGCTCCCACCCTGTCTCTGTCCCCATCCAAACAGTTCCCGTGCTGGCCTGCATTTCTGGGAGTCTTGTCTCCGCAGCGATCATTTATCACCCAAAGGGGACAGCTCCTCCTTTGGGATAGGCGGTGGGTGTCCCCCGGGGCCATCCCTCCCCCAGCCATCACCCCACAGCTGCTCGGGGGCTCTGGGGCAGGGGCAGGAAGACGATGGGGGGTGTCCCCAAACTGGGCACTGTGCGGGTCCCAGGTGTGGACAGGACTCAGTGGGTGGGAGAAGCAGGGCTGGGCTGGGCTGTCCCCAGGCTGGGGGGATGTGTCTGAGGTTCCCTGACCCCTGTGGTGTGGGGGTGCATTGGGAGCCCCTCCATGGCCTGTGGGGGTGCTGGAACCCCCCACCCATGGGTGCTGTTGCTGCAGGTTCTGGGTATCTCTGCTGTGCCGTATGTCACAACAACTCCTCCAGCTGTCATTTTGTGTCACAGAGGGGCTGGATGCCACTTGCACAGCCCTGGGAACAAGAGGAGAAGGCTGGGGACTGTCACTTCAGATGGAAGGCGAGAGAGTTCCACATTTTGATCAAGCCCCACGAGGGCCAGTACAAGGTGAGACCCCCAGCAGTGGCAGCTCAGCTCCCCATGGCAGGCACAGCCGTGCTCCTGGGGGCATCAGTCACCCCACTGTCCCTGATGTCCCCACTGTCCCCTCTGTCCCTGCCATCTCCATGTCCCTGCAGATCACCGTGAGCCAACAGAAAGCACGTGGACAGGGGAAACATCCTATCCTCGGGCAGGGCTCTCAGGGTGGCAGGAGATGTCCCCCTGGAGCTTGTGGAATGGAACTGACACCACTGATGCTGGTATGGGTGGGGACCTGCAGGGGCTGGGGACCTCCAGGGGGACAGGGACCTCTAGAGGATGGTTGTGGACCTCAGGAGGTTGAGGAGATCCCCGGGTTGGAGATCCCCGTGGGGCTCAGAGGACATACAGAGGTGGGGAATGAGGTGGGCGACGTCCCTGCGCTGCGGTGACCCTGTCCCCAGCTCCATGTGCCTCTGCTCCCCCTCACACATGTCTGCAGGTGTCAGGGACCCCTGGATGGGGTGGGAGGGGTGTCAGAGTGGGGGGGTACCTTGGAATAAGCCCACGTGAGTTGTGGGGTGGGGGGCACAGGAGGGTCTGTGGGCAGGCGGGTACCTGGGTTCACCGGCCCCTGGGAGCACCCTGGCAGTCCCACCACGCCCATGGTGCCCAGCCCCGACCTGAGCCTGTAGGGGCACCTGTGGGGGACAGCAGTGACTCAGAATGTCTCATAGCGGGGCCTGATGGAACACAGGAGACCAGAGAGAGGTTATGGAGCCCCAGTGAGCCAAGGGTCCAGTGTGACACAGAGGAGCCTCATGGAAGCCAAGGGACCAGAGAAAGGTTATGGAACCTCATGGAACCATGGCTCCAGTGTGACACAACAGGGCCTAATGGAGCTCAGGAGACCAGAGTGAGGTTATGGAACCTCATGGAAAAAAGGCTTAAAATGACACAGTGTGGCCTCACGGAGGCCAGGATACCACAATCGCTGTATAGAACCTCATGGGACCAAGGCTGGGGTGTGACACAGCAGGTCCTCGTGGAACCCAATAGTCCATAGTGAGGTTTTGGAACCTCATGGAACAAAGGCTCCAGTGTGATACAACGGGTCCTCATGGAATACAATAGTCCATGGTGAGGTTGTTGAACTTCAAGGATCCAAGGCTCTAAGGTGACACTGAGTGGTCTCATGAAACACAAAAGTGAGGTCCTGGAAGCTCATGGAACCACATCTCAAATGTCTCACAGCAGGGCCTCATGGAAAACAGGAGACCAGAGTGAGGTTTCAGAACCTCATGGAGCCAAGAGTCCAATGTGACACAGAGGGACCTAACTGGACTCAGAAGACCATTTTGCCAAAACAGAACTTCATGGAACCAAGGCTCTAAAGTGAAAGAGCGGGGCGTTGTGGAACCTGAGAGACGATTCTGAGGCTATGGAACCCCATGGAACCAAGGCTTCAGTGTGACACAGCAGAGCCTCATGGAATGCTACAGACCACAGTCAGGGTATGGAACCTCATGGAACCAAGGATCTGAATTGTGACAGTGTGGCCAAATGCAGCTCAAGAGCGAGTCCATAGTGAGGTTATGGAATCGCATGCCAATGTGGCAGAAGGGTCCAAAAAGTAGTTTTTAGGGTTTAAAACATAACGCCGTATGGTAATGCAATGGTTCTTACAGGCTGTATGTAAATGTTGTAGGATTTGTGGCTTGTTTTAGATGGGTTGATGAAAATCAGAATATTCAGCACAGAAGATGATTTATTGTATTGTAATCGGGAACCACACACTTTTTCCCCTTTTTACTTTACTTTCCTCTCTCTCTCTTGCACTCTCTTGCTCTCCTGTTTCTCTGAGCTGCATCGAGCTGCGCCTAGCAGGTCTCCTGCACCCACGCCCTTCGCAATAAACCTCGTGCTCTAAGACTTGACTGCAGAGATCTCTCGGCTCCATCCGTCCCGACCGTCCTAAACGAAACAAACCCTACAGACCCCACACTGCCCCGTTCCCATTTTCCATTCCCAGCACCGGCCGCAGCCGCCTCGGGTCCCCGTTTCCTCCCATTTCCCTCCCAGTGCTCCCAGTAAGAGCCGTACTGGGAGGCATCGCGCTCCCAATTCCTTTCCGCTGCTCCCAGTATCGCTCCCGCGGCTCCCAGTATCGCTGCCCGTGCCGCGCGGGGCGGGACCGCTTTGGGAACCCCCCAGGGCACAGCGCGGCTGCTTTGGGGTGTCGGAACCTGCCCGGGCCGGGGCGGGAGCGGAGGAGCAGCGGGAGGAAGAGGAGGAGCAAGCAAAGGAGCAGGAGGAAGAGGAGGAGCAGCAGCAGAAGCACGCGGTTCCCCCGGCCGCCCGCTGAGGCCGCAGCTGCCCCGGCTCCGGCAGCATCGCCCCCGCCGCATCCCGAGGTGAGCGGGGAGAGGGAGCTCGGCCCAAATGCATGGGGGCTCTCCGGGAGGGTTATTTGCGGGGCCGGCGATGTTTGGAGCTGGCAGGAGCCCAAAGGCGAGCCGCAAATGCCCCCGGCGGGAGGGGGGCTCTTGGGGCGATCTCGGTTTTGGGGATCCCCGGCAGAGGCGGGGGGGAAGGCGGGAGCCCCGGAGCGGGGAGAGCGGCGGGGGGCGATCCCGGAGCCGGGGGACCCCCGGCAGCCTGGAGGGGTGGGGGAGGCTGGAGATGAGCGGGGTCCGGGCCCCGCCGAGGCTGAAAGGGCCGGGCACTGCTCGAGCTGGGCTCGGGCAGCGGGAGCATCAAAGCCAAGGCGCTGCGGCCTTGTTTTCCCCCAGAGCAGGATTTCCCATTGCCGAGCCCTGGGCGCATGGAGGAGGAGGCCGCGAGGAAGAGGAAGATGGCCCGGGAGCCGCAGGCAGGTGAGCAGGAAGTCAGCGGCCCTTTCCCCTCTGTCGTGCTCCGTGTCCCAGCCCAGCATCGTCCCCGGCTGCAGGACAAGCCCGCTGCCGACGCCGTCCTGCCGGGGCCGGACTGGGGGGATCTCCTTCCCCTTGGCTGTGGCACGGAGGCAAATGCCATCCTCTCCTTGTCCTTCCTGCCCCAGACAAGGAGCTGAGCACGGAGCCCAGGGAGGACAAATCCCTGCGGCAGAACCCGGTGGCAGAGGCTGTTCTGAGCGGCTCCACGGCGCAGGAATGCAACGGGGAGGAAAAGGCCTGGAGATCCCACACGAGGAGGGGCTGCAAAGGCAGCCCAAGGAGCTCCCAGGAGGAAGGGCCCTCGCTGGGCCAGGAAGGCGGCTGGAGATGCGGCCGGAGCTCGGAGCTGGGGGTCCATGAGCAGCTTCACGATGGGGAGAAGCCCCACAAGTGCTCGGAATGTGGGAAGAGCTTCAGCCACAGGTCCAAACTGAACCAGCACTGGAAAATCCACACAGGGGAACGGCCCTACGAGTGTGGGGAGTGTGGGCAGAGCTTCAGAGTGAGCTCCAGCCTGATGGTCCACCAGAGGATCCACACTGGGGAGAGGCCCTACGAGTGTGGGGAGTGTGGGAAGAGGTTTAGGAGCAGGTCCAATCTCCTCCAGCACCAGCGGACGCACACTGGGGAGAGGCCCTACGAGTGTCCCAAGTGTGGGAAGAGTTTTCAGAGCTGTTCCGATCTCCTCAAGCACCAGCGCGTTCACACGGATGAGAGGCCCTTCTGCTGCCCCGACTGCGGGAGGGGCTTCAAGCATAACTCTGCCCTCGTCAGGCACCGGCGCATCCACAGCGGGGAGAGGCCCTATGAGTGTGGGGAGTGTGGGAAGGGGTGTCAGAGCACCTCCGATCTCCTCATGCACCTGCGGATACACAGCGGGGAGAGGCCCTACGAGTGCCCCGAGTGTGGGAAGAGGTTTCGGTCCAGCTCCCATCTCCTCCAGCACCAGCGCATTCACACGAATGAGAGCCCCTTCCGCTGCCCCGAATGTGGGAAGGGCTTCAAGGACAAATCCCAGCTCGTCAGGCACCGGCGCATGCACACCGGGGAGAGGCCGTACGAGTGTGGGGAGTGTGGGAAGGGGTTCAAGACCAGCTCCACTCTCCTCAAGCACCAGCAGACGCATACGGGGGAGAGGCCCTACAAGTGTCCTGAGTGTGAAAAGAGCTTCAGCCAGAGATACAGCCTGATTGTCCACCACAGGATCCACACTGAGGAGAGGCCCTATGATTGTCCTGAGTGTGGGAAGAGGTTTCAGTCCAGCTCCAATCTCCTCCAACACCAGCGCATTCACACAGATGAGAGGCCCTTCCGCTGCCCCGACTGCGGGAAGGGCTTCAAGCGCAACTCCACCCTCGTCACCCACCGGCGCATCCACCCCGGGGAGAGGCCCTACGAGTGTGAGGAGTGTGGGAAGGGGTGTCAGAGCAGTTCCCATCTCCTCGTACACCTGCGGATGCACACCGGGGAGAAGCCCTACGAGTGTCCCAAGTGTGGGAAGAGGTTTCAGACCAGATCCCATCTCGTCAAGCAACAGTGGACGCACACCGGGGAGAGGCCCTACGAGTGTGGGGAGTGTGGGAAGAGGTTCTCACGGAGCTCTCCCTTGACCCAACACCAACGGAGGTACCACTAAGGGAAGCCCTGTGAGTGCCCCGAGTGTGGGAAGAGCTTCGTGCGCTGCTCCATCCCCATGCCCTATGGCAGGATCGGCGTTGGATGATCCCCAGTGACCCCCGTTGGGCAGAGCCCCGGAGATCCGCGGTGCTGCTGATCCGTGTTGGGAAGACACCGGGCTGGGGGGCTCCACAATCTCCTGCCTCCTCGTGGCCTTGATTTTCTCTTCGTTTCTCTTGGTCCTTCCCAAACACCCAAAGCTGGAGCATGGATACTGAAAATGCCTCAGCAGAGAATTTCTTCAGCTCTTTGCAGTAGTTTGTGAGAGTTCTGTCTTTCCCATGCAGATTACTTTAAATAAGATTACAGTATTGTAAACTTGTTGCACCTGCGGGTTGCTTGGCAGAATTGTTATGGTTCTAACTAGAAAACATTAAGGGATGTGTGTCTTAGAACTTGATCAATCCTCTTAGGGGGTGAATGGCAAAACCAATTACCTTATGCCACTTAATACACTTTGCGAATTAACACATAAAAGTCTTCTGAGAATTCCTTAAAGTGCCTTTTCTTTATCCCTGAGCATGGACTTCGTGTCGTTTCTCTACTCGGCTGCGGTGAGAACAGCGACACCAGGGTAAAAATGAAGCCGTTGAACTAAGACACGGATTGGACGTGGGGGGATCTTCCAGGGGATGTGGGAGCTGCTGGCTTTGAGGGAGTTGAGGGTTCCTGGGAGAGACTTGGGGGTTGCTCGGGGCTTTGGGGAGCCCGGGCCGAGCGGCTCTGGCTGCGCTGGGAGACCCTGGCGGAGGTTCAGGGGCAGCGGATCAAGGACCCCCTGCCCTGCACCTATCCCCATGTGCCCCGTTCCTATTCCTGTTGTCCCCTATCCCAGATCCCCCTCTCCCCGCTGTCACTCCTCCCCACCATTTGTGTGTTCCCCCAGTCCCAGTCCCATCCCGCTCCCATCCCAGTCCGGATCCCATTCCCATGTGCCCCGTTCCTATTCCCGGTGTCCCCTATCCCAGATCCCCCTCTCCCCACTGTCACTCCTCCCCACCATTTGTGTGTTCCCCCAGTCCCGTCCCGCTCCCATCCCAGTCCGGATCCCATTCCCGGTGTCATTGCCATTGTCCGTGCCATTCCCATATTCCCGGTGCCATTGGCATTCCCTGCCCTGCTGGGGAAGATGGAATAGGAAAGCCTTATGATTACCTGGCAAAAGATGCTGAGAATATGGAAACTATAAGCGAGATTGAAATGAAAACAAGCTTTGAGATACCAAACCCCTATTCAGGTTCAAACCCCTGAACAACTGAAAAACAATGGTATGGCCGGCTGAAGGTAATCCCCCTCTGATTAAACAATACCCTCTGCTTGCAGACACGTGCAAGGGTCAGAGCAGACCCTGCCAACGTGGCAGAAGGGTCCAAGAAGTAGTTTTTAGGGTTTAAAACATAACGCCGTCTGGTAATGCAATGATTCTTATAGGCTGTATGTAAATGTTGTAGGATTTGTGGCTTGTTTTAGATGGGTTGATGAAAATCAGAATATTCAGCACAGAAGATGATTTATTGTATTGTAATCGGGAACCACACACTTTTTCCCCTTTTTACTTTACTTTCCTCTCTCTCTCTTGCACTCTCTTGCTCTCCTGTTTCTCTGAGCTGCTTCGAGCTGTGCCTGGCAGCTCCTAGCAGCTCTCCTGCACCCACGCCCTTCGCAATAAACCTCGTGCTCTAAGACTTGACTTCAGAGATCTCTCGGCTCCATCCGTCCCGACCGTCCTAAACAAAACAAACCGTACAGACCCCACACTGCCCCGTTCCCATTTTCCATTCCCAGCACCGGTCGCAGCCGCCTCGGGTCCCCGTTTCCTCCCAGTTCCCTCCCAGTGCTCCCAGTAAGAGCCGTACTGGGAGGCATCGCGCTCTCAGTATCGCTCCCGGTGCTCCCAGTATCGCTACCGCTGCTCCCAGTACAGCTCCTGGTGCTCCCAGCATCGCTCCCGCTGCGCCCAGTATCGCTCCCGGTGCTCCCAGTATCGCTCCCGGTGCTCCCAGTATCGCTCCCAGTATCGCTCCCGGTGCTCCCAGCATCGCTCCCAGTATCGCTCCCGGTGCTCCCAGTATCGCTCCCAGTGCTCCCAGTATCGCTCCCAATGCTCCCAATTCCTTCCCGGTGCTCCCAGTATCGCTCCCGCTGCTCCCAGTATCGCTCCCGGTGCCGCGCGGGGCGGGGCCGCTTTGGGAACCCCCCAGGGCACAGCGCGGCTGCTTTGGGGTGTCGGAACCTGCCCGGGCCGGGGCGGGAGCGGAGGAGCAGCGGGAGGAAGAGGAGGAGCAGGCAAAGGAGCAGGAGGAAGAGGAGGAGCAGCAGCAGAAGCACGCGGTTCCCCCGGCCGCCCGCTGAGGCCGCAGCTGCCCCGGCTCCGGCAGCATCGCCCCCGCCGCATCCCGAGGTGAGCGGGGAGGGGGAGCTCGGCCCAAATGCATGGGGGCTCTCCGGGAGGGTTTTTTGCGGGGCCGGCGATGTTTGGAGCTGGCAGGAGCCCAAAGGCGAGCCGCAAATGCCCCCGGCGGGAGGGGGGCTCTTGGGGCGATCTCGGTTTTGGGGATCCCCGGCAGAGGCGGGGGGGAAGGCGGGAGCCCCGGAGCGGGGAGAGCGGCGGGGGGCGATCCCGGAGCCGGGGGACCCCCGGCAGCCTGGAGGGGTGGGGGAGGCTGGAGATGAGCGGGGTCCGGGCCCCGCCGAGGCTGAAAGGGCCGGGCACTGCTCGAGCTGGGCTCGGGCAGCGGGAGCATCAAAGCCAAGGCGCTGCGGCCTTGTTTTCCCCCAGAGCAGGATTTCCCATTGCCGAGCCCTGGGCGCATGGAGGAGGAGGCCGCGAGGAAGAGGAAGATGGCCCGGGAGCCGCAGGCAGGTGAGCAGGAAGTCAGCGGCCCTTTCCCCTCTGTCGTGCTCCGTGTCCCAGCCCAGCATCGCCCCCGGCTGCAGGACAAGCCGCTGCCGACGCCTCCTGCCGGGGCCGGACTGGGGGGATCTCCTTCCCCTTGGCTGTGGCACGGAGGCAAATGCCATCCTCTCCTTGTCCTTCCTGCCCCAGACAAGGAGCCCAGGGAGGACAAATCCCCGCGGCAGAACCCGGTGGCAGAGGCCGTTCTGAGCGGCTCCACGGCGCAGGAATGCAACGGGGAGGAAAAGGCCCGGAGATCCCGCACGAGGAGGGGCTGCAAAGGCAGCCCGAGGAGCTCCAAGGAGGAAGGGCCCTCGCTGGGCCGGGAAGGCAGCCGGAGCTCGGAGCTGGGGGTCCATGAGCAGCTTCACGATGGGGAGAAGCCCCACAAGTGCTCGGAATGCGGGAAGAGCTTCAGGCACAGGTCCAGTCTGACCCAGCACAGGAAAATCCACACGGGGGAACGGCCCTACGAGTGTGGGGAGTGTGGGAAGAGATTTCAGTCCAGCTCCGATCTCCTCGTGCACCAGCGCGTTCACACAGATGACAGGCCTTTCTGCTGCCCCGACTGTGGGAAGGGCTTCAAGCACAGCTCCAACCTCATCAGGCACCGGCGCATCCATACCGGGGAGAGGCCCTATGAATGTGGGGAGTGCGGGAAGAGCTTCAGCCACAGAGCCGGCCTGCTTGTCCACCAGAGGAGCCACACCGGGGAGAGGCCCTACGAGTGTCCCGAGTGTGGGAAGAGGTGTCCGACCCGCTCTGCTCTCCTCCGGCACCAGCGCAGTCACACGGATGAGAGGCCCTTCCGCTGCCCCGAATGTGGGAAGGGCTTCAACCGCAACTCCAACCTCATCACCCACCGGCGCATCCACAGCGGGGAGAGGCCCTACGAGTGTGGGGAGTGTGGGAAGAGGTTTCAGACCAGCTCCAATCTCCTCAAGCACCAGCGGACGCACACTGGGGAGAGGCCCTACGAGTGTGGGGAGTGTGGGAAGAGGTTTCAGACCAGCTCCACTCTCCTCAGGCACCAGTGGACGCACACAGGGGAGAGGCCCTACGAGTGTCCCGAGTGTGGGAAGAGCTTCAGCCGGAAATACAGCCTGATTGTTCACCAAAGGATCCACACTGAGGAGAGGCCCTATGATTGTCTTGAGTGTGGGAAGAGGTTTCAGACGAGCTTCGTACTCCTCCAGCACCAGCGCATTCACACGGATGAGAGGCCCTTCCGCTGCCCCGACTGCGGGAAGGGCTTCAAGCACAACTCCACCCTCGTCACCCACCAGCGCATCCACAGCGGGGAGAGGCCCTACAAATGTGGGGAGTGTGGGAAGGGGTTTCAGAGCAGCTCCAATCTCCTCAAGCACCAGCGGACACACACTGGGGAGAGGCCCTACGAGTGTCCCGAGTGTGGGAAGAGGTTCTCACGGAGCTCTCACTTGACCCTACACCAACGGAGTCACCGCTAAGGGAAGCCCTGTGAGTGCCCCGAGTGCGGGAAGAGCTTCGTGCGCTGCTCCACCCCCATGCCCCGTGGGAGTGATGCGTTAAGTTTTAACTTTTATATTTTTCAAATCCTGTACTGCTTAGAGTGTAACTCTGAAGTTCCTTGTAGCCTGTATTTCCTGCTCTCTTGTACTAGGTAGACATAGCAAAGCCTCTCCAGGCTTTGTCTTCGAGGACATTCAGGCTGTTCTAGGCCCAAAATGTGTAAACCAAGGACTCTAAACGGGGGGAGTGCTGAGGGGAATTACATCATTAAACTGTGGCTTTAATTGAATAATTAACCCTGATATGCAAGTTAACCAAATCTATAAAAGTGTGAAGAACTCGTGACCTGCCATTCATCTTCGGGTCCATCTTGGCAGTAGCCTCTGGCTCCCCAGGGTGTGCCTTGAAGGCCCTTCAAATAAATACCTGCCTTTATTCCCTTATCCTGTCTAGTCTCTGTTTCTGGGAGGCCTCTTAATGCATCAGGAGTATCAGCGTTGGATGATCCCCAGTGACCCCCATTGGGCAGAGCCCCGGAGATCCGTGGTGCCGCTGATCCGTGTTGGGAAGACACCGGGCTGGGGGGCTCCACCTCTTCCTGGCTCCCCATGGCCTTGATTTTCTTTTTGTTTCACTTTGTCCTTTCCAAACACCCAAAGCAGGGGTAAAAATAAAGCCGTTGAACCAAGATGTGGATGGGGACATGGAGGGATCTTCCAGGGGATGTGAGAGCTGCTGGCTTTGAGGGAGTTGAGGGTTCCTGGGAGGGACTTGGGGGTTGCTCGGTGCTTTGGGGAGCCCGGGCCGAGCGGCTCTGGCTGTGCTGGGAGACCCTGGCGGAGGTTCAGGGGCAGCGGATCAAGGACCCCCTGCCCTGCACCTATCCCCATGTCCCCCGTTCCTGTTCCCGGTGTCCCCGGTCCCAGATACCCCTCTCCCCACTGTCACTTCTCCCCACCATTTATGTGTTGTCCCAGTCCCGCTCCCATCCCGGTCCGGATCCCATTCCCTGTGTCATTGCCATTGTCCGTGCCGTTCCCATATTCCCGGTGCCATTGGCAATCCCTGCCCTGCTGGGGAAGATGAAATGGGAAAGCCTTATAAATCTGAATTCCCTGGCAAAAGATGCTGAGAATATGGAAACTATAAGCGAGATTGAAATGAAAACAAGCTTTGAGATACCAAACCCCAGTTACTGAACAACTGGAAAACAACGGTATTGTCATCTGAAGGTAATCCCCCTTTGATTAAACAATACCCTCTGCTTGCAGACAGGTGCAAGGGTCAGAGCAGACCCTGCCAACGTGGCAGAAGGGACCAAGAAGTAGTTTTTAGGGTTTAAAACATAGCGCCGTATGATAATGCAATGGTTCTTATAGGCTGTATGTAAATGTTGTAGGATTTGTGGCTTGTTTTAGATGGGTTGATGAAAATTAGAATATTCAGCACAGAAGATGATTTATTGTATTGTAATCGGGAACCACACACTTTTTCCCCTTTTCACTTTACTTTCCTCTCTCTCTCTTGCACTCTTGCTCTCCTGTTTCTCTGAGCTGCTTCAAGCTGCGCCTGGCAGCTCCTAGCAGCTCTCCTGCACCCACGCCCTTCGCAATAAACCTCGTGCTCTAAGACTTGACTGCAGAGATATCTCGGCTCCATCCGTCCCGACCGTCCTAAACGAAACAAACCCTACAGACCGCACACTGCCCCGTTCCCATTTTCCATTCCCAGCTCGGGCTGCAGCCGCCTCCTGTCCCCGTTCAGTCCCAGTTCCCTCCCAGTGCTCCCAGTAAGAGCCGTACTGGGAGGGATCGCGCACCCAATTCCTCCCCGGTGCTCCCAATATCGCTCCCAAGGCTCCCAGTATCGCTCCCAGTGCTCCCAGTATCGCTCCCAGTATCGCTCCCAGTATCGCTCCCAGTATCGCTCCCGGTGCTCCCAGTATCGCTGCCCGTGCCGCGCGGGGCGGGGCCGCTTTGGGAACCCCCCAGGGCACAGCGCGGCTGCTTTGGGGTGTCGGAACCTGCCCGGGCCGGGGCGGGAGCGGAGGAGCAGCGGGAGGAAGAGGAGGAGCAGGCAAAGGAGCAGGAGGAAGAGGAGGAGCAGCAGCAGAAGCACGCGGTTCCCCCGGCCGCCCGCTGAGGCCGCAGCTGCCCCGGCTCCGGCAGCATCGCCCCCGCCGCATCCCGAGGTGAGCGGGGAGAGGGAGCTCGGCCCAAATGCATGGGGGCTCTCCGGGAGGGTTTTTTGCGGGGCCGGCGATGTTTGGAGCTGGCAGGAGCCCAAAGGCGAGCCGCAAATGCCCCCGGCGGGAGGGGGGCTCTTGGGGCGATCTCGGTTTTGGGGATCCCCGGCAGAGGCGGGGGGGAAGGCGGGAGCCCCGGAGCGGGGAGAGCGGCGGGGGGCGATCCCGGAGCCGGGGGACCCCCGGCAGCCTGGAGGGGTGGGGGAGGCTGGAGATGAGCGGGGTCCGGGCCCCGCCGAGGCTGAAAGGGCCGGGCACTGCTCGAGCTGGGCTCGGGCAGCGGGAGCATCAAAGCCAAGGCGCCGCGGCCTTGTTTTCCCCCAGAGCAGGATTTCCCATTGCCGAGCCCTGGGCGCATGGAGGAGGAGGAGGAGGAGGCCGCGAGGAAGAGGAAGATGGCCCGGGAGCCGCAGGCAGGTGAGCAGGAAGTCAGCGGCCCTTTCCCCTCTGTCGTGCTCCGTGTCCCAGCCCAGCATCGCCCCCGGCTGCAGGACAAGCCCGCTGCCGACGCCGTCCTGCCGGGGCCGGACTGGGGGGATCTCCTTCCCCTTGGCTGTGGCACGGAGGCAAATCCCATCCTCTCCTTGTCCTTCCTGCCCCAGACAAGGAGCTGAGCACGGAGCCCAGGGAGGACAAATCCCTGCGGCAGAACCCGGTGGCAGAGGCCGTTCTGAGCGGCTCCACGGCGCAGGAATGCAACGGGGAGGAAAAGGCCTGGAGATCCCACACGAGGAGGGGCTGCAAAGGCAGCCCGAGGAGCTCCAAGGAGGAAGGGCCCTCGCTGGGCCGGGAAGGCGGCCGGAGATGCGGCCGGAGCTCGGAGCTGGGGGTCCATGAGCAGCTTCACGATGGGGAGAAGCCCCACCAGTGCTCGGAATGTGGGAAGAGCTTCAGCCGCAGATCCACTCTGACCCAGCACAGGCGCATCCACACGGGGGAGAGGCCCTACGAGTGTGGGGAGTGTGGGAAGAGCTTCAGCCGCAGCTCCACTCTGACCCAGCACTGGAAAATCCACACCGGGGAATGGCCCTACGAGTGTCCTGAGTGTGGGAAAACGTTTCGGAGCACCTCAAATCTCCTCCAGCACCAGCCGGTTCACACGGATGAGAGGCCTTTCTGCTGCCCCGACTGTGGGAAGGGCTTCAAGCAGAACTCCGATCTCGTCATCCACCAGCGCATCCACACTGGGGAGAGGCCCTACGAGTGTGGGGAGTGTGGGAAGAGGTTTCAGACCAGCTCCGCTCTCCTCGTGCACCAGCAGACACACACCGGGGAGAGGCCCTACGAGTGTTCCGAGTGTGGGAAGGGGTTTCAGACCAGCTCCGTTCTCCTCCAGCACCAGCGCATTCACACGGTTGAGAGGCCCTTCCGCTGCCCCGAATGTGGGAAGGGCTTCAAGCAGAGCTCTGCCCTCGTCAGGCACCGGCGCATCCACACTGGGGAGAGGCCCTACGAGTGTGGGGAGTGTGGGAAGGGCTGTCAGAGCAGCTCCGATCTCCTCGTGCACCTTCGGACGCACACCGGGGAGAGGCCCTACGAGTGCCCCGAATGTGGAAAGAGCTTCAGTGTGAGATCCAGCCTGATTGTCCACCGGCGCATCCACACCGGGGAGAGGCCCTTTGAGTGTGGGGAGTGTGGGAAGAGGTTTCAGACCAGCTCCGTTCTCCTCGTGCATCAGCGGATGCACACCGGGGAGAGGCCCTACGAGTGTCCCGAGTGTGGGAAGAGGTTCTCACGGAGCTCTCACTTGACCCAACACCAACGGAGTCACCGCTAAGGGAAGCCCTGTGAGTGCCCCGAGTGCGGGAAGAGCTTCGTGCGCTGCTCCACCACCATCTCCCGTGGGAGGATCGGCGTTGGATGATCCCCAGTGACCCCCATTGGGCAGAGCCCCGGAGATCCGTGGTGCCGCTGATCCGTGTTGGGAAGGCACCGGGCTGGGGGGCTCCACATCCTCCTGCCTCCCCGTGGGCACCTGGACACATCCACAGGCCAACATCAGAAATCCTTTGCGGAGAGCAGATTTGTCAACTTCCAACCCCCAGAAATTTCTCATTTTCCATCTTTTGGTGGCGTCAGGCCACACTGGACGGCGTTGGAGATCTTCTCCAACCTAAATCCATTGTTTTAATTCTCTCTGGCCCATGGCGTCTTCCACAGCCATATGGGGTTGGACTGGGGGAAAAACCACAATTTTGGCGACAGTGGGGGTGGAATCCCCTCCAAAGAAGGTTCTTCCTACCCATCCAGGCACGTGGATGCTCAGATGGCACGGACTTGGAAATCCTTGTGTTTTGGCCTTGATTTTCTTTTCTGTTCATCCCTTCGCAACACAGGAAATTGGGGTAAAAATAAAGATGTTGAATTAAGACATGGATGGGGACATGGCCATGGTAGGAGAACATGGATGGAGACATGGCCATGGATGGGGACGTGGACATAGATGGGGACGTGGACATGGATGGGGACATGGGGGGCATGGGTGGGGATGTGGATGGGAACATGGATGGGGACATGGCTATGGATGGGGACGTGGACATTGATGGGGACATGGGGGCATAGATGGGGACATGGTCATGGTAGGGGGACATGGATGGGGATGTGCACATGGGTAGGGACATGGGGGGCATGGGTGGGGACATGGATGGGGACGTGGACATGGGTAGGGACATGGGGGCATGGATGGGGACATGGATATGAACATGGATGGGGACATGGCCATGGATGGGGACATGGGGGCATGGATGGGGACATGGACATAGATGGGATGTAAGAAACGGCCCGAAGACCCTTCATCTGTCTCACGACCATCTACAGAGAGCGAGACGCTGAGCCTGGGCCTGCCCGAGGTGGAGAGCTAGCCAAGCACAACGTGCCGATGGTGCACATTCCTGGCTGTTTGCGGTGAGCCATGTTGGTCCTGCTGTGACAGCAGCGGGGACAGCGCGGGACATGCTGCCCGCTGCCTGTTCTGTGCCACTAACCTGAGACAGTGGGCATTGTTCTGGCACCTGTGGGCATTGTTCTGGCACCTGTTTGGCCATTTGCCCCTCGCTCCCGAAAAGGGAACAAAAGGACTCTCTAAGAAGACCCCAATCGAGATCTCCCCACGGAAGAAGACAGAAGACCACGAGGACTCCGCCGGCCGTTGGTAGCTATAACCCTCCCCTCCCCCTCTTTCTCTCCTTCTCTCTCCCTCTCTATCGCGATTACACTGCGTTGGTACGCAATAAAGTGCCTTGTGCTGATTAAAATTAATACCTTTCCTCGTTGTGTTTCTTTTGCACTCTGAGATTCGGTTAACGAACCATCATGAACCCTGCTTGTGTTAGCGGATCGTGACAATTCCCAGCACCGGCTCCAGCCGCCTCGGGTCCTCGTTTCCTCCCAGTTCCCTCCCAGTGCTCCCAGTAAGAGGAGCGATCGCGCTCCCAATTCCTCTCCGCTGCTCCCGGTATCGCTCCCGGTGCTCCCAGTATCGCTCCCGCTTCTCCAGATATCGCTCCCGGTTGTCCCAGTATCGCTCCCGGTACCCCCCGTATCGCTACCGGTGCTCCCAGGATAGCTCCCAGTGCTCCCAGTATCGCTCCCGCTGCTCCCAGTGCCGCTCCCGCTGCTCCCAGTATCGCTCCCAAGGCTCCCAGTATGGCTCCCAGTGCTCCCAGTGTCGCTCCCGCTGCTCCCAGTATCGCTCCCAGTATCGCTCCCGGTGCTCCCAGTATCGCTCCCGCGGCTCCCAGTATCGCTGCCCGTGCCGCGCGGGGCGGGGCCGCTTTGGGAACCCCCCAGGGCACAGCGCGGCTGCTTTGGGGTGTCGGAACCTGCCCGGGCCGGGGCGGGAGCGGAGGAGCAGCGGGAGGAAGAGGAGGAGCAGGCAAAGGAGCAGGAGGAAGAGGAGGAGCAGCAGCAGAAGCACGCGGTTCCCCCGGCCGCCCGCTGAGGCCGCAGCTGCCCCGGCTCCGGCAGCATCGCCCCCGCCGCATCCCGAGGTGAGCGGGGAGGGGGAGCTCGGCCCAAATGCATGGGGGCTCTCCGGGAGGGTTTTTTGCGGGGCCGGCAAAGATGTTTGGAGCTGGCAGGAGCCCAAAGGCGAGCCGCAAATGCCCCTGGCGGGAGGGGGGCTCTTGGGGCGATCTCGGTTTTGGGGATCCCCGGCAGAGGCAGGGGGGAAGGCGGGAGCCCCGGAGCGGGGAGAGCGGCGGGGGGCGATCCCGGAGCCGGGGGACCCCCGGCAGCCTGGAGGGGTGGGGGAGGCTGGAGATGAGCGGGGTCCGGGCCCCGCCGAGGCTGAAAGGGCCGGGCACTGCTCGAGCTGGGCTCGGGCAGCGGGAGCATCAAAGCCAAGGCGCCGCGGCCTTGTTTTCCCCCAGAGCAGGATTTCCCATTGCCGAGCCCTGGGCGCATGGAGGAGGAGGAGGAGGAGGCCGCGAGGAAGAGGAAGATGGCCCGGGAGCCGCAGGCAGGTGAGCAGGAAGTCAGCGGCCCTTTCCCCTCTGTCGTGCTCCGTGTCCCAGCCCAGCATCGCCCCCGGCTGCAGGACAAGCCCGCTGCCGACGCCGTCCTGCCGGGGCCGGACTGGGGGGATCTCCTTCCCCTTGGCTGTGGCACGGAGGCAAATGCCATCCTCTCCTTGTCCTTCCTGCCCCAGACAAGGAGCTGAGCACGGAGCCCAGGGAGGACAAATCCCTGCGGCAGAACCCGGTGGCAGAGGCCGTTCTGAGCGGCTCCACGGCGCAGGAATGCAACGGGGAGGAAAAGGCCTGGAGATCCCGCACGAGGAGGGGCTGCAAAGGCAGCCCAAGGAGCTCCCAGGAGGAAGGGCCCTCGCTGGGCCGGGAAGGCAGCCAGAGCTCGGAGCTGGGGGTCCATGAGCAGCTTCACGATGGGGAGAAGTCCCACAAGTGCTCGGAATGTGGGAAGAGCTTCAGCCGCAGCTGCAATCTGCTCCGCCACAGGAAAGTGCACACGGGGGAACGGCCCTACGAGTGTAGGGAGTGTGGGAAGAACTTCAGAGACAGCTCGGTCCTGATTGTCCACCAGAGGATCCACACCGGGGAGAGGCCCTACGAGTGTCCCGAGTGTGGGAAGAGGTTTCAGACCAGCTCTGATCTCCTCAAGCACCAGCGCATTCACACGGATGAGAGGCCCTTCCGCTGCCCCGACTGTGGGAAGGGCTTCAAGGACAAATCCAACCTCGTCACCCACCGGCGCATCCACACTGGGGAGAGGCCCTACGAGTGTGAGGAGTGTGGGAAGAGGTTTCAGAGGAGATCCACTCTCCTCTTGCACCAGCGGATGCACACTGGGGAGAGGCCCTATGCGTGCCCCGAGTGTGGGAAGGGGTTTAGGAGCAGCTCCGATCTCCTCCTGCACCAGCGCACGCACACCAGGGAGAGGCCCTACGAGTGTGGAGAGTGTGGGAAGAGGTTTAAGTCCAGCTCCGATCTCCTCAGGCACCAGCGCATTCACACGGATGAGAGGCCCTTCCGCTGCCCCGACTGCGGGAAGGGCTTCAAGCACAACTCCACCCTCGTGAGGCACCAGCGCATCCACAGCGGGGAGAGGCCCTACGAGTGTGGGGAGTGTGGGCAGTGCTTCAGAAACAGCTCCAAACTGATTGTCCACCAGAGGCTCCACACCGGGGAGAGGTCCTACGAGTGTGGGGAGTGTGGGAAGAGGTTTAAGACCAGCTCCGAAGTCCTTGTGCACCAGCGCATTCACACGGATGAGAGGCCCTTCCACTGCCCCGACTGCGGGAAGGGCTTCAAGTACAACTGCACCCTCGTCGTCCACCGGCGCATCCACAGCGGGGAGAGGCCCTACGAGTGTGCGGAGTGTGGGAAGAGGTTTCAGACTAGCTCCCATCTCCTCGAGCACCGGCGCATGCACACCGGGGAGAGGCCCTACGAGTGTGGGGAGTGTGGGAAGAGCTTTCGGAGCAGCTCCCATCTCCTCGTGCACCAGCGGACGCACACTGGGGAGAGGCCCTACGAGTGTCCCGAGTGTGGGAAGAGGTTCTACTGCAGCTCTCACTTGACCCAACACCAACGGAGGCACCGCTAAGGGAAGCCCTGTGAGTGCCCCGAGAGCGGGAAGAGCTTCGTGCGCTGCTCCACCCCCATTCCCTGTGGGAGGATCGGTGTTGGATGATCCCCAGTGACCCCCGTTGGGCAGAGCCCCAGCGATCCGTGGTGCCGCTGATCCGTGTTGGGAAGACACTGGGCTGGGGGGCTCCGCCTCTTCCTGGGTCCCTGTGGCCTTCATTTTGTTTCATTACTCTCTGTCCTTTCCAAACACCCAAAGCAGGGGTAAAAATAAAGCCGTTGAACTAAGACGTGGATGGGGACATGGTGAGATCTTCCAGGGAATGTGGGGGCTGCTGGCTTTGAGGGAGTTGAGGGTTCCTGGGAGGGACTTGGGGGTTGCTCGGTGCTTTGGGGAGCCCGGGCCGAGTGGCTCCGGCTGCGCTGGGAGACCCTGGCGGAGGTTCAGGGGCAGCGGATCAAGGACCCCCTGCCCTGCACCTATCCCCATGTCCCCCGTTCCTGTTCCCAGTGTCCCCGGTCCCAGATCCCCCTCAGCCCGCTGTCACTTCTCCCCACCATTTGTGTGTGTCCCCAGTCCCAGTCCCGTTCTGCTCCCATCCCGGTCCAGATCCCATTCCCTGTGTCATTGCCATTGTCCGTGCCGTTCCCATATTCACGGTGCCATTGGCAATCCCTGCCCTGCTGGGGAAGATGAAATAGGAAAGCCTTATGATTACCTGGCAAAAGATGCTGAGAATATGGAAACTATAAGTGAGATTGAAATGAAAACAAGCTTTGAGATACCAAACCCCAGTTACTGAACAACTGGAAAACAATGGTATGGCCGGCTGAAGGTAATCCCCCTTTGATTAAACAATACCCTCTGCTTGCAGACACGTGCAAGGGTCAGAACCAAGGATCCAAATTGTGACAGTGTGGCCAAATGCAGCTCAAGAGCGAGTCCATAGTGAGGTTATGGAATCGCATGGAACAAAAGCTCTAAAGTGGCACAGCGGGTCCTCATGGAACACAATAGTCCATACTAACGTTATGAAAGCTCATGGAACCAAGGCTCTAAAGTGACACAGTGTGGTCTCATGGAACACACGGGACAATAGTGAGGTTCTGGAAACTCATGGAACCACAGCTCAAATGTGTCACTGTGGGGCCTCAAGGGATGCAGGAGACCAGAGTGAGGTTATGGAATCCCATGGAACCAAGGTTCCAGTGTGACACAGGGAGGCCTAATGGAGGTCAGGAGACCAGAGTGAGGTATTGGAACCTCATGGAACCAAGGCTCTGATGTGACACAGCAGGACCTATTTGAACACAGGAGTCCATTGTGACTCTATGGAATCTCATGGGCCAAGGCTCCAATGTGATGCAGCAGAGCCTCATGGAACCAAGAGACCACAGTCCCCAAATGGAACCTCATGGAATTAAGCATCCAGCGTGACAGAGCGGGGCCTAATGCAGCTCAGGACTGAATCCATAGTGAGGTTATGGAACCTCATGGAACCAAGGCATAAAGTTGTCAGGGACTGAAGTGGTTCATGCCTTAGACATTGTTATGAAGGAGTTTTGCCCATTATGGCAAAAACTGTATAAAGAAGCTACAACCAGAGAAGCCCACCCCTCCTTGAAGATGCCTGACTGGGACTTTGGACTGTGAGTTAAGTTACCTAGCTAAGATAAAGGGGACACTATTGTGCAATCATCTCAGATTCTAGGGAGAAGTAGTCAAGGCTGAGGGAAAATAATGCAGCCAGAAGAAAACCAAACACAGCACAAAATCATCCCTGGCTGGGTTTGGGGTGCAGGAGACCACAGCCCACAGAGGCCAGGTTTACACAGACTCCCCCCACACTGAGGAGGGACGAGGAGGTTTCAGGTCCATGGTGTTACCTCTGATCAGAGGCGCTGAGCACCCATCCTCCCTCACACAAACTGGCCCAGCTGTGAAACCTCCAACACTGGAAAGGCCATATCCATGGGACATTCACATCAGAGACAGCGGAGGGGGTGTCATAATCCATCAAAGACCTCTTGAAGTGCCCCCAAAACTTAGGCCCAAGGCCTTGCACCACAGGACTGCACGTGATGCAAAGTGATGCAACAGAGCCAGAGTCTGCTGCAAGAGACACTGTCCAACTGCCCTTCCCCCAGGGAGGTACCTGGGCATTCCCACCTGGGCATTCCCGCCTGGCCTGAGCACATATTAATCCATTGGATTCCATGCTTTTAGGGGGACCCTCACCACCAAGAAGACCAGCTGGAGAGGACCATTGTGACAACGGTGGGATATGTGGAGTGGTGCATTTTCTTTAATCTGTCTCTCACTCTCTTTCTGTCCCCCAAGCATTTTTCTATTTCTTTCTCTTCTCTCTCTCTCTCTCTCCCTCTCTCTCTCATATTCGCTATTAAATAAACCCCATACTATAGATGCTGGTATTGGTCTTATTTGCACCTTAATTTCAGCAGAGGCATTTCTAATTACTTTAAAAATTGGACTGCAACATCCCACTGTGCTGACAGTTTACACTTAGTTCCACGAGATATCTCTGACAATGTTCTCCTGGGTTCCAAGAGGCTCCACTGTGTCACAACAGACACTTGCTTCCACGAGTCATGGCATGGTCCCAGTTGCACCTGGGTTCCATGAGGCCAAGCTGCATTCACAGTTGACACCTGGTTCCATGAGATTCCACTGTCACAATGTTCTCCTTAGTTTCATGAGAGGCTGAAGTGTCTACAATTCATGAGATTCCATGGCATCACAATGGTCTCTTGGGTTCCACGAGGCTCTGCTGTGTCACAGGGCAGCCTTTGTTCCACGTTTTTCCATTGTGTCACAATGGTCTTCAGCTTTCCAGGAGGCCCCGCTGGAAAACAGTGCACACTTGCTTCCATGTGTTTCCATTGCATCCCAATGGACTCTTGGATTCCATGAGGCCCTGCTGTGTCACTAGGGAGCCTTTGTTCCACGTTTTCCCATTGTGTCACAATGGCTTCCAGCGCTCTGTGAGGCCGCAATATCAAACAGTGGACATTTGCTTCCATGAGATTCCATGGTTTTCCAGTGGTCTCCTGGCTTCCATGCGGCCCCTCTTTGGAACAACTGAGACTTGGTTTCGTGAGGTTCTATTGCGTCACAATGGTCTCTTGACTTCCATGAGGCCCTGCTGTCTTTACAATTGATGCTTGGTTTGCCAAGATTCCATGGTGTCACGGTGCTCTCCCATGATTCATCAGGCTGTGCTCTATCACAATGGACACTTGCTTCCTCAAAGGCTGGATATGTCCCATGGCACTGGCTTTCCCTCAGGCCACGCTTTGTCACAAGGAGGCCTTGGTTCCATGAGAATCCATTGCCCCACAGTGGTTTCCTGGGTGCCATGAGGCCTTGCTTTGTCACAGTGGAACCTTGCTTGCATGAGCCTTGGCAATGTCCCAGTGGCACCTGGATTCCATGAGACCCTGCCGTGCGACCACTGACCATTGGCTCCATGAGATTCCACAGTGACACTGTGCTCTCCTAGGTCCCATGAGGCCTTGCTCTTTCACAAAGCACCCTTTTGCTACAAGGCCTGGAAAAGTTTCAGTGTTTTTGTGGCCTTTGTGTTCCATGTGGCCCCTCTCTGTCAACAGTGACCCATTGGTTCCATGAGATTCCATTGTGTCAAAATGCTCTCTTGGATTCCATGAGGCCCTGCTGTGTCACTAGGCAGACTTTGTTCCACAGTTTCCATTGTGTCACAATGCTTTCCAGCGCTCTATGAGGCCAAAACATCAAACAGTAGACATTTGCTTCCATGAGATTCTGTTGCGTCACAATGCTCTCCATGTTTCCATCAGGCTGCACTGTGTCACAATGGATACTGGATTCCATAAGAGCTGGCAGTGTCCCAGTGGCACCTGTGTCCTAGGAGGCCCCACTTGGTCAAAGTAGAACCTTGCTTCCATGAGATTCCATGTTGTCACAATGGTCTGCTGAGTTCCATGAGGCTGTGCTGTGTCACAATGGACACTGAATTCCACGTGCCCTGGCATTGTCCAAGTGGCACCTGGCTTCCATGAGGTCCCGCCTTGTTCCAAATTGAAACTTTGTTCCCCAAGATTCCCTTGCCAGTGGTCTCCTGGGCTCCATGAGGTCCCACTGGAAAAGAGCTGACACTTGCTTCCAGGAGATTCCATTGTGTGACAGTGTTCCCCTGTGTTCCATGAGGCCTGGCTGTGTCACAATGGACACTTGCTGGCACCAGCCTTGGAAATGTCCCCTTGGCACTGGGGTTTCATGAGGCCCTGCTGTGACACAGGGCAGCCTTTGTGCCATGCATTTCCATTGCATCACAATGGTCTCCAGCTTTTCAGGAGGCCCTGCTGGAAAGCAGTGCACACTTGCTTCCATGTATTTCCATTGCATTCCAATAGACTCTTGGATTCCATGAGGCCCTGCTGTGTCACTAGGGAGCCTTTGTTCCACGTTTTCCCATTGTGTCATGATGGCTTCCAGCGCTCTGTGAGGCCGCAACATCAAACAGTGGACATTTGCTTCCATGAGATTCCATGGTTTTCCAGTGGTCTCCTGGCTTCCATGCAGCCCCTTTGGAACACTTGAGACTTGGTTCCACGAGGTTCTATTGTGTCACAATGGTCTCCTGGCTTCCATGAGGCCCTGCTGTCTTTACAATTGACGCTTGGTTCGCCAAGATTCCATGGCATCACTGTGCTCTCCTGATTCATCAGGTTGTGAGAGATACATATTATAATATTGGCTTTCTGCAAATGTTGAAATGGATGCTGTATGTATAATGTTAAAGTAGCTTTGCTATTGTGATAGATACATATTATAATATTGGCTTTCTACAAATGTTAAAATAGATGCTATATGTATAATATTAAAGTAGCTTTGTTATGAAGATGTAGCTTTTTAGCAGTAACTAATGCCTTTAATTCTGTCATTAACTAAACTTAGACATAATAGCGAAATAGTGAATATAGTTCTGCTTGTGGTAGGTGAGCTGTCTGCTTGGTTGGATAACACCCAATGAACGTGTGATGAAGACCCCTGCTACTGACATGCCAACTATGGGCAACTACAGTCTGCAGAAACCATGGACCAAAGCCCACTCTGGGGGTGATCATAAAAGCTGACTAAAACCACAGCCAAGAAATGGGCATGCTCTAAAAAGGCGGACTCAAGGAGGAGCCATGCTGAACAGCTCCTGGAACATGCAAATTAGTTTAATGAAAAGTTTGAATATGCATAACTGATTATGAATGTGCACTAGGCTGATGCAATAGGACAGGTATGCAAAGGGCGTCTTCGTGTCATTCATGAACCCTCCAAGACTTTCGCATCCTCTCACATCCAGTGCCAAGGTTGCCAAGTTATAAATGTTAATTGTTAATTAAAGAAATTAAAAAGTTAATTAAAAGGTTGGTCATCTAAAATTTAAATGTTAAATCAGTTAAAACCTTTATTTCAATTGTTCTAAAATCGTTCTAAAGAGAGTTTAAAACTATTTTAAAATTTCAAGTTTAATATTCTCTTAAATTGTATGTTCCAGAAACCAAGGCCTCCCAGACACCCTCATACTATTTTTAGCAGACAGACAAAACTTTCAGCCAAGCTCCATGGAAACCATGCATTTAAATGAGTTCATCTCCCACCACAGACTCTGGTGATGTCAGTACCCTAGAAGCCAATGAGCCATTGGCTGAAAGACTCTGATGTAATCCTGAACTAGAAGCCTATCACCAGGGCTTGGAGAGGAGACGGCCAATCATTATGGAGCAAGGAGGCAGGACTAGGGGTGAAACAAGGCGGAGACTGAACACTATAAAACAGGTTGATTTCCGGACTTTTCTGGTTTTTTCGGCCTGGAATAGCCATGGGAGGAGCCCCGCGCTGGGAGTCCAGGCCAGCTTACAGCACTTATTGCTCTCTCAGCAGCCCAGCGCTGAAAGAACCTGCTCTGGGTTGATAGCCTGGCAGGCTAGAAAGCATCTTCGATCGCGGGGATCCCGGACTTTAATTTTTACTCAATTTTTCAGGTTTTTCAGTTGCGTTTTTTTTCTAATTGTTAAATAAACCTTTTTTTATTTTGTTTAACATCTGGAATGGTCTCATTTTTTTGACATCCACAATAACAGGTGTGCTCTTGGCTGAGTGACAAAGCACCCAGAGCTGTGAATGTTGCTTTATTATCTTAGTCCCCTATTGTCCTTTATTATTTATTATATATTTATTTTTAAATCCTAACAGGAAAGTGAACCTTGTTTTTCACAGAACAGCTCACACTGCTAATAAGATTCCATCTGTTCTCAGGGCACAGAGAAAGCCGAAACTGTTAATCTTGGTATTTGGTGGTCAATGTCAGCTTTCAATAAAATGTCTTAAATTGATCTTTGCTGTGCTGGTGAGAGCCTTTTAAACCCAGCCTTCTGCCTGACCTCTCTGCTGTTGTAGTTCCATGGGCAGAGGTTGTTGTCTTTTACCCCTTCCCATGGGCAGGCCAGTGTTCAGCCATCTCCAGGACAGCGGGGCCCCACTCCACGTCCCTGGGACCTGGGAAGACAAAATCCATCACTCCAAATGTCCCCTTTCCTCCTTCTTCCCAGGCATTTGGCCCTGGCAGTGGGGTTTGCTGCTGGTCGCTGCAGGAAAAAGGAGACCCCTGTGACACTTTGGGGCACATGGAACCAAGGGGTCATTGTGACACAGCAGGGCCTCATGGAACCAAGGAGTCCAAAGGTCTCAAACATTTCCTGCATGGTTCTGCCTTAGGGAAGGGGAACCTTCTTGGTGGCAGCTTGGGCTCAGTACACACTTGAGGAGGGCTTCTGTTATCAATGAGGAAACCTAGGAGTGTCAGATTGCTTCAGAAAAAAAGAAGAAAAGCCCTCTTTGGCTAAGTGCAGCCAGTTCTCGAAGTAAAGCAGGTCCCAGGTGAGTGAGGAGAGACAGGATGGGGTTGGGAATGTGGAGCAAGGTTGTCCACACTGGGACAGACCTCAAGGCACAGCTTCTCTGACCAGGCCAGACCTCCTGAGGAGAGACCCTGCATCAATATCAGTCACAGAATGCTGCAATCACCTCTTCTCTAAAGAGAAAAATACACCCTTTAAAATAGGAATGTGTATTTCTTAGAAGCTCTTTAAAATATTTCCCCATAACTATAGTAGGAAACTTTCCTAATGAACTGCACTGGAGTAGAGGGAAATCAAGGCAGAGCCATGGTTTGTCAGGACTTGCTTGATCCTAATGAGCCCCGTGGTGCATTTGGAACTGAGCCCTTGAAACTCAGGGCCTGAGAGGAGATTGCACAAATCTCTCCAGGAGTCAAAGGCAGATGAAACAACCATAGTGTCTCAAGGCATTAATGGGCCCGACTGAGGTCCATCCCCAACACAGGCTCCTCAAGGACTCCTTGGAGGAGAGAACTGGAGGCCAGGATTGCACAAAAACCTCTCAGAGACTCAGTGTGGAAAGGAGAATGGAAAGAACCTTACAAAAAAAAAAAATACCCTGAAGCATTGATGAGCCCCACCGAGTGTTGTTACTGACTAAGAATCTCAACGGACTAATTAGAGCAGATAATTGGAGGCCATGATTGCACAAAGCTCTCAGATTCCAAGGCAAAAGTCAAACCCAAAGTCCTTTGAAAAACCTGCAGTCTCTGGGAGCATTAAGGAGGCCCCAAGGGCCATTCCTGAGCAAGGCTCCCCAGGGACTCCTTGCAGCAGACCCCTGAGGCCACTGGGATGTTGGGGGGATGCTGAGGTCAGGACAAGGGGTGACAGTGCCCAGCCTTGCTGGGGCTGTGCCAGGAGGCCCCAGGGCCTCAGGACAAGGTGTCTCCTCACAGCCCTTAGTGGCACAGACACTGCTGTGCCCCAGGGCACCAAGACTTGGCTTCTCTTTGTCCCCACCTGTCATCCCTGCCTCCAAGTCTCTGCTCTGACTGGAGCCTGGGGACACTTTCTCATTCCTGTCCCTCACTGGGACCCATTAAAACTTCAAGAAACTTTGAAGTTCAACTCTCACTTGAATTCTTGAGAGGTTTCTTCAGCTCCCTCTGAGGGACTGACGTTCAGGGCCTCAGCACCAAGCCCTGAGAGGGTCATTAAAGGCCTTCTGCTGTGTCTGTGCTGCTGAGCTGGGCCGGGCTCTGGCACAGAGGCAGCTCCTGGCAAGCGGCAGCGCTGCAGAGAGACAGCTCTGGCCAGGAGCAGCTCCTGTGCACAGCCCAGCAGGGCTGGGGCACTGCCTGCAGCCAGCCCGGGCACAGCACAGAGGCACCCAGGCCTTCAGCTCAGCCTGGGCTGGGAGCACAGAGCAGAGCTCACTCAGGGCTCAGCACAGCAGAAATCCTCACAGCGTTGGAAACAGTCATTGTCAGGCTGGGGGAAGAGAAGCTGCAGCTCCTGGAGGCGTCTCCTGAAGCTGGCCCATCCCACAGCTTTCAGGAGCTTTCCGGAGGACTCTAAGGGTTGCTGCAGTGTGGGGGATGTGGCCCTAGGGCAGGGCTGGGTTTCCCTGCTGCAGCAGCCCAGGCCCAGCACAAGGCAGCTCCCTGTTGCCAGGCTCTGCTGCAGGGCTGAGCAGCCGGGGCTGCAGCCAGGGGTGCCCAGGGCTGTCCTGCAGAGCAGGGTCCTGCAGCCCAGGGCGCTGTGCTGGCCCAGGGACTCTGCTGCCTGCCAGGGGCAGCTCTCAGCCGGCCCGGGGAGCTGCTGCCAGCGCTGGGGGAGAAGCTGTGGGGGGAAGGAGCCACCCTGAGCAGGCCAGGTGCTGCTGCTGAGAGCTGCTGCCTGGGGCAGGGCTGCTCCCAGCTCCACACCAGCCTGGGCACAGCTCCGGAGGGCACTTCCCAAAAGAAGGTAAGCCAGGGATTGCTGTGAAGATCAGGAGCTTTCCTGAGACTGTTTCAATTTCCTGCTTGGATCAGGGTGGGAAGGTTGGGGGATGAGAGAAGCAGAAGAGGAATAGTAATCCCAGAATCACAGAACATTCTGAGTCTCTGTTATTGTCCTTGTTATTGTTATTATTATTACTCCTCTGATATTATCATTGTTACCTGGTGCTCTCAGGGAGGCTCTGGGCTCTGCAGCAGCTGAGTCAGGCTCTGCCCTTGGGATTCCTGCCAGGCGGGGCTGTCCATGGGAATGGGGTGTCCAAGCTTCCCTGTGCCCTGTGGGGCTGTGGGCAAAGCAGTCCATGGGAAAGGGGAATGAGCTGAGCCTCCCTCCCTGAGATACCATCATGGGCACAGCCAGGGCTCTCCTCGCTGTGTCCTCCCAAGCTCTGAGCTGCCCTCCTGGGTGCAAATCTGTGCCGGAGCCTCTTGGAGTGCCCTGAATGTCCCCCGGGGAAGTGCCGAGATGCCATAGCTGAGGAAACGCTGCTGGGTTTGCCAAGGGCACCGTGAGTGGCCCTGGCAGAAGGGGGGTGCTGAGACCTTGCCCAGAGCCCTTTAGAGACGGTGAGACATTCAGGGATCCCTCTGCTCTGGGCAGGGTCTGGTTTATCCCAGGGTGACCCAGGAGTGGGATTGCAGCCAAAGGGGCAAGCCCAGGGTAGCTGGGAACGAGCCCATCCAGCCCCTCACCTTGCCCTGAGCCATAGGGAATCCTTTGCCTCTCACCTTTCTCAGTGGCAAACTCGGAGTGCAGCAGAAATGCTGGGGATTTCTGACCTCAGAGAACCAGGAATGATGTCTGGGCAGGAAAAGAATTTCCTACATCTCCCTGCCATCCCTGTCCTTTAGACCTGGGAGTGCAGATGATAACAAGCCTGTCTGCATGAGGAGGGATTCCACTGACAAATCCTGACTATCCAGCCTTGTCCCTCTGCCACACGGCCACAAACCCAGGGCAGCGGGGCAGGGATGGCTCCTCGAGAGCCCCCATGCACAGGCCTGGCTGCTCCTGGCACACTCAGACAGCACAGCTGGAGCTCAGGCAGGGACCTGGGTGAAGGTTTTCCCAGAGCAGGAACAAGGGTGAGTGAGTCCCAGCAGGACAGTCTGCAGGGAATGGCACAAGTTTGGCTCCAAGCAGCCTGTCCTGACTTGGCCCTGTCCTTTCTCCGTGAACAGGTGCCCATGGCCAGAGACAGCAAATGTCCAACAGCAGCTCCATCAGCCACTTCCTCCTGCTGGCATTGGCAGACACACGGCAGCTGCAGCTCCTGCACTTCTGCCTCTTGCTGGGCATCTCCCTGGCTGCCCTCCTGGGCAACGGCCTCATCATCAGCGCCGTAGCCTGCGGCCAGCACCTGCACACCCCCATGTTCTTCTTCCTGCTCAACCTGGCCCTCACCGACCTGGGCTCCATCTGCACCACTGTCCCCAAAGCCATGCACAATTCCCTCTGGGGCACCAGGCACATCTCCTACAAAGGATGTGCTGCTCAGGTGTTTTTCTTTCTGTTCTTCATGGGAGCAGAGTATTTCATTCCTGACCATCATGTGCTACGACCGCTACGTGTCCATCTGCAAACCCCTGCACTACGGGACCCTCCTGGGCAGCAGAGCTTGTGCCCACATGGCAGCAGCTGCCTGGGCCAGTGGCTTTCTCAGTGCTCTGCTGCACACGGCCAATAGATTTTCCCTGCCCTTGTGCCAGGGCAATGCCCTGGGCAAGTTCTGTGAAATCCCACACATCCTCAAACTCTCCTGCTCACACTCCAAATTCAGAGAACTTGGGCTCATTGCTGTTAGTGCCTGTTTATCATTTGGTTGTTCTGTGTTCATTGTTTTCTCCTACGTGCAGATCTTCAGGGTCGTGCTGAGGATCCCCTCTGAGCAGGGCCAGCACAAAGCCTTTTCCACGTGCCTCCCTCACCTGGCTGTGCTCTCCCTGTTTATCAGCACTGGCACATTTGCCTACCTGAAGCTCTCCTCCATCTTATCCCCATCCCTGGATCTGGCCCTGTCAGTTCTGTACTCGGTGGTGCCTCCAGCCCTGAACCCCCTCATCTACAGCCTGAGGAACCAGGAGCTCAAGGATGCCCTGAGGAAAATGATGACTGTATCTTCTCAGAAGCAATAAACTCTCTCTTTTCTGCTCCAGAACCTTCAGAATGTAACTCTTTACAATCTCAGCCTTTTTTTCCCTATTTGTCCATTTTTTCATTGGTGCCTTTTCTTATTCTTTTTCAAGTGTTACACTGTGTTTTTCTAAAGTACTGTAGTATACTCTTAGCATTTCTACATGAACATCTACCTTTCTTTGGAGACACCTAGACTTTCAGGAGGCTTCTTCCCTGTGCATTTGAATAAAAACATGGGGCTGCTCTGACTTGTGTGTCCAAGATATTTTCTTCAGCCCTTCTCGGGTTCTGCAGGGGCAGTGCCTGTGGGCAGAGCTGGAGGGAACAGACTCCCAGCCCAGCAGCACAGCCAGGGACAAAGGCCCTGCCTCTTCCCACATCTTCTCTTCCCAACTCCACCCTCTCCTTCCCAGCCCTTCTGTGGGTGCAAGGTCAGAGTGCTCGGGCAGCTTGGTCACTGTCCTGCTGTGTGTCCATGCTGTGACCACAGGCAGGGACAGGCCATGGGCACTGCTGGGACACAGCTGGGCTCCCCCACAGCAGCTCCATCAGCAAAGGGCATCTCCTGAGGGCAGGGCAGGAAGGCTTCGCTCTCCTTCCAAAGTCACTCTCAGAACTCTCAAGAGGCTCCTTGTGTTCCATATTCTCCCTGGGCTCAGTGGGATGAGATCAGGGTGCCAGTGTGGCCTTCAGGGGACTCAGGTCTGGGTCAGGTTTTGCTTGCTGGTGGCCAGTGCCCATCAGATGGTGAATGATCAGTGCTGAACCTTCCTGGGGCTCTCCAGCTTGTGCCAGGGCTGATGGCAGGGGAATGTTTGTCTGGAAGGCCTTGGCAGCTGCCAGGAGAACACAGGGGAGCTGCAGGGACAGTGTGTGCCAGGGCTCAGCAGGGAGTGGAGCTCACTGGGCACAGGCCTGTCCGGGGTGGGGTCACCCAGAGATAAAGCACTGAATGTCTGCTGTGAGCCAGGAGAGCTCTGCAGCCCTGGGGGACACAGCAGGCACAGGGAAAGGAGTGTGGGCAGTGACTCATGTGACCCTCAGGGAACTTCCCCAGGAGGATCCAGGGCAGCCCCATGGCCACCTGCCAGGCCTGGAACAAGGCAGGCAGCCCTGAGCAGCCTCCATGGGCACAGCAGAGCCTGTGTGGGAGGGGGTCAGTGCAGGGAGCAGCAGCAGCTGCCTCTGTCTCCCAGCTGGAGCAGCACAGCCCAGCAGAGCCAGCCCAGGGCCCCGGGCAGCACAGCCCCCGTGCTCTGCAGAGCAGCACCCTCAGCTTGGGGGCTCTGGGCAGCAGGGCAGGGGCTGCAGCAATGGCTGCTCAGGCCAGCACAGATGTGTTCCCCTGGCAAAGGCTCTGTGGGCAGCTGGCATGGGCCAGGAGCAGAGCAGGAGCCCGTGTGTGTGCACAGGAGCCCTGGCAAGAGGCTGCCCTGTGCCTGGGCCAGCAGGAGCTGCCTGAGGAGCCCCGGGGCCAACTCTCTGCTGCTGTGCTGGCCAGCGGGGCTGGCCCTGGGGCTGCAGGAGCTGCCGGAGCTGAGGATCTTCCGAGCATTCCAGTCACAGAGTTACTGTCCCCGACCTCCAGTGCCTCCAGCTCCTGTTGCAGGGCCAGACCTGACTCTGCTGCTCTGCTGGGCTGGGGCAGGGGCAAGGGCAGGGAGAGGAAAACAATAGACCCTTGGTTATACGAGTCCCCACATTGTCAGAATGGTCTCCGTGGTCACATGAGGCCCCACAGTGTCTCAATGCACCTTTGGTTCTATGGGGCCCACAGTGTCACAACGGCCTCTTGGTTCCATGGGGTCCTGCAGTGTCACTATGGTCCCCTTGGTTCCATGTGGCCCCACCGTGTCACCATGGTTCCCCTGGTCACACGAGGCCCCGCAGTGTCACAAGGCACCTTTGGTTCTGTGGGGCTGCAGTGTCAGTTTTGCCGGTGGGCAGGGCCAGCACCAGAGACACAGACACCAACTGAAGGTACAGTGTAATTTATTATAATGCAAAACTGCAAAGAATTTCAAAAGCTTAAGCTCAGCAATGCATCCAGTCATTACTACAAAAGATTGGCTGCAGTGATTAACAAAGATCCATCCCCAGTTAACCTCAGACTTCACCATCACCCAGACCCACACATCAGCTGAGGGAAGCTGTCCCAGCCAAGGCCTGCAGAGCCACTCCCGGACACTGGCACTTCCTGCAGCTGCCCCCACCTTTGCAGGCAACGAGGCTCCAACCTCACTGTGAGAGGGCCCAGCTTTTACACTGTTAAACAAACAAGCTGACAGCACTTCATTCTGGCTTCATTCTCCTCTTTGGCTTCTCCCAAAGCCTGGCCAGGGCCCAAGGAGGAACCAAGGGAGTTGACTTTGATGCTTCACCCCCAAACAAGGCCAGTTGGGGCCTTGTGTGCTTTTCAAATACAGAAAGGTAAATCCATGTCTCACCAATGAACACATACAGAGATCATACTGCTAATAATGCTACATTAATGAGCAGATACAAATATAACATTTGGTTGGAAGGTTCATCTAGAGGTCAGCTTTGGCTCAGCGCCTGTTGTTCAGGCCTTGGTACTTCAATCAGTGCTTTGACCTACAGATGAACTACAACCTGCATAACAATTATTTCAATAATGAAACCATATATTTAGGTATTAGGCATAAAGGCATCGCGTCTTGTTCTTCAATTAAGTGCTCTTCCAGTTCATTACTCAGAGCAATAATTCGCATTGCTTTTAAATCATGCCCAGTTTGCTTCTAGTCTCTGTTACTTATCAAATGCTACTTTTTTCTTGAAACTGTGTCTCTTTTTAGACAAGTCTCAGTGCTCCATTTTCCAGCACCAGGTGTCACAACAGCTCTAACATGGAATCGTAACACACCAAGTGCTCACACTGCAATGATTACAGTGACTGCCACAAATGCATTTCGCAGCAGCCTCCAATTTGTTTGCCATAAAGGAAGCCAATCCCACCCAGAAGAATGTTCTACTTTCTGCTGCTCTTCTACTGCTCTGTCCAGGTGATTCCTGGTTGTTGGACTTCAAACCCATCACTGATATCAGTGGAACAGTCCTGTCCTAGAATGGTGCAGGTTCCTCCTTGGCCAGCAAGCAGATAATCCAAGGCCATGCGGTTCTGTAGAGCCCCCATTTGTGTTTGTTGGAGCTCATAGGATGTGCTACTCAATATTTTAACAGTATCATTTGCCCTCTAATAATCAATTTAGCTCGTTAATGTAAACTCCACAGGACGAGGCAGCTCACATGGGGCACAGGGTGAACCAGAATCTTTGGCTTTCTGAAATCCAAGGCACTCTTTGGGTGGAAAATGTTCTCTTAGCCCCGAACTCTTCCTCGTGGTTGTTGCTGAAGGACCCCAAATGGCGGCCCTGCAGCTGGGAGTGGTGTAACACTGACACTGACCAGCTCCAGCACCCTGAGTTCTACTGACATTGTGAGTGACGGTAAAGCACAGAAATCCTTTCCCATTGTGGCCTCCAACTATTACAGGGTTTGTTTTCTCCTGAAGGGAACTCTTGGTGAATCCTGTAAAACTGATAATTGCATTGCATTGTTCACAGCACAGTTTTCTTTAACTGTCCCTGCACTGACTCCGTTACGAGTCAGAGCCCATTGACAGAGTTCTGGCCACCCCGTAGGGTGGGCCCTCCAAGGGAATCCCATTCCTCCCAACTTTAGATGAGAACATACCCAGCAATTATTACACTGAGTATTTTGGCTACTTTGATCTTTACATTTTCATAAGAATTTTCATGACTAATCCTTGGTGAAACTCTAGAGCTGTGTCTGGCAAACAAAGGTTCTGGCTGACTCTCAAGATACAGCTTACAGACATCAATAGTACTTTAGTGACACAGTTACTCATTCTTTTTCCTCAATCCCATTCAGGTTAGGAACAGTAATTCCATTGTCCATGGAGCTGGCATCTTTTTAATTGCAGAATAATGCCCCCAGGGTCCTTTGCTGTTCAGCTTTACTGCGGTGTCTGGGGGCAACAAGGCTTGGTGAGGTCCATTCCCCTTCAGCTGGAGAGGTGCTGGGTACCAGTCCCTGAGGGGCAACCAGGCTCCTGCTTGGAATTCGTGTGGAAGTCACTCAGTGTCACATCAGCCTTCACACCAAGCCCTGTGGATCAGAGCATTTTCCAAACAGGCCGTTGGGGCAAACAGGGAGATTTGGTCTGGCAGGATCTGTAGAACAATATCCTAGAACATCTCCTAGTTCTCACACAGAACACTTGGCTGCAGGGACACATTCCCATCACTCCTGCCCAGGTTCCAGGATTCAAACAGTGTTGTCTTTGCCTGGAGCTGTTCCTTCAGCTGCCTCAGGAGGGCCATTTGGCCTCTGGACCCACACTCTGGCTCCATTATTAGGACTGCTGGATCCAAACCCTTTATCTCCACCAACAGAGGTGATTTGAGGTGGATCTACTTTTTTCACAATAGTTTTTAAAACTGCAATATCAATAATTGTGATGTCCTGTCATGGGGCTGAATCAGCAAATCTTCTTCATTATTCTTTAACAGAATTACTTTAATTTCTCCTTGATAATCTGCATCAATTCCTCCTCCCATGACATGAATACTTTGCAGGGCCAAGCTCCAGCGAGCAGTTATCAAACCAAAGTGTCCTGGAGGAATCTGAATTCCTGTTTTGGTATTGATAACTCTCATTTGCTTCTGCTTTATCCTAATTAATCCTAATGCATGAAGGCCCAGCCCTGCAGCCTCTGGGGTGGCCCTGTCAGGGGCCAGCACACCCAGAACAATTTCCCAGGCAGTCCAAGTCTCCCTGTCCATGGGTGTATTTGCAAACTGGGTGCAGCCGTGCACATCCAGGGGGTTTCCATTTCCCCAGGGGCCCATTGTTCAGGGTATGGAGCACATCTGGGAGATGGGTTCTCCATCGGGACAGGTTCCCATCTCCTCATTTCTTCAACTGCTCTTTGAACAACCCCTTCATCCGTTCAACCAATCCTGCAGCTTGGGGATAGTCTGGGATATGAAAAACCCAGCAGTCTTATTCACTGTATTTTGCACAGTAACAGACAAAGCATTCACATCACAGTATCAGCAAATCCTATAAAAATCACCAATTTCATCCCTTCCTCCTGTATTCATTACCTACAATCTCATGAAGTTTACCAGTGATGTCTGTGTCCTGGCCAATCCTTTTCTGTAGGGTATTTAGTGTTACATCCCTGAGTAGTCAAAGCTCACAAATTAGTATTGTCAGCACTAGTTCACATTATTATTTACTTTTTATCATATATGTAAGTATAAATACTATTTTATTCTATTTTATATAGTCATCTACACATATAAATTATGATATTACTATTATTTCACTTGCACAAACAAAACCTGAGCTCAAGATTAAAACCTTCTTCTGTCACCCCATATGGGAGCATTCCAAAAACAATTGTTCCTTCGTTGGTGCCGTTTCCAATATGCTGTTAACAAAATTCATCCTCGTCTTCCCAAACCCACAAGTTCTTTCCTTTTTTTCAAAATGCAGTTTTTGGAAGCATTTTAATACATCCAGTGTTTCAGCTGCTTTTAACCGACTGCCCCACTGCTCACATGGTGATCCCACCTCAGCCCACTCCAGAGCCAGCGAACTCCAGGGAAGCTCTTCCCATCCGGGAATTTTGGACTGGACTGATTCCTTAAATTTACATTTAAAAAGTGACATTTTGGTGTGATCCAGTCAGACTATGCCAATTTTGTTTCACCAGTGGGCAGGGCCAGCACCAAAGACAGACACCAACTGAAGGAATCCATGTAATTTAGTGTAGTTCAAAGCAGCAAAGAATCACAGAAGGAGAAGCTCAGCAATGTCCCCAGCCATCACTGCCAAAGATTGGCTGCAGTGATTAACAAAGATCCATCCCCAGTTACCCTCAGACTTCATCATCACCCAGACCCACACATCAGCTGGGGGAAGTTGTCCCAGCCAAGGCCTGGAGAGCCACTCCCGGACACGGGGAATTCCTGCAGTGGCCTCCACCCACAGCTGAGGCTCCAACTTCACTGGGAGAGGGCCCAGCTTTGACAGTGCTGAATAAACAAATTGACAGCACTTCTAGTGCGGGAACATCTGGTTTCATCCTCCTCTTGGGTTCCTCCTAAGCCTGGCCAGGGCCCAAGGAGGAACCAAGGGAGTTGACTTTGACCATGCAGCCCCAAACAAGGCCTGTTGTCAGATTTCGTGGCCTTGTCTGGCTTCTAAACTCAGGAAGGTCAATACATGTTTCACTAATGAGGGGATACATCTATCACAGCGCTAATGACCATGCACATTTCAGTAATGAGTGGATAGAAAGAAGCTTTGGTTGGAAGGTTCATCGAGAGGTCACCTTTGGCTCAGGGCCTGCTCTTCAGGCCTCAGTCAGGCCTCTTGTCCAGGCCTTGGTACTTCAGGGATGTGGTTTAGTGGTGGGTGAACGGCTGGACTGGTGAGCTCAGAGGTCTTCTCCAACAGAAAGGATTCTGTAATTCCAGGATTTTATCTGCTGCATTCAGCTAGGTCCATGTTAGCAGCATTAGTTTCCTCAAAAAGTCCCCTCTGGTACAGCTCTTGTGGCCTAAAGCTTCGTCCCCTTCAGCTCCTGGTGCTAAGCTGCTCATGCTGAACGAGACGACTCGGAGAGAAGAATACAGTTCATCCAATTCCTTCTGGGACACGCAGAGGGGAGGGTGTGAAAAACAGGAGCATTGTTTGGTGTGGCCTCCTCTCTGCCCTTTGCGCCTCTCAGTGCTTTGAAACATCCAAGAGCTTTCTCCAAGAGTGCAATGAAGCAGGTGCTCCTGCTCATAGCTCTCGCTCTCTCCAGTCTCTGCACTTGACTGCTTTTGTCCCTCTTGCTGTGCCCTCAGTGCCCCTGGGGCTCGGTGGCTGCTGCCCAGGACTGTGGCACTGGCACAGATCCAGTGCTCGAGACCGTCCTTTCTCTGCTCTTGGAGCTGCCTGGTCACAGCAGCCTTTTCCATCTGGAAGCTCCACATGGACAGGGAGTGCCCACCTCTGCTCCTTGCACACCCTCCAGGAGCCCAGGGCTGCCATCTCCAGGCCCTGCTGGCACTGAGGGCTCCCAGGTGCCCCAGGCTGCTGTGACACCCCTGCAAACAGGAGGGAACAGGGGCAGGGGCTGTGTTGAAAGTCAGCTCCATTTGCTGCTGCTGCTGCTGCTGTGGGGGTCATTTGTCCAGCCCTGTCCCAGAGTCAGGGATCAGATGCAGGCCCTGCTGCTGCTCCCTCGGGATCAGCCACAATTTGGGTGTTGCTGTCAGTGCCAGCAGCAGCAGGCGCTGAAGCAGCAGCTGCTGACAGTGCCCCAAGCCCCGGGGCCCGAGGGGTGCCTGGGCTGCGGCTGGGAGGGAGCTGCCCCTTGTTCTCCCTGTGTCTCACACAAAGCTGGGCCGCTCACAAGTGGGGCAGCACAGCGAACAGGGAGCCTGTGAGTCTCTTCCAGCCGTGTCTGCTCAGAGTTCTGACCTTGGAGCTTCAGGGGGACAAAGGCAGCTGCTTCTGGTCCCTCTGCGTGTCTCCATGTTCAGCAGTGCTGCTCCATCAGTCTGTGCACAGCAACGGGGAAAAGCCTCAGCCCTGCAGTGTCAGGAGCTGCTGGGCTCTGCCTGAGCAGCTCAGCCAGTGGGAAGGGTGCTGCCCCACACGGGAACCAGAAGCAAAGGACATTCCTTTCTTAGGACGTGTTTTCTATTTAAAGAAGAAAAAGGAAAAAGAAAAGGAAAGAAAACCCGAAAAAATTTGAAAGATACAAACAAAAACCAAGTGTGTAGTGAAAAACAGTGCATAACTTTGGATAAAGAGGAGACTGATCTTTTTAAAATGAGTACTAAGTGATTTACTTTGTAAATGTGCTGATGGCATGAACCCACCTTAGTGACCTCAACAGCCTTTTTAAAAAGATTTTGGGGTTTCCAACATTGTTATTTTAAATTGTGCTTGAAGCAATAGGAAATTGCTTTGTGCCCTAACAGATCCGAGCAGGACTGGGAATGCAAACTCTGTCAAACCCCAACTCATGGAGAAGATGCCACTCCTTCTCACCCTGTGAATGAGCTGCACATTCCCTTTGAAATTGTCAGGGGTTTCATAAAGATGCAGAGTCCCACCTATGGCTTTTTGCTCTGGTCTGGCAGTGGAGAAGAGCAATTCTTCATCCATCAGCTCCAGCCTTCCGTGCCTCAGGAACATGGCCCACTCGCCAGGCTTTCCCAATCGTGGCACTTCTAGAGGAGGAAGAAAGTGCAATTGCACAATTCCAGCCCAAAAGAAAGGAAGAGTGGGACAGACAAAACATCCTGTGGCAATCCAGGTGTTCCGCTGGGACTGCGGAGAGTTTGGGTTCTTGCCAGTGGGATGTGTGTCCCTGACTGCAATCTCTTGGCCTGCACCAGAGTCTCACTCACCTGCACAAGCAGAAAGCTCCATCGCTGTGCTCGGAACCAGCTCGCGTTAGACTGTCAGAGCCATGTGAGGGGAGAGCGGGGCCAGCCGTGCCCAGGGCTGAGCCCCAGCAGAGCCCTGGCAGAGCCCAGAGCAGCCTCAGCATCTGCAGAGCCCGGCTGCAAGGAGAGAAAGCAGAAACCGCCCGGCAGCTGAAGCCTCCTGTCCCCTTGTCCCAGCTGCCCGCAGTGCCCAGGCCATGCTGGGTGTGCTCAGAGCTGGGCCCAAAGCTGCCAGCATTGCTGCCTTTGGGAGCAGAGCAGGAGGGCAGGACGTGTGCCCAGCCTGCAGCCAGCCATGGCACAGCCACCTCCTCAGCAGCTGCCCAGAGCCCAAAAGCAGCTTGGCAGCTGACTGAAGAATTCGCTGCAGCTGCCCCAGCAAAGGGTGGACCTTTGGTGCCCGGCCAGGCCATGCCATGCCCAGATCCTGGAGCATCCCCCTGGCTGTGGACTCACCTGCACATTGGGCATGGAGTGTGTCTTTGAAGAAGGTGCCAGGATCAAAGTCCATCATCTTCAGGTGCTGCTGGCCAGGCTGAGGAAGAGATTATCATCCTTGAGGTCATCCTTGGTGTCTCCAGCAGCAGCCCCACCTGGTACAGCTTCTCCAGGGGCTCCTTCTTCTTCCCTGGGGGCCAGACCAGGCTGTCAGTGCTGCCCAGGGCCCCAGCTGTCAGTGAACCAGGACAAGCAAAACCAGGCAGCATGGTGGCCACCAGTGCTTGCAAGACCAGCTCAGCTGCAGCTCAGCTGCAGCACAAGAGCTGCGTGTTCCCTTCTGATGATCCCTGCTCGGTGCTACAGGCAGGACAAAACAGTCTGGTTTCCTTTGCCACTGATTGCCAAGAGACGTGTGGAGCTGTTACCTGCCAGGCCCCTGGATCAAACGGTGCCCGTGGGTCTCTCCCATCCTCTAGGGCAGATGAACACCCTGCAGCCAAGGGTCATAGAATAGATCTTCCAATGACGGCCTGTCCAAGGAGTGCATGGATAAACACCACCTGATAAGATCTTTGCACTCTGGGAGAGAAACCAGAAACCACCAGTCAGTTGCAGAAGGATCCTGTCTGCTTTGCCCCCCTTCCCGTGCCCTGGCTCTGCTGGATGTGCTCAGAGCTGTGCCTAAACTTCCCAGTCAATGCCCTGCTTTGGAGGAGAGCAGGAGAGCAGGACATGCGCCACCTCCTCAGCAGCTGCCAGAGCAGGATGCTCCTGAGCCCGCTGCTGTCTCCCAACACTGGTATTCCCCCCATGCCACAGAGATGAGGATCCACCAGGAGAGAGCCGTTGTGGGAACAAGAGCTGGCCCCAGATGATGTCCCGGCCCTTCTTGAAAGGGTGCTTCCCGCAGACCATCTGGTACAGCAGGATACCCAGGGACCAGATCGTTGCTGCCTCGCCGTGGTAGCATCTGAGGTGGCTCCATTCTGGTGGGCTGTAGGACAGGGTTCCTATGGAACACAGACCGAGCTCATCAGGGGATGCTGCTGCTCCCAGAGCCTCGCCCCAGCATCCCTGGGCACACAGGGGCTGCACCAGTGGCACACGGGGTGACCCGCTGCCTCCTCGCCAGCACCTGGCTCTTGGGTTCAAAACTGGGGCTGGAAAAGAAGCCACTGGTGCTGGAAGAGGGCAGTGGAAGTGATTTATTAAAATATGGATATAGATCTAATATCGATACCCAACTGGAATGGACAAAGACTCTCTAACTCGTTTGGGTTAGAAAGGGTATGTTTATTCCAGTGCCGGGAAGCTCTGAGGATCGCTCCAAAAGCACAGCTCCGAGATTACAAAGCAATCTAAAGTCTATTTATCTACAAAAGTTCTAAATATTCAAAAGACAAATTCATATTTATGACATAGACACCTCCCATTCCCCGCTTCATATGTGAATTAGCTAAAAAGTCATTAAGCATGTGTAGTTAGTCCTATGAAATGGGTCAGTGGTCTCATAATTATGGGAGGGGTCCCTCATTGGATGAAGTAACTCTTCTTCCTTGCTATGACCTTTTTACCTTCTTAGTTTTTAACAATACCTATGGCCTTGGAGAGCTCCCAGTTCCTTTCCCTAAACAGCTTTTGAATGGGATCATCAATAACTGCCTGGCCCTTCCTCTGCAGATTCTTGTTACAGCTCAGCTGAACAACATCAGATAACCAATAATCAGTTCCCACACCTGTGGAGTTTATTCTGGCTTCAGTTTCTTCGCTTAATCATCAATTTCTTTGTTTGAATTCTGCTGTGTTTGCTTCCTAAACCTATTCTAACTAGTCTAGTTTTTTAACTAAAATCTTAATGTTTAAATGTTTAAGAAAAACGCAATTTAAATGTTTAAGAAAAATGCAATTTAAATGCTTAAGAGAAACTTAGTTTAAATGTTTCAAAGAGACTCAATGTCTCAGAAGTCCTGGGAAGGCCCAACCATGACATGCAAATAAAAAACCCACCCAGTGCTGGGGAAAAATCACTCTCCTCCCTGCCTGCATTGCCCCAAAAAACATTAATAAGCCAAGGCAAACAAGGGCAGCGGAGCAGTCCAAGCCCTTCCTCACCTGCACACCAAACCGGCCGGTGCCCGGGGTCTGACCCCCCTCTCTGCTACCCCCATGGGGGTTTTTGTCGGACTGGCTGCCCCAGCCCCAGCCTCAGCCCAGGGCAGAGTGGGTGGGGGAGGCTGTTAGCAGGGCTGGGAGCGGGTCCCTCTCTAACCCCCACCCAAAAGCAACTTGGCTGGAGAAGCAATCCCGTGACCCGCAGCAAAGGGGGAATCCCTGGTGCCACAGCCAGGCTGGGCCATGAGATGCCCAGGAGCAGCCCCTGCCTCGGCTCACCTGCAAATTGGGTGTAGACTGTGTCCTGGAGGAAGGTGCCACAGCCAAAGTCAATCAGTTTGACCTGTCCGGTGGCCAGGTCGATGAGGATGTTGCCAGGTTTGATGTCCCGGTGCAGGACCCCGCAGCTGGTGCAGCGCCGCACGGCCTCCAGCAGCTGGCGGAACATCCCCTGCGCCTCCTCCTCGGGCAGGAACCCCCGAGCCATGATGAAATCAAAGACGTCCTGACACTGCTTCGGACGCTCCAGCACCAACAAGAAGCACTTGGGGAGCTCAGCCCACTCCAGGAGCTGGATGACACCACGGAACCCAGTGGACACCTTGGCCAGCAGCACGATCTCCAGGGGCGCACGGGCGCCGTCGGGCTGCGGGAGGAGCGCGGTGCCGTCAGTGGGGCTGAGGCCGTGCCAGGGTTCTGGGACCCCTCACCCAGCCCGGGAAGCTCCGCATCTCCCCTCATCCCTCGCCCGTTCTCCCTGCGGGGCTCCCGGCGGCTCCTCGCCGCCCGGCACGGCCCGGCTCTGCCGCTGGCCCCGCTCACTCACCAGCTCGCCCCAGTGCCGGACGCGATCCCGCGGCACGCATTTGATGGCCACTTGCAAGCAAGGGGCAGCAGCGGCCTGAGCTCCACCACCACCACCACCTCCTCCTCCTCCTCCTTCTCCTCCTCCTCCTCCGCCGCCGCCGCCGGCCCCGCCACTCACCGGGGCTCCGTCCGCGAGCCGCGTCGCCGCGAAGACGCTGCCGAAGCCGCCGCTGCCCAGCAGCGAACCCAGCCGGTACCGCTCCTGCAGGGCCTCCTGCGCCTTCCCTGCGGGCGACACGCGGCCGTCAGCGCTCGGCCCGGGGCCAGACACGGCCCCCGAGCGCCCCCCGAGCGCCCCGGGCCGGGCATCCCCATCCCAACGGGACACCGGCGGCTCGGGGCCGGCGGCCGCGCTCAAGAGCGGCGGAGCTCGGGCCGGGGAAGCCGCAGTGGAGGCGGCGGGAGCGACCGCGCCCCGTGTGTCCTCCGCGGGCCCTGGGAGGCGCCGGGGCCGGGACTGAACCCCGCATCGCGGCCAGGGCCGGCGCCAGGCTCGGCACAGGCGGAGCCAAAGGGTGGCGATGCCGCCCCAGCCCCAGGCACTGATGCCCGCCCGGCAGCGCCACAGCCAGGACGGCGACAGCCGGGCGGAGGCGAGACCGCGGCGGGACGCCCGGGGCCGGGGAGGGGGTGGCCCCGCCCGGGGCCGGGGGCGGGCATGGGGCACGGCCCGGCCCGGCAGGGGGAGGGGGAGAGACCGGGAGAGGAGGGGGAGACCGGGAAAGGGAGACGGGGAGAGGCTGCGGGACCCTGAGAGAGGGTGAGGGACAGCGGGAGAGTGAGAGGAGGAAAGAGACGCAGTGTCGTAGATGCTGCTGCCGCCGCTGCCGCTGCAACTGAAGCGCTGGGGCCGTTTGTCCGCGTGTCCGCGTGTCAGAGTTTCCGAGTGTCCGCGTGTCCGAGTGTCCACGTGTCCACGTGTCCGAGTGTCCGTTCTCCGCTCGCCCCACGCGCCTCACGGCCGAGCCCCGCGCACCCCGGGGGTAGCCCCTGAGTCTGTCCAAACACGGGAACTTTGCCGTGTTCAGCCCAGATCCAGAGTCTCGGCTCCTGCACAGTGGCAGAGGAATGCCCCGGGTTGCTGCTGTGCATCGTCCCTGCTGAGGGTCAAACACTGTCGGGGCACATTCCCTGCTTGTAGATTCTGTGCCCGACCCAAGCACTGCATTTTTGTCTCCAGCATTGCTTTACACGAAAAACAGGGGAAGTCAAACTGGATGTAGCTCATGGTGTTTTTAGTGTATAAAAGTCACTAAATCATAGATCTGTTTGGAATTCACGGCATGCAGAAGTAATGCGACATGGAAGAGGAGAGCACAGAAATAAATAGATGAAAACACCTCAGATTGTCTCTTTCCATTTTCATTTCACTTCTGGAAAGCTGTTTCAGTTTTCTGGGAATCTTCTGCACAGTTCTGTCTGCTCTTTTCAAGAATCTTTCCTGGAGAACGAGGTCGAGCTTCTGTCACAAGATTTCCCACCAGCTGCAGCTTCTCTTGGCTTTCCACACTGTGAGTGCAGCACAACTCCTGCAGCAAAGCAGGACAAATGTTTGGAGAACTTTCCAACTTGTCCTTTCTTTTTGTCGTGGGCTGGGGAGCTGTGCCATTGGTGAGGTTTGCATTGTGGCTGTTCTAACCTGAGAAAGCAGGAGGTGGTACCAGGACTTGTTATGGACTGCAACCCTGACTGAATGCAGAGAAAGAATCTCCAGAGCCTGCAGTCGGAAGTGGAGAGTTGTGTGATAATCATTCCCACATCTCCATGGACATCTTGAAAGTGATCTGGGATGTGAAAATGGGCTGACAGAGGGAGTTTGTTTCTGTGTTCAGTTTAGATGATTCTGCATCTCTTGCACTGGTATAAATCAAGAGCACAATCAGATCATGATAAGCACCAGAACAAGCTGGACCTCCCAGAGTAGACAACTAAAATAATCTGAAAACGGGAAATGCAGGGAAAGACTTGGTGAGCTTTGTCTGGAAGAAGGGTGATGTTTTCTAATAATTTCTAGTCCATTCCCTCCGCTTTTGTTCTTCCTAACAAGGCCATTGGCATCCCAGATTCCTCATGAAATGAGAGCCCTGAGCTTGTGGAACTGCAGGAAAGATGCCCCTGTTCCTCTGCAGGGACACTCAGAGTGAAACAGGAAGCAATTTTTAAGTGATTGTATTAAAGCAAAACCAGTCATTAGGCAGAGATTGATGTCACTCCCCCAGACCAACAACTGTGGACAAATCTCTTTGGCTCAACCTCGAGCAGTGACCTTGAGGGGCGTCCCCACTCCAGGGAGGAATCTCCACAAACCCCCAAGAAGGGAAACGTCAGAGACACTGCCACTTGGGAGCATCTCTGCTGAAATTTGGGATGGGGCTTTTCTAGTCTGAGGTGCTGCCCTGTCAGTCAGATGTGCCCAGGCTGTGCCAGCTCAGCAGCTCTGCAGAAGTTCTCAGTGGTGCCCCTCAGTTGTTCCTTTCTCTGGGGATTTTACCAGCTCTGCCACAGCTTCCCTGTCAGGACGCTGAACTTTGGGATGGAGGAGTCAGGCTGGTTTCAGCATTATTCACCCCAAAAGCAGCGTGAACCCCCTTCTGCATTTCCCACCGGGGGCTTTGCAAACAGGGCCTTGTTGGAACTGTTTGAGCCCATTCCAGGCAGAGCCTCCTGCTCCAGCAGGAACTGCCTTTCCTGTGTCATGACCAGGGCAGACCCCGCTGCAGGAGAAGCCCCAGGCCAGCCCCAACACAGTGAAGGGCTCGGGCACAAGTGCAGAGTTCCGTGGTGGGAGCTGTGCCAGGGAGAGCCTGAGACAGCAAAGGCACCTTGGCAGCAGCAGCTCCTTGCAGGGCATGGCCAGAAGCCTCCCTGGCCAAGGCGGCCTGGTGGCCACCACTGCAGAGCTGCTGCTTCAGGGATGATTTCTGGCTGGGCTCTGCAAAAGCCACTTCTGCTACAGGAGCCTGCCTGGGAAGCAATTGGCCCCAGCAGCTTGGGGACAAGATATTAATGACAAAACTCTTCATCCCAGCAGAGACAGGACAGGGAGAGAGGAAAGGGACAGCCAGGCCCAGGGGACAAGGCTGGAATGGTGATGCCTGTGAGGTCACTGCAACTGCAGCAGCCTGGCTGGCCCCCAACAGACATTCTGGCCAGAAGCGTTGTGAGGTCACCCAGCACATCAGAGAACCCACACAACAGGAATTCCATCCTTGGGGAGGGGAGGCGGTGGCACAAACCTCCTGACTGTGAAGAATTTTGGGATGGGGCATCCACTTGTCTGGGAAAACAGCTGCAGTTTTGTGCCACTCTCATGGTAAAATATTTCCTCCTTTTAGCAAATCTAAATCCACCCTTGTTCAGTTTAAAGATCTTGTCCCTGTTGTGTTACTGCAAGATTTGGTAAAAAGTAACTTTGATCAGTGTGTTTCCATTTTCACAGACCTTGGAGAGGACCCAAAAATCTCCCAAGATGGGCTTTGGAGGCCTCATCACAAAGCCAGCAGGTGGAGGCTGAGGGCCCTGGGCTCAATGGTTTGGAGACTGAGGACAGAACAGGAGGAGCCTGGGAGGCCTTGAAGGGAGGTTTCAGAGCTGGTGGAGCTTTTCTTCATAGTGGGAATGAGCAATAGGAAAACATAATGTCACCAAGGGCAGCTGAGGAGGTTCAGAGTGGACATGAGGAGAAAGGACAGGGCAGGGCTGTGGTGCAACACGTCCCCCAGGAGGAGTCTGGGTCAGCCAGACTCCTTCCTGCTTTGTGTGCCCAGGCAGAGGCAGGCAGGACGCAGAGCTGCCAGCAAAGGAAGGGGCCAGCGAGCTGGGGCAGCCGGGGGGATGAGGACAGCCTGCAGGGACAGAGGCGCAGGGCAGGGACACCGTGGGACAGCCTGGGCTGGAGAGGGCACAGGGATGAGCAGCAGCTGCAAGGCCCTGCCAGAGCCAACTTGTGCAGCCCTTTGGCCACGGCTGCTGTCCCTGGCCCTGAGGCCAGGAGGGGACAAGTGACCCTTGCAGCCCTGGGGCCTCAGTGCCTCCTTGTCTCTGCTCAGCAGCCTGGCAGGAGCCACCCCATGGTGCTGCCCTTGGCATTGCACATCCCCACATCCCAGTGCCTCGGGAAGAGCCCTGAGCCCTGAGGGAGGAACAGGATCTGCCTTGCCAGGGGCTGGGGCTCAGGCCTTGGCCCTTTGCATTCATGGAACACATTCAGGTTTGCTCAGCACCAGAGACACCTTTCCCTTGCTTGTCCCCAGCTGCCATCACTGCCTCCAGAGTTCTGCTCTGACTGGAACCTGGGGATGCGGGAGTTTAATACTCCACGCAAATGCTGGTTCTTATCTTCACCTCTGGGACACCTTACCCCGAGCCCGGACAGATGAGAAGAGCCTGCAGGTGTTGTTTCAGGTTGTTTATTTCTTCTTATCTCTAGCTAGCTCTCAGCTCCGGCCGCACATCTGATGCCAGCCGAGTCCGAGCAGGAACTGCCCAGTCCTGGGCTGTCCCGTCCTTTTTGTACCCCTTTCATGATACAACCATTCTTCACAATGTATTTATTATTTACTATTCTATGCCAATTAATTTGCACTTATCCTAGACACGTAATTTCTACCTCTTTTTCATTCTACCAATCATTTTTCGCCAACACTAAGAGAGAAGATGGAGGAGAAGAAGAAGAAGAAGAAGAACAGGGCAACGCCCAAAATCCTCCATCTTAGACCCTTCATCCTCATATA